>OX328012.1:6254024-6681524 GCA_946811545.1 Netelia fuscicornis | reverse complement strand
CATCGAAACAAGAAACTAAAGGAAGGAAAACAAGCTAACCTACAAATAAAAACGATGATTGATCTTTGCACCGTTTGTTTGTAAAAATCAAGTTAGTTTTCTCTCCAACGCGAGAAGAAATACAGAGGACACAGAGAATTCCAGCAAAGGGTTAATCCACATAACAAAAAACAAACAAAACAAAACAAAGAAACCAAAAGACAAAAAAAAACTAAAAAAGAAATATCGAAGAAATCAACGTCGTCGTCGTCGTCGCGAACCGTCGGCTCTCGCATTCGTCCCAAGTTTGTGTTCACGCGTCTTGGACGAATCTTGTTCGCCCGTAAAGGGGGTGCGTTCAGTGTTGGTGGAAAACCGTCGTCTCGCTCCGGCGTTGCCCTTATGTGTGTGTGTGTTGTATCCACGAGAAGTGTGTAAGGCGCGGGCGCGTTTGTGTGTTTCGTGCTCTCTCACTGTGTGTGTGTGTGTGTGTATATATATACATATATATACACAAAGAGTGGTCGCCAGGGCCCAGTGAGTGTGCCGACTCCGTGCTGCCACCAAACGCTGTTCTATATGTGTGAATTGAACGGTTCTGTACCCTTCGGAAAGAAGAAGAAAGGAAGAAGGATCGAGCGCCGGCACGAACCACGAAAGGGAGGAGGAACGAAGTTTCACGGTGGAAGAGAGACTGCTGCCATACGTTCACCTCGTTGCTTCGTTCGCCGTTACTAATCCCCCTACGCTACGTACGCTCATTCTTCATCTCGCATCCTCCCTCCTCTTCCTTCTCCTTCCCCCCCTTTCCCTTACCCCCACCCCGGTTCCTCGACGTTTGTTCCCCCCACTCGAAGCAATCTTTCTCTACCTTATCCCCGCTAGTGCGCGGATACTCGAGCGCTCCTTTACTACTTCCCCCCCACTCCTTGAATTCTCTCTACCCCCTCCCTCCCTACCTTACCACGTCTCCTTGCCCCTCGTTCATTTTTCCTTCGCCCCGCGCGTACACCATCGCGCTCTGACGCAAGTAACCTAACCGTTTAAAAGTCGTCAATTTCGCGATACGTATAATAACATCGAGGCATTTCCTTGGCGTTGGATATATTGATATATTGGTCCGAGCCTTGGTCAGAGACCTCCGAGAGAGTCACGGCTCACGATTCTACGTCTCGTCTCCTTCTTGCGCACGTTATATACACACTCTCGCTCTCTCTCTCTCTCTCTCTCTTTCCCTTTCTCTCTCTCTCTCGCTCTCTCTCTCTCTCTCCATCCATTCGGCACATCCTCTCGCTGCGCTACGAGCTCTCCCCTCTCCCCCCACGAACCATCGCCGAACGATTGATTGTGCATTACGTCGACATATTTTGAGCCCACGGATTTGGCGTTAACGTCGAACGAGTCTCGACGACGACGAATAGAGAGAGAGAGAGAGAGAGAGAGGGTGGGAGAGAGAGAGAGAGCGAGAGAAAGAAAGAGAGAGAGAGAGAGAGAGTCCGAGATTGAGAGCAGAAGCAACGACGACGACGACGACGACGACGACGACAACACGAAAGAAGAAAAAAATAAAGGACAATTAATTTTTCTCCAAGAAAACGTTTGAAACGTTTGAATCGTTTGAATTATCGTCGCAAGAATTTCATACGAGAAGGAAAATATTGTCGTCGAGGAGAGAGAAAGAGAGAGAGAGGAGAGAGGGGAGAAAATACTGGAGGGAAGATATAAAGAAGGAAGAAGAAGCAACGAGAGAATATTGAAGACTGAAGCCAGCCTGAAGCTCGTGGTGTGTCTGTCTGTCTGTCCGTCTGTCTGTCTGTCTGTCTGCCTGCCTGTCCGTTCCTGCCTTTGTGTGTGCGTGCGTGTTGGGAGTCGTAGCGGAAATTACCCTAACCGGGCTTCTTTCCACCCCTCCCACCCTCGTGCGCATATAAAACCTCTCTCTCGTTCCGTGTTCTTCTGTTACGTTTTTTTTTTCTCTTCTTTTCTCACGAGATATTCTTTGTTCCGGCACGTTCGACGAGAAATCGCTCGGCCTCCTGTTACACACGAAGAGAAAGAGAGAACGAGAGAGAGAGAGAGCGACTCGTATATGTGCGAGAATCGATTTCGCGTTGGATCAACGACGTGTATAGAGAAGAAAACAGCGCGCACGAGATAGAGAGAACGAGAAAGAAGAAAGAAGAAAGAAAAAATACGCGCCGGTGAAGGAAAAACCGCAAGAGAGAGGGGTCTTTCTGCGGTGTGAATCGTACGGATAAGACGAGCGAGCTTTTTTTTACTTCTTGTTTTGCTCCGTTGATCGCAAAACCAAGGGAGCGAAAGAAAGAGAGAGAGAGAGAGAGTGGGAAGAAAAAAAGGGTGTCTCGCTTTGTCATCAGTGAGCACGAGAGAGGTGGGACCCCTAGGAACGAAGAGAAGAGAGAGAGAGAAAGAAGAAGAAGAAGTATCGAGAACGCAAGTGACACCGACGTTCCTCGACCACGGAGTCCCTGGAGCGGTTGGTGCTGCTGTTGCTGCTTAAAACGCCGCAAGAGCAGCAGCTGAGATCAAACAATCGACGCTGCGATGACGATAGCCTAGCGTCACGGGCGAATCGACGTTTTTTAGCGTCTCAGGGCGTAGTCTTCCTACTTCTAATATTTCACGTCGCGATCCTCGCATCGTGGCTCATCGTCGCGTCGTTATTGCCCGCTTGCTTTTACCAAGTAACGCGGCAAGCTTGGAACGAATATCGTAACAACAGTCATTATTATTATTATTATTATCAACATCATTGTCGTAATAACAAGAAGAGTGTAAACAATCGTCAAAATTTTTTGTTGCCATTGATCGTCTGGATCGTTGGCAGCGTCGTAACGATTCTCGTTTATACCGATCGTTGGAAGAGCGACGACAAGATGGCCGCAAGTATCTGCTACGAGAAGGAAATGGCGCCAGCGGCAGGCCACCATCATCACCCGCAGCAGCATCATCCGCCTCGGACACGCCATCAGGTGTTGCTGCAACAACAACAACAGCAGCAGCAACAACAACAACAACAACAACAACAACAACAGCAGCCGCAGCAACAGCAGCAGCTTCATCTTCACAATCATCATCATCATCGAGCCGTATCGACGAATATCGCAGGCGCGACAAATTCCATCATAAGCGATGAAAATCCAACGGCAGGCTCCTTAGTTTCCGGTATCGTCCAGACGATACTCGGCTCGCCGGCAAGCGCGAGCTCCGCCGCTCAATTACCGACGAGCTCGATCGGGCCGCTGTCAGCGGCAACTCCGTACAAGGATTACAAGGAGATCGTTGCCAGTTTCAAGGATTACGCACAGCCTCTTCACGTCGATTGCAGCGTCGAGTACGAGCTACCGAGTCAAGCGAAACCACCGCCCGGTGGTGGAGAGCCGTTGCTCATGATACATCCTTGTTACTATAGACGCGCCGAACGCGAGAGACGAAGTCTCTTCGTCAATAATTTGCCGGCTACGGGATCGACTGCATCTTCCGGTGGCTTGACTTCCGGCTCGAGGAGCTCGTCGTCAGCGAGTCTAGCGGCGTCAGGCTCGAACGCGACTTCCGGAACGACGAGGAGCACCAAGAATTCGGCTCGTACGAGAATAAACGCGAATACTTCGGTCGTGGCGCTTACGACGAATCCAATTGCACCGTCGTCCTTAAGATCGACGGAATCGACGATGATTAATTGCGCGACGATAGCCGCCATCGCGCCACAGGCCGCCCTACCCCCAGCACCAGCGGCTGTTTCCATCTGCTCGGTCGGTACGGCAGCTCTTTCGACATCGTTCGCCGCGAAAACCAGCAACGCAATTGTCGCCGGTGGAAGCACCGAGGCGAGAACGTCGAACGCGAACAACCCTGCCAATATCATTAACGGCATTGACGCAAATACGAGCGGAAATACCGTTGCCGGCGTCACGACGAGCCTCGTCCCACCGTCGTCTCACACGACGACTTCCGGCTCGCAGCAGCTTGTACAGTCGTCCGCTAGCACGGTCAATAAATTAAATACGTCGAGCGGAACGAACAACTCCCTCATTACGGCAGACGAGAAGGCCGTCATATCAGGTATTTATCAGCATTATTTTCGGGCGATGCAACGCGCCCATCATCATCACCATCATCATCATCATCATCACCATCATCACAATCCCGAGCAACAACAAGCGAATCGACAACATCAGCGACAACAGCAACAACAGCAACAACAACAACAACAACAGCAGCAGCAGCATACGGAGTCTCATCGGCAGCAGACGAATCGTTTGACGAACGGATCTTCCTCGGTCTCGTCCTCGTCTTCCAGCGTCGCGAGGATAACGAACATAGCGACACCTCTACGCGCGGTCCAGAGTTATCAACAGGTGTACGACGCTGCTGCCGCGGCAGCTTCCAGGAACTCGTCGTTAACAGCGGTCGCGGCCGCGACAACATCCTCATCGTCGAGACTCGCGATGCATCATCACACAGGAGGCTTGGTATCTCATCATCCTTATCGTCGACCGAACACAGCAGCCTCGTCGCTTAGATCGAGCTCGCATCTGGCTCAACAAGCGACCAACGGAATCTCAGCAACGGCCGGCTTACCCGCGCCATCGTCGTCCACCGCGTCCGAAGTAACCAGCGTATACGCGACCGCGATGCACAGGCATCACGCAGCCTCCCTTCAGGCTCTTCAAGCCGCGGCTGGATTTTACGAGGCTGCTCCTGCCTATCATGCGCTATTGCCACAGAGCTAGGGTCCGAACAACGTCGCCCTGTCGCCGATATCCTCAGCACACACGAACAACGTATTCCCTGTATGATCGCGTCGCTCTTAAAAAAACAACAACAACAACTCTGAGTCTAAGGGCTGGGTAACTAAAAGTTGTTCAGGGTCACCGAACGTCCGGTGCGTCAAATTATCGATAACTGAGAATTTCTCTCGGTGGATTACTCCAAAGAGATTGCGATTTATAATCATACATACTTTATCCTGGATTTTCTTTCTCCAGGACAGAAATAATTGTCAAACTTTCAAGACAAATCGACGCGTTATGACGAATCTCCCGTTACCAACATTTATTTAATCACAAATTTCTAACGCGTCGCACACTGTTCCTCGTATTATATCCGGTTTCGTGCCACTTCGATAAGTCTATAAAAAAAATTTTGCGTCGCTAACTACAAAAATGTACGAATAATCCACCAAGAAAAATTCGAGGTGGCGTAGCGCGCGAGTGAGCGGCCATGTTGTCGCGCGCTACGCACGAACGACAAAATGGCGCGCGCTACGAACCACGTTCTCAGCGTGCGCCCCATTAATCGTAACTCTCACCACGAAAAAAAAAAACAATAATATCGATATTCAATCGATCACGCGCGTTCCATGACTCTCAACATCGAACATAAGTTCGAACTCGCGACTCGCCCTCGATATAAAACTCGATTCCATTCTATCCCCTGCTCGGAATCGAACATAAATCTGTGTCAAACTGTGTCGTATAAAAACTGTGACGCTCATAATCAAGCTCGCTCGTTCAACGTTCGACCCAACGCTCGAACCTAACCTAAAAACCTAAATCGAGTCTCGACATCGAACTTAAGTTCATCGATTCAGGCCTAATCAGCTCGCCATCTTGGCTCATAGAGTATTTTCATTGCGCTTTGATATATCGTTCAAAGTTACCTGCGAGACAATGTTCTTTTCGATTGTTCATTGCGTTAACTCATCAACGTGCCAGCTCTTCGAAACAAAATCTGGCCGTGTGTGGGTGATTAGCTGACCGTCGTATCCCTTTTTTTTCCTTCACCTGTTCACATATTGGCCCATCAATCCTTCGGGGCTTCACTCTTGTGGATTTGTTGACCTCGTTTCGCGTATTAAAGTCGGACGCCTGCGCGGCTATCCCTCCCCCTTCCCACTGTCCCTCGTCTCCCAACGATTCTCCTCATTTCCTCGTCGACTTGCGACCAGCTTATCGAACTTGATTTGCGTCATTCCCCACCGATTCATTCAAGTTAAATCTTTGACGCATTCGTTGTTCACGGTCAGCTAGCTCTTGTGAAACAATATGCAAACAAACAAACTTGTTTTGACGAACCTCGTTCGATATTGTTTTTGTTTTATCGTTGTGCTTTTTTTTTTCTCCCCCCTCCGTATTTTGCGACAATTTTTCGCTTGATTATCGACGGACAATTTTTAATCTCTCGAATTCCGCGAGTCTAGTTCCTATAAACAAGAAAACAAAAGTAAAAAATGAACCGTAGTATTATCGAGTACGTTTCGCGTTTTGATAAGTAAGAAACGAGCGTTTCGAAAAGAATTTTGCGATGCGATTTTATCGTTTCGCGTGGATTCAAGGACGTAACGGAGACGGTTAGATAAAACGTATTAATAATAAATACGATTAACTTTTCGAAACGCTGGCTCGTCTACTTTCATTCGCGAGCGTACGATTTAGCATAGGTATACAAATGAGCCAAGACATGACGACGATATCGCGATCCTACCTCCCTACCTCGGCCTTAAAAGATGAAAAAAAGGAAAGGAAAAAAGCAAAACAAAAAAAAGAAAACAAACAAAATGAAGAAGTAACTCTTAAACTGCCTCATACAATTATGTTTAAAAAACAAAAAGCGAGAAAAGAAAAGATGAAAAAGATGAAGAAGAAAAAACAAACACCAAACGACATTCCTACGTACGTTGATTAGCTTGTACATAAACGAAGAAGAATACGAAGATAGAAGTGTGAGAGAAAGAGAGTAAAGAGAAAAAGAAGCGAAAGAAGAAAAAAAAAGATTATAGTTAAGTTCTCAGCAAAAAAAAACCCGACTGAACGATTTGAGAACTGAATAAAATAAATTTTAAAAATAAAACTTGCGTAACCGTTGTACATCGAGTTCGCCAATTCGAATGTAGAGAGAGAGAGAGAGAGAGATTGAAAGCGAGAGAGAATGAGAGAAATGGAAGAACAAAAAAAACAAAAAAACTTGTACAGTAGAGAGCAGAACTATATCGCCATCTTACATTAGTGCAAAAATATATTGTGTTTGAAGCATAGGCGCGGTATAAAACGAGACATTTAATTTCGACGAATTGAAACAAGAAAACAAAAAAAACACACACACAAACATACACACATAAACACACACGAACGTAAACGTAAAACGAGAGAAAAAACAAATCAAGAATAAAATAAAATAAGGAAATAAAAAATGAGAAAAATTAAGACAATGAGAAATACAAAAAAAAAGAAGAAAGAAAATCTTAGCTCCGATTATATTATGGCGGCGTGTTCTCGTGTGTACGATGCTTTATACATATGGTATATATATCGTGCGTGCGTTATTATATAGATGAATAATTGTACTGCGTGTATACCGCGCGCTATTTCAATACTCATATAACCAGCTGCTCCAGCCAGAAGCCTTAGTTTCGAGAAGTGAGAAAGAGACAGAGCGAAAAGAAAGAAGAACCCAGAGGGCGAGGAGGAGAGTAAGAAGAAGAAAATCCATAAGCGAGAATAGTAAGAGTGAGCGAATTGCAAATTTAAAGGGAGGAAAAGTAAGAATTGTTATGCGAAAGAAAAGGGAAGAAAATCCATAAGCGAGAATAGTAAGAGTGAGCGAATTGCAAATTTAAAGGGAGGAAAAGTAAGAATTGTTATGCGAAAGAAAAGGGAAGAAAATCCATAAGCGAGAATAGTAAGATTGAGCGAATTGCAAATTTAAAGGGAAGAAAGTAAGAATTGATATGCGAAAGGGAAAGGGAAGAAAAATAATAGAAATATACGCGTATAGGGAGAGAGATACGTGTGTATATAGCTCCGTCGGTATAATTGTAGAATAAGGGCCCAGCGTGTCACTACTACCATGCCTACTTACTATTACTAATCACGGAACTAATCTAAATACGTATTATCACTTACGCATTAAACTACCCCTGTTCCCCTCATCCCCCTACCCTCTACCCACCCTTAAAAAAATCCTACTACTACTTACGTGAAAGAAAAAAAGAATGATAAAAACAAACCACGGTTACTACTACCATCACTACTACTACTACTAACTAACTAACTAACTAACTAACTACTATTACTACTACGTAATACTATCGTTACGATGATGAAGGGAATGACAAATGAATAAGAATGATGGGGGAGAGGGGGGGATTAAAAAGTAACGAGAGGGATACGAGAGATAATGGGAGGAGAGGGAGATAAACAAAAATGAAAAAACAATTGCAAGTTCTATAAAACTGAAAATATACGAGTCTACACAACTTTCGTCTTCCGCTGGTTGTGCCACGCTCAGGGGTCTTAGCTCGAATGCTTGTACTGACGCGCGACAATAACCCACCGTTTATATATAAAAATAATGAAAAAAAAAAATTAAAAATTAAAAATCGTGAACGAGAAAGAGGGGGGAAAAGAGAGAGAAAGAAAAACACATATGTATACAGGAGGCACGGAGCTGAAATCATTGAACTGTGTGTAATTTAGTTTGTGGCATCGCGGACGCGCATTTATCACTGATAGAAAAGTATTGTTGTATATTTAAACGCGACGGATATCTTAGGAGAGAGGGGCAAAACTCGTCCACTGACAGACTTAACAAAAAAAAAAAAAGCAGATGGAAAGAGGGAGGATCAAGGCGGTTTCGATTTTCATAAGTCGTAAGACTTTTCGACGTTTTTTTTTTCTTCGTCTCGTACGTCGGCCAAGGGTTTTCTTATGGAAAGTTTTTGAGGGAAGTTTGATTCATGAAAATTGACGAATTTTTTATTTTGATTTTTAACATTGGATATTCCTGAAAAATAATGATTGAAATTAAATAATGATGAAAATTAGAAAGAAAAAAAATAATGATTGAAATAAAATAATGATTGAAAATTAGAAAGAAAAAAATTGATTAAATTCGGATTTAGAAACGTTTTTTAATTCTTGGCAAAAAAAAATATTCAATATTTTTCCTTTATTTTTTTTGAAAATGATTAAATAGTCGAATTTCTTGAATCTCGTTGGAACGTTTGATTGGAAATTTAATCGTGTTAGCCCGAAGGATCGTTGATTCTCCGAACGGAGGCGAATGCACCACGAAAGTCTGAAAATCCTCAATTTGGGCTTTAAACTCTTCGCGAATACGTCGATTCTTCATTCTCATTGGCATGTGCGAGAAACGATATCGCCAAGGGCCACACCCGAACGAGTTATATCAAATGTGCTTTGTACTGTTAGTGTGAATGGAGGAAAATGTGTGCGAGAGAAACGAGGGCGCCCTTCGCGTGCCGAAGCATTGATCGAATTTTCCGCGATGGTAAACGGGCGAGCGGCACCGAGTCGGCCAGAGTTAGGAAACGACACGAGCCTGATCGACGTGTGTCTCGCCACGAAAAAAAAAAAAACAACCGAAGCAAGACAAAAAGCGAGGATACATTTATGAACCTAAAAATCTGGTGAACGAGAGGAACAAAAAAAAAGTTGATCTCCTGGATTAAAGACAAATCTCGCGACCCTCGATACATTTGCCCCGATAGGTCGATCGTCAGAGGGGTGAAAAAATGACGAAGGACACGCGCGAAAAGTTGTCCAAAGCTCTGGGAGAGAGAGAGAGAGAGAGAGAGAGAGAGAGAGAGAATGAGTGAGCGACAATGTACGTGTGGTTTGTTGTATGTGCGTGTGCTGAACTTTTTAGCATTGATGTGTGCTTGGACGAAGCGCGCATTAAAAAAATCGTCAGCCTTGTTAAATAAAAAAAAAGCCCCCTGTACACGTGTGTTATTAGCATTGAGAATGAGAATGAAAGAGAGAGAGAAAGAAAGTGAAAAAAAAATTATAGAGAAGCAAAAATGAAAGCGCGAGGAATGAAACAAACAAAAAAAGCTTTCGAAGCTCGAAGAGCGTGTCGTAACCTAGCCTACTTTGATAATAAGTCGAGTTTATTGGTTAAACGAGAGAGAGAGAGAGAGAAAGAAAGAAAGAAAGAAAGAAAGAAAGAGAGAGGGAAAGGGAAAGAAAGAGAGAAAAACAGACAGTAAAAAGAGAGAGGGTAAAGCTTAGGCGTTAGTCATCGTGTAGCACTCGGCCGAGTTAGAAAAACAAATTGAAAAAATACGAAAAAGAAGACGAAAGCAAAAAAAGAAAAAAACAAAAAGAACTTTCATCGACTCGTCGACAGAAAGAGGAAAGAAGAGAAAGAGCAAGGAAGAAGAAGAGAAAAATAAAAAGAAAGCCTCACGCTATATTACCACCTGCCTATACAGTAAATTACGGAAAAAAAAGCAAAAACAAAAAAAAATGAAACGAGCATGATAAAAAAAAACAAGAAAATACGATTTAAAGAAAAAAAAAAAATACAAAAAACAAGAAAAAATCACCTACTACCTGCGCATTTAATATTAACGTACAAGTCTCTAGTGTGATACATTTCTACGCTTATTCTCCGACTATTGTAGTCTTTAAGTAGAATTGTAAAAGTGTCAAGTCATGAGCGCGGTTTTAGACCGCGAGATTCAGTCCTTTAGCGTTAATATCCGATAAGGCTAAGAGAGAAAAACAATGCGGGGGAGAATTGATGAAAAACAAAAAAGCAACAAAAATAAGAAAATGGAGAAAAAAAAACAACCATCATAATAATAGTAATAATAATGATAATTAACGATAATTAATAATCGAGAGCGAGGAGGATGAAACACGTAAGAAGAGAGACGGGACGAAACGCTCTATCGACTAATTCGTTGTTATTCGCAGAAAGCCAGTATAATTTCACATTTTTTTGTGCATCAGCGATGAAGAGAAGAAAGAAAAATTGACTCGATGCCTCCCCCACTCCTCATTCCTCGAAACTCCAATCCCCTCCCCCCACTCCCTCACCTATGCGCGAGATTGTGTGCGCGTGCGTGTCCGTGTGTGCGTGTGTGTATTGTGCGTAGAACGTTTGTGCCGCGTGTTGTGCGTGCTTGCGTGTGTCGGAGGGAACGAGGCTTGTAATTCTCATTTGTCCAAGATGATGATGATTATGATTATAATTATGATGATGATGACGATGATACGATGATGATGATGATGATAGGAAGAAAACAAAAACAAATCGACGATACGGGGAAAAACATAAAAAAACCAAGTCTCTCATGTGTACATAGCTGTTGTATATATACATATAACGAAAACAAAAAAAAACATTCACTGACTGTACAATATCACCAAAATATATTTATATTTCATGTTAACAAAGATACCGAGGAAATTGTTCGTTTTGAATTCTTCAAACCTTTGGCCTCTGCGAATCAGCAGCCACGCTTTTATTGCGTGCGTTGTTTTCCAACCAAGTTTTTTTTACTAAGAACGTTGGGCTCGACTGTAATAGGAACGATAACGTAGAAGAACAATCGAGGTACAATAATTTTGTACGAAAATTAATTGGGATTTTTTTGTTGAAAATTATTCTGAATTATTCGGCGCGTTGTTGGAAGTGAGATTTCCTTTTTTTTTTTATTAGGACAATGCGAGCTGTTTTAAGAAAGTATTTAAAAAAAACTTTTTTTTTTCAGTTTTAAAATTTCTCGATTAGTGATCAATAATAATTGACGAATGAATGAAACATTGATGAATTTAACGAATGAAATAAAACGAGAATTTGTGTAGAAAAGAAAATTTGTGAGATTTTTTGTTTATTGTTTTTTTTTTTTTTCAGTTTTGAAATTTCTCAATTAGTGATCAATAATAATTAATGAATAAATGAAACATTGATGAATTTAACGAATGAGATAAAACGAGAATTTGTGTAGAAAAGAAAATTTGTGAGATTTTTTGTTGTTTTTGTTTCAGTTTTTAAATTTCTCGATTAGTGATCAATAATAATTAATGAATGAATGAAAGATTGATGAATTTACCGAATGAAATAAAACGAGAATTTGAGTAGAAAAGAAAATTTGTGAGATTTTTTGTTTGTTGTTGTTTTGTTTCAGTTTTGAAATTTCTCGATCAGTGATCAATAATAATTAATTAATGAAGTAAACATTGATGAATTTAACGAATGAAATAAAACGAGAATTTGTGTAGAAATGAAAATTTGGGAGATTTTTTGTTTGTTGTTTTTTTTTTTTAGATTTGAAATTTATCGATTAGTGATCAATAATAATTGATGAATGAATGAAACATTAATGAATTTAGCGAATGAAATAAAATGAGAATTTGTGTAGAAAAGAAAATTTGGGAGATTTTTTGTTTGTTTTTGTTTTTTTTTTCAGTTTTGAAATTTCTCAATTAGTGATCAATAATAATTAATGAATAAATGAAACATTGATGAATTTAGCGAATCAAATAAAACGAGAATTTGTGTAGAAAAGAAAATTTATGAGATTTTTTGTTGTTTTTTTTCAGTTTTTAAATTTCTCGATTAGTGATCAATAATAATTAATGAATGACTGAAACATTGATGAATTTACCGAATGAAATAAAACGAGAATTTGTGTAGAAAAGAAAATTTGTGAGATTTTTTGTTTGTTATTTGTTTTCTCAGTTTTGAAATTTCTCAATTAGTGATCAATAATAATTAATGAATAAATGAAACATTGATGAATTTAACGAATCAAATAAAACGAGAATTTGTGTAGAAAAGAAAATTTGTGAGATTTTTTGTTTATTGTTGTTTTTTTTTCAGTTTTGAAATATCTCAATTAGTGATCAATAATAATCAATGAATGAATGAAACATTGATGAATCTAACGAATGAAATAAAACGAGAATTTGTGTAGAAAAGAAAATTTGTAAGATATTTTTTTGTTTGTTTTTTAGTAGAACGTAGAAAAAAAAATATTCAACCGGTATAATTCTACTAAATATGCAAAAGCAGAAACGGAGTACGAGTGTTTTGAATGTATACGAGGCGACGGCAAGACGGCAACGATAGGGGCTAGTCCGAGGGAGTTTGGTGCTGTATCGCCTCGGACATATTGTCAGACCCGCACGTCACGCACATAGTAAACCGTCTATTCCATCGTGCGGGAAAGAGAGACGACGTCGTTTTACTAACAGGAAATAATAAAATCGTTCAAACAGCACGCACGTCGTGACGAAAGAGAGAGAGAGACGTTTCCATCGACGAGTCTGGAAAGTGAATATTACTGAGAAAAAAGAAAAAAAATAAAACACACGTACCTAGTCGTTTATCGAACCGAAGGTGACCTTCGATGCTTCGCGAGAGAAACGTTTGCCCAGCTTATCTCTCAAATTTTACAGGAACTTCGCTCTGTTCGAGGTAAGAGGTTTTACGTTATCTAACGAGTATTGATTTTTGTCTTCGCTTATTCAATGATATCTTGATTAGTTGGAAATATATAATATTTATAGTCTTGTCGAGAACGCTATAAATAATTATTATCATCATTAGCTTTATATTGTATACATATATATGTATGTATGTGATTACACAGAATACTACAAAAGCTACATTATTGCCTCACCTCGTTAGGTTCGATTGAAACTTTTCCATTAGTACCGACACTTGGTGCGAAGATTTCCTGAAATTATTTAATATTTTTAATAATTCTTTTTATTAATAAAAAAAGATCGTCACGTTACCGTATGCGATGTGAACAATATGGTGTGACAACTGAGAAGAGAGAAACAGGGATAACGGTCGAAAGAAAAACTGTCTTGTTATGATTTATACCATGCATAGGAATATACATATATATATACGAAGTTGGGTTCTCTCGTCAGACGACAGGTGGCGCCACCGTACTGCCGAGGGTAATTCGCTGTTACAGCAACGTTGGACAAAGTAGACGTGCCCACGTGTGAATAGTTCCAGCATCGCACACATCCGCACTTTTAACTTTACGATAAGATATATTCAACGGGTCTAATGAAAACCCCGCACAAAGCACGATTGTCGACGAAGCCACAATCAAGTTCGTAAAACATTGTCTTACGACAAACTTCATTGTGTATGCGCCTGTACCATCATCCCGTTCGGGTGATAGTTCCGTCGCTCTCCGTTGCGTGGGAGAAAGTGGCGCTGCGCGCAGTGACTCTCTTCCTAGTGAATCAGATGGTTATAATTCGCGATCGCATGTGTTCGTTACTTATTATGTTGCCGTCAGACCGAGTGTCAGGGAGTGTTACATCGATGCAATCTCGTCGTTAAATCTCGATCCTCTACGTACTCGACAGTTGATTAGACCCGGTTTCGAGAATTTATACGGTGATTTCAGTGTTTGTGAATTTCCTGTGTACAGTCATTCGACTATTGGTAAGTTCACGTTAGCGGTATAATAGCGTATCGTTCTCAAAGCACACAGGAGATCTAACACTGTCCCAGCATATTACCAAGCGTAAAGAAAGATTCTTTATTGTAACGTACTTTCACCAAATACTTTTACTTCGTCGATTCGGACGAAGTGGGTAACGCGAAATTTTTGAGGTTATACCCGATCGACAGGAGATAACCGTACTCACTCGTAACGTCAGACGTTCCATTAACACGCCCCCGTCGCGAAACTGTCTCCCAGCGATCGTTGCGGCTGTCTGAATTTATCTATAACACATGCAATTGACAGGAAACAGACGTTCTCGCATCCGTGACTATTATCGAATTTTTGTGACATTGCGAATTATAAGATTCTTTTTTTCCTTCCTGTTTGTAATACCAACGAAGATATAACTCGGATTGTTTTCAAATCGATTATACTTTGGTCGATGCTTTATCCGCGCGAGTGAGCGAAATTTATCTCCTTCATCTGCAACGGTGGGGTATGGCGAGCGTTGAGCAGCGACGCATCGACGCAGAACAGCCCATGCCTGGCTTATATTGATTTTATATTCGGGCCGTCGGCGGAAAGGGCAGTCCCCGTGCAGTTGTCACTGGACTCGGATCGTCGTTACTAAGCTCCGTGCCGACTGTAAGATATCATCTCAAAACATTAAATTCGAGTTATTAAGAAAATAGAAAGTCCGTGTATACGTTGAAATTCGTTAGATCGTTGCCA
The DNA here is from genome assembly GCA_946811545.1 of Netelia fuscicornis. Lineage (NCBI taxonomy): Eukaryota > Metazoa > Arthropoda > Insecta > Hymenoptera > Ichneumonidae > Netelia > Netelia fuscicornis. Next base: position 6,666,559 of record OX328012.1, on the reverse strand, counting down.
ACGTATAAATTTCTCTCAAACTCGGTGTAACGTTAGTTTAATCTCGGGAGAGGTGTAGAGTGCGCCGTGACCGAAGCATGCTCTGTCAGTTCGAAGCGTTCGATTACTCTCATCGTCGTCACGGTCACATATAGACGGTGATCGTATCGAGACGTTCGCGCGTGCAGACACAGACGAGCGATATAGCCTAGCCACGAATATCTCTCTCTCTCTCTCTCTCCGTCTCATTATTTTTTCAAAGACTGCCTAGAAGGTAAAAAAGACATCTTTTTTTTAATCCATCTATACCTCACAGTTCACGAGGACAACTAACGCCACTCGTGTCCAATTCCAGAGATTTCGGACATGTGAAAAGCGTCTGCTCTATATTCGTATGTATCGTACGATTTATCTGTGCGCAATGTATATTGACATATAAGCATCACGATTTTTCCGCATGTACGAAGTTTCCAAAATTGGCCACTATTGTCGCTAGTTGCCGTTGGCCATAAAACTATGACACGAACAATATTCACTTATGAATATGACATTAAAAAATCATACTCCCATTGTTTTTAATTACGAATGACATTCGTGACTGTATGATTGACCATGACCAGGTCAATAATTTCTTGTTGCTTTTTTTTCCCGCTCGTTCGACACTCGTCCGACGGTTACGCTCTCGGGGCGGTGGTACGTCGCATGTGCGCCGAAGCAACAGAAATTTCACGACCTTGTTACATTATCGCTGTCGACGAGAAGAAAAGCCTCTTACCGGTTCCCGGCTACTTCGCGGAGCACTAAAAACATTAACGCGTTAATCATGGCGTCGTTTCGAGACAGGAGCTTAAACGAGGACGTGTATAGATACATATATGTATACATACGTGTATAGATTGAAGTGTGAGCGGTCGTAAAGCACGTGGACAAGTGCGCGCGATCCGGTGGGCTATTGATTTTGTCGTACATGTTGTTCGCTTCCTGGGTCACGGCAGCAGCGGTGTGGCGACAGCGTGCGATATATATCGCGGTTATGGTTATACGTTGAGACGACGGGACGCCCACGCGTATGCGCAATGGCCGCCTACGTGACAAGCGGCTCCCTCCCACGGCGGACTCGCGCACTACGTAGCCAATACCTCGCGACACACTTACCATCCGAGTTCTTTCGATTTTCGTTCCTCGGAAAGAATTTCAATACACCCGAGAAGCTCTCGGGCGTGTATCGTTTCTTTTGTTTATCGCCACTTGTGTCACATCGAGTGTCAAATACGTCTATCGTCGCGTTCTATTTCCAACGTACGTTCTTTTCTCATCGACGAAAAAATTCGTTGAAAATCCAACATCGCTCTGACAATACCTTGGGAAATATAAAATCGACTTACGAATTAATAGCAAAAGAAACAAATTATAATTCTAGGTGAGATTTTTTTTAATGCAATTGTGACATTGTAGACTTGCAGGCAACAGAAGTAGAGGTCACGAAACGTTCGCAAAGGTCGTCGGAGCAAAAGTTTCCGGCCTTGTGTTGATGTCCAAGAGCGTTGAGACGCGAATAAGGCTTTTTTGAGGTCAACGAGGAGAACCGACACAGGACATCGACGACTTTTGAGGAGAGACGTTACAGAGAGGAAATTTTTTCGTGTTTCCCTCCTGAGTAAAACACGATGCCGGCACCGACGTCAGATGTGGCTGCAACAGGCCCGGAGGGCGGCGGCCCACCACGCACGGAATTGCAAGAGCTCCAGCTCAAGGCCGGGCAAACTACAGATGAGGTGAGCAGAAATCTATAACGTGTACTTACCTCTTAACGAGGCTTCGGCTCGTTGCCCGTATTGACTATACGCCGAGCCACATTGCCAACGGACAGAAACGCGTGCGTACGTGTAGGTGGATGGGGGCGCTCTATACTATATGTATGGGGCGTTCTGTTTCAATTAATTTTTTCTTTTTTTTTTTTTACTTTTTTAATGTTTCATAATTTTTGAAAAATTCTATTGTAACAATTGTATTGTATGCTATATGTATGGGGCGTTCTGTTTCAATTAATTATTATTATTATTATTTTTTATTTTACTTTTTTAATGCTTCATAATTTTTGAAAAATTGTATTATAACAATTGTATTGTATGCAATATGTATGGGGCGTTCTGTTTCAATCAATGATTTTTTGTTATTTTATTTTACTTTTTAATGTTTCATAATTTTTGAAAAATTGTATTGCAACAATTGTATAGTATGCTATATGTATGGGGCATTCTGTTTCAATTAATTTTTTTTTTTAGTTTTTTTCTTTTTACTTTTTTAATGTTTCATAATTTTTGAAAAATTGTATTGTATTGTTTATTTTCCAATTGTTTCGATATTGGAGATTAGGATGAAATACTTTTAGCAGGAATGTTACAATGTTTTTCCGGCACAATGGAAAAATAATTAATGATCGTCAAACAAATTGTAATAAAAAATAAATGGCACGGTTAATGCGAAATATTCCAGATATTATTTTATTGATATAGTAGATCAATGCATGGAGAGTAAGTATCGGGTGAGTATTGGGTGGATTGGGAATGATTTATCACAATTTTTGTTCCCATACTAATTCCAGCTTTCCAAATCTACGGAATTTTCGTTTTGTACCAAACGCGAGGTAAATTAATAAACGAGAAAATGTCATTAACGTTAAATCAATCGTCATTTTTCAATACGAATTATAATCATAATTCGTTTATTTATTGTTTCATACGAAATTTCGTCTCGATATTCAGAAATTTAATCCAACAAGGTCACGGATAATATTTCAAGAAAAATAATTTTATATTTCATTACAAAAAATAGAAATTCTCCAGGAGAATATTGTAACGACACTAATAAAAAAAATCTACGATATTTTGAAAGTACAAAATTCAAAATATGTAACGAGACACGCTGGACCACGAGTCTCTTCGTTGTGTGGACGTTTTGGTTTTCAAGGACGAATAAAAATCCTTCACCTCGCCAAATGCAAAAACGTCGCCTCGCAATATTTTTATTTCCTTCTCAAAAAAAAAAAAAAACTATACATACCTTCAATGGGTTCTGCGACAATGAGAGAAGAGAACATTTAAAAAAAAAAAGAAAACACAATCGTACAAATACTAAAAAATGAATTTTCGTTGTTTCAGTCGCTGGAGAGCACAAGGAGGATGCTGGCGTTATGCGAGGAGGTAAGTTCACCCGTATTCCATTAAACCGTATCCTCGGGTTCTCATTCTTTATCTCTAACACCCATCTGTATCTATCCGTCTGTCTGTGATCCCATTATATCCATCCGTCTGTCTGTCTGAAAGAGAAAAATTACTGAACCCCCCCCTATGTCCCATCAGGTTTTGCAAAAAGAAAAGAAAAGGAAAAAAAAACAACAACAAGAAAGAAAGGAAAAAAAAAGGATTATGTTTTATCTCAAAGATATCTCCAATTCCCTTGCGTGACCAACGTCCCCGATGCAAGACTAAGAAAAGAAAATGAAGGAAAAAGAAAAGAAAAAAAAAACCATAAAAAGAACAAAGTATATCCATAAGCTATAAACGTGGCATTTTTACAGACGCTCGAGGACGATAGGAAATTTGATCCCGTAACATTTTTTTGCAGATATTCGATATATATATATCTATATATATATCGATTATATATATATATATATATATACATAAATATATATACATATATATTTATGTTATTTATTCATTGATTTTTTTAACTCACGCGACAGTATGAGACTGACGTTGTACGAATAGGACGATTAGCTCGAATGTTTAACCAGGAAAACAAAAAAAAAAAAAACAAGAAAAAAGATATTCGTACAATTAATTTACGTGGCTCTGTCAGTGCAGAAATTTGCGTTACTTTCGCAATATTAGTATCGATCTTAGGTATTGTGTTATTTTACGCGATTTCGTCGCTCGATATCGTCTCCACGGATCTTTTCGTCGAATAGCTTTGAGTTCAATCAATTCGCGTTCTCTCTCTCTATCTCTCTTTCTGTCTAATCTATCTCTCTCTACTTCTCTATCTTTCTTTCTCTCGTGTAGCTTAATCTCATCAACACCATGTATAACCATCTGATGCACTGCACAAATTTAATCGAGCATACGTATATATATATATATATATATACACATATATATATATACATATATACATATAAATATATTTATATATATTATGTATATATGTATATATTTATAGTCGCGTATGCTTCGATGGTTTTCATTCTTTTCATCGAAATCATGTGTCTTTCATATTTCTCTTATCCTCTGCAGTCTATATATATATATTTATATATATATCTACTTTGTCTGCTGATCGGAACTGCGTATGCCTAGGAGAATGGGTCGATAGCACATCAATACGTTTTCTTCGTCAATTTTCGAAATTTTTTAATGTTTTTTTTTTTTTTTTTTTTTTCATCGAACTTTCTCATAGTTCCCGCCATTATGCCGTCCCTCTTTCTAGCTACGTCTGATCGAAATTCTGTCTGGCTGAATTTAATACCAAAAAAAATTTTTTTTTTAATTTTCTACGTGTTTTCTTTGTATTTTTGTATTTTTTTTTTATAATGAACGTGATACAATAATTCTTCGAACGCACGGGCAATGGTGAGCTTCTTTGGTTGAATTTTGAAAATTGATTTTTGTTTGGAAAAAAAGAAATTATTATTGAGATTTTTAAAGTGGGGAAATTTATAGGAGAGCTCATCGATGTCTCGTTATCGTTCGAAGATATTTTGCTGTATGATTGAGATATATTTTTTTTCAATTTTTTATTTTTGAATCGATGGTTCCTCTGATAAGCACATTGGATTAAATAATGGCGACGTTTTTCGGACGATGGAACGAATGCAAATTTAGTCAAATTTATTTAATAAAAATCATTACGAATTCTTCTTAAAAAAAAAAAAAAAAAATTTTATGATCAAACAAAATAAAGAAAATATTGCTAATACGTTAAAAATATTCTCTTACAATTTTCCTTTTGTAACTTATTTATAAAAAAACAGAAAGTTTAAACTCGATCATTGATATAAAAAATTGATTTCGTTAAAAAAAATTATACAAATTAAATTTCACATTTTTTGAATTATAATTTAAAAAAAAAAATCAAATATTTCCAATTAAAAAATTCTTCCATTTTCATTCAGCGTATTTGTCGCTCGAGACTCCGCTCGTCTCGACCAGTTTGAATTATTTTCCAAAGACGTTTCGTTTCATTTTTTTCTCTCATTTTCGTGTCATTCGAGTTTGGAGTCAAAAATATTTCTCAAGAAATTTCTCTCCAGCCTTAAGTCGGTCGAAATGATCGACTTTTAGCGAATAGTCCGTACACTTCGTCGAGGACGAGGCAGAGTCGAAGGGTTTCGACTCTGCTGTCGTTTGCAACGTGCGAAAAAAAAACGAAATAACTAAAAAAAAAAAAAGAAAAAAAAGAAAAACTGCCATCGCTGTCTACGCCTTGGTGTTGTTGTTGCTACTGTTGTTGTGTTGTTGTTGTCGTTGTTGTGATTAATGACTGTTGCAGCTGCTGTTGGTGTTAGCGGTCTCGTTGGCTCGTTTAATGGTGCATTGTGCGGTTTTTAAAATGTACATCTTAAAATCTTGACTCATCGCACTAAAAAAGAAGCAAACATGAAAGGGATAAGAATGAAAAAAAAGAAAACAAAACAAATCTGAAATCTTTCGTCACGCGAATTTTTATGGGACTGAGCCCAAAACTGTGCACCCGAAATCTTTCTAACGTTCTCTTTCGTTTAATTTGATTTTCTTTACGAGAATATCTGTCGTTGCATTTTTGTCTTTTGATCTTGAGGACGACTAATTTCGAATGTCTTGTTTTTTTTTTTTTTTTTAATTCTTCGTCTCCGGTCGTGGTCTTCTTCCTCGCGTTTCCTCGTATCTTTATCTTTGAATTCGCCACGCGACGATGATTTATCTTTCGACAACGATATCTCCGAATTTCTTTCATCAATGTCGATAAATTCGTTGCACTTTGTTCAAAAAATCATCTCGCGTTTTAGTTTTCTTTCTAACGTTGTATTTATCGAGTATAATTGTTCGTTTAATGTTAATGAATTGTCGAAATTAAAAACAAAGAAAAGTAACGAAGAAATGAAAAATCGAGCTATAATAATTCGTCGTTAATTAAATACGCTTAATTAATATTTTTAATCGAATGATTGAAATTGACCAAAGAAAATGTGGCTATTTCAAAATAATTTACAGCAGGTGTGCATGTCTTTTTCAACAATAAAAAACAATATTCAAAAATTATTATAAATTTATCAAAAAATATTTTTCCAAGCAATAATCATTTTTAAAAATAAATAAAATCTCAATTATTTCTCAAACAGAAAAAAAATTGTTGGGAATGTCGTTCACTCCTGCTTTACGTTATAAAAAAAATTATTAATATCGCGACGGGCATTTTCACTTTCTTCTGTAAGGTAAATAAATATTTAAAAAAGAAAGAAAGAAAAAATAATAACAACAACCCCGAAGCATAATAATAAATGCGCAACGAGATAACGTAGCTAACTTGGCAGCATGCGAGTGCCAATCGATGATAAATAGTAGGTATAGTTAAATGACACTTTATTGACACTGACAAAAAAAAACCCGATACTTAACGGGCACAAGGGCGGGAGGGTGGGAGGGGGTGGGGTTAAAAGGATCGCGTGTCACCAGACGCTAAAATAAGAAAAATTGTTCGTGCATTCTCAGCGTTCGATAAATCCCTCTTTATACTTACCAACCCCAGCCGCCCCCTCCAACCCCCCAACCCCCCCATACCGATGACTATTGTGACAACACGAAGTTCAAGGAAAATTCTTTTCATTTTCTTTTATATATTAAAAGAAAGAAAAAAAACGAAAATTGACGAAATTCGAACGAAGAAAACGATTCAAAATAATTCTTTCGATAGAATTATTAATAATTGTTTGAGATAAAGAAGTTAAATTTTCGCGATAAGGATATTGCAAATTGTGAGTCATTTTTTCAAAATTGGATTATTTTTATTTTATTTTTATTTATTTTCAGATAAAATGATTTGTCAATTTTCTTTCATTTTTCGTTTATCGAATATCGTCGATTTTACGCACCACGAAGAGTAGAAAGAAAAAAAAAGAAAATGGACATAAGCTTAGGAATCATCGTCGAGGAATGCCCGAATCGAACTCTACTAAGCTCTTTTACCCAATTATACCATTACCAATATACTTACCTATATACCATATATACTAACCAAACTGAATACTATACTATATACTGTATACGATATACTATATACTATATACTATATACGAATATACCTGCCGACTCTTTAACACTCGTGGTGGTTGTGTGTGTTTTGCTGCCTCCATCTGTCGCACATAGAGCAAGGAGGCTGGCATCCGCACTCTGGTCGCTCTCGACGACCAGGGAGGTGAGTTTAATCCCTCTGTAATACTATACTAAAAAACTTGACCTATGGTTTTCGTTGGTTGTTACGTTTTTTTTTAAATATATTTTTTGAATTAAACAAATTTTTTTTTATTCATATATATATATATGTATATATATATGTATATGTATATAAATATATATTTTTTCGAATTTAATATGCCCGATGCACACTCACGCTCCTCCCACATTTGTTGCTCATCGTCTTAACGATATTCATAAAACGAAGAATGATTCTATAGTTGGTACGAAAAAAGAAAAGAAAAATAAAAGTTATTGACGAATAATCGAGAATCGATCATTATCGATTATCGAGATTCGATTATTATCGATTATCGAGGATCGATTATTATCGATTATCGAGATTCGATTATTATCGATTATTGAGGATCGATTATTATCGATTATCGCGATTCGATTATTATCGATTGTCGAACGAAAGAACGTTCAAATTCACTATGGATTTGCGGACAAAATGAAATTTACCGGTTGATGATAAAAATATTTAAAAAATCGATCGATCACTAATCGATTATTCGTCAATGGTACTAATCGCGATTTATCCGGTGATGGGTAATGCCTAGAGAGCTTTTTTTTCATTTTCAATCTCTTTTTCGTGAATTAATACTCGTCTCTCGCACTCGAATATCGAATTTTGCGTCGATATCGATAATCAACACGGCGCAAAATTGCAAATATCGAGCGAGATCTTAGTTATCATTTAAAAAAGAAAAAAGAATTTTCTTGTTTTATCGTCTGATTTTTATAAAACGAGTGCGAATGAGCGATTGTGTGTGACTAAAAAAGTAGATCGCTTGAACAAAAAGAAAAACCAGAAAAAAAAACCGAGTACTCAGAAAAAAAACGGTGTCGATTCGACAAAAAAGAAAAAGAGAAAAAACGATTCGAACGCGATATTTTTTTATTATGTAGTTGTTACGATAATATAAATAACGAAAAAATAAAAATTAAAAAATAAAATAAAAGACAAAAGGTTGCAGCACACGCTCTCCTCCTCCGTTTCGCCCGGACTATGAAGGTTTGGATTGGTAGGTTGGTTGATGAAGTTAGAAGTGAGGAAAAGTTGTAAGAAATTAAGGTAATTTCTGCGATCTTCCATCGAAACAACCCTCGCCACCTCCGATATTTTATCATCGGTCCCAAACCCCCTGCCCTGCCCTTGCCCCCCACCCCCCTACTACCACCACCACATGGGCAATACAGTAGTACCAATATACGATTGATGAACTTGAATGATCTTTTTTTTAAAGTAAAACAACAACAACAAAAATGGCAGAATTTCCTAGATTGCGCTGATAACGCTCAATGTATATATATATATATGTGTGTATATATATATATATATTTTAAATTAGCTTTGAGCTCTGGAACAAAAAAAACTTTGTGACATAGACCGTAAGCGCTTGCTGGGCTGTGGTGTTCTACAATTTATATGACATCTTTCGAATACGAAAAATAAACAAACGAAAACCAAAGAAAACAAACGAAATACGAAGAAAACCAAAAAAAAAAAATAAAGAGAAAGACAAAAAAACGAGAAACAACGTTCGAATTTTTTCGAATTATAATTCACAAGCGTTTATCGTCGATCTCTCTTTGTATATATAAATATTGCGCACTTTCCGGGCCTCCCGACAGGCGTATATTAATATATTTTTGCGTAGTTACATCGTCGATTACGCCAAGAACACTGATAACGGAGATGGGCCACGTTCGAAATAATATTTGAAAAGCAAAAATGGATTTTTTATGATAAAGTTATCGATAATAATAGCCCGCTTTAATTATAAATATCGTTCTCTTCAAAAATCAATTATTTCCTTAATTAATGATTTCTCGATGATTTCTGTTTGTTTTTTCCTTCGAATTTTGCTCATCTTCGATCGGTCAATATTATTAATTCGTATATCTTCTCGTTAATCAAGATTAAGTCAGGGCTTCATTTATGATTATTCCTTCACTTTCGATATCCAAACGATTGTTGATTGATTTTTTTGCACCTTGTTTAAACGAACAAAAAAAAAGAAAAAAAAAACCCCCCCTTCTCGTCACCGTCACACACCGAGACCACAACCGGCACCACCACAACCACCACCACCACCACCACCACCACCACCACCACCGACCATCATTACCACCACCAACTACTACATCACTACAAGACCTTGACACTGCAGCTCATTGGGTTATAGAAAAAAAAAAAAAAAGAAACAAACAAATTTCCTCGACCTCTCGTCGTTTCGAAAGATCGACGGAATCGAATCGATTCAAATCAATGTCCTCCCCCTCTTCAACAACCTCTGTGTGTATTTTTTCCATAAACCTCGAACCTCCCCCCTCCCCAATTCCCCTTTGCGTATCGCATAAATATTCGTGTGTAATCGTATATATTTATTCATTTGGGACAATTTTATTATTATCACGCCTCGTAGAAGCTTGAACGACGCTTCCGTCGCCTATAATTGTGGCGTACACACGGTTTTAACATTCCAATTCAACGTATCTCGATCATAATCCCCTTTTTTTACAAACATCCAACGAGCAAAAGATGGATTTTTTCACAATTAAATTAATCTCGAGCAATTTGTACGAGTAATTAATCAAAGTCCTTATCTTTTTTCTAAAGCGAGGAATAAACATTATTTTTCAGGGGAAGAAAGTTCGTCAGGCATATTATAAAAGAAATTTTATTTTCATGAAAAATTAATTGAAAAATATTTTTGAAAAAAAATTTCAAAAATCGAATTTCTTTAATCAATTTTTAGATTAATAATTTTGTCGCGTGAAATAAATCCATTTCTGTTCGATGTTTAATTACAATGTATATTTATCATTTTCTTTATTTATTTATTGTTTTGCAAATATATTTAAATACACACACGTTGGGTAGATTCGAAGCAAATTATATCGCAGCTATGTCGCTTTCGATCCGTGTGTACAATGGCAATATAAACTTGGTTTTAGCAATGGATGTATATGTCTGCATATCTGTCATAAAATACTATATGCGATTCATATATACGTAGCACTCCTCGCGTCTCGAGATCCTTTCTCTTTCTTCGATCGACATATCGCACACACCTGTTTCTCCCACCTCACGATCTCATCTTCACGTCCTGGACGACGACTCGATCCTTTCTTTCTCTTCTTCTTCTTCTTCCTCTTTTTCGACTAATATTTTTCACTCTCTTCGTCATCATCGTTTTATCGCTACGATTATATGGGTACGACAACAAAAAAAAAACGAAAACAAATAATTGAAAAAAAAGAAAAAAAAAATCTTTTTTCCATCAATCGTTGAATTTTCGAATAATTTTGACGTAATATTGAATCGTATTTTGGAGATCAAAATATTTAGGAACCCGTAAGATGTGGCGAGAATTGTGGTGCCCCCTCCGAGGTTTTTTAAGCCTCGTTTTTCTTTTATTTTATAATTTTTCGATCATTTTGCGACTACCCTTAGATAGATGCGACATACGTGATCGTTATTTTTTTTTTTCTAGCTGCACTGATTAAAGAAAAATTTTTTTTTTTTTCAATTTTTGTAAGAGAAAAGAATTTGGAGAAAAGAAATGCCGAGATCCCGCAGGTCCAAATAATATCCTCTCGTGAATACACGTAGTTATCGATGTTTTACATCATTTTGTATGTGTTTTAATGGAATTGTGCGTAAAAAAAAAGAAAAAAAAAGAAACATTTTTCCTTCTCGTGTCCCGTTTCGAAAACAAAATCGACGCTTTCGAGGACAAATTTCGAAATTCTCGCATCGAGAAAAATTGATTTTTACATTCGTTTCGTCGAAATAAATGAATCTATTTATTCATTTTGCCGAAATAAATGAAGAGAAATGATAAACGAAAAAAAAAAAATTTCCACGAATTTCCAAATTTAACGTGATTCAGGAAAGGAATCACGTCTCGATACGATCGAATACGAATTTTAATAAAATTCCTCCTTCCGTTTCACACTGTCTCTTCCCGTACTTACCTCAATGCTCAAATCTCAAAAAAAAAAAAAAAATCTTGATACCCTTTTCAATATCTCTATCTTCCGAAAAAAAACAACAAATAAGAATTTGATATCAATTTTGAAATTAGTTCGATAAAATGATCTTTTTTTTTTTTTTTTTGGTAAATTTATTTTTCGTTGCTGCATTTATTTGTTTATAATTTATTATGGTAGTTTGATTATTTTGCAACCGTGCGTCTTGCCTGGAGAGTAATTATACCCGTAGACACGTAGCAACGTAGCGAGCATTTCAAATTTTATTTAAAAAAAAAAAAAAAAAAAAAAGTAGCAACAAATCATTTTAAAAAAAACATTTTAATAAATCACGTGTCCGAATAAATAATTGCTAGATCCGAATTGCGCATCGGAGTAGTATGAAACACGTGTGTTTATTGAGTAGATTTTCTTTTTTCTTTTTATTGTTTCAATTTTCCTGTTTTTTTTTCTTTGTCAAAAGTTTTTTTTTTTTTTTATTCAATATTGACGATAAAATCGTGGCATGACGATTAAAAAAAAGCAAAAAAACGAAGAGATAATTGATAAAAATTAAATGAAAACGATCTCTAAAGCTTTCTCGGCAAGACACGCGGTGCGCCTTTTTTCTGTATTTACTTTCGCAGTTTTAAGCGCGTCTCAATGAAAAAATCATCTTTCGTTTCGATTTCGACAATTTTCGGTCGATTTTCATCGTAGAGCGAGGAGGTTGGAGCAAATACTCTGATGATGTTAGACCACCAAGGCGGTAAGCTTCCTGTTTTATTTTATTTTTTTCCTTTTCAGTATTATTTCGTCAATCTCGATTCATGTGATTTCTCTCACGGCTGTATATATAAAATATATATTAAATAAATAAATCAATCATTATATATAATATACATAACAGCCGAATTAATAACGACGACGCTTGTGCGAGGCTTCCACTCATCTCGTGTCGTCGAATCATTCACTAATATTCTCGAAGCTTGCACTCTCGATTTTTAGATTAGCATGGTAAAAATTCTCCTCGCTCCGTCCTTCTCTAATCGCTCTCTCTCTCTCTCTCTCTCTCTCTTGCTATCTCTCTCTCTCTCTATCTCTGTCTCTTCGTCTCTATATTTCGCTCGATCACTCTCGTCATCGATTTTTCTTATCGCAAAAAAAAAAAAAAAAAGAAAAAGAATGAACCGTGCAGTTGCAGTTCCGGTTTCTTGTTCCATCATGAGAGTTCCGGTGCGATTGTCATTGAATTTTCCCTTTTTTTTTTTAATTTTTTGATTTTTTTTAATTATGCCAATTTAATTTAGATCTACCCCTAGTACGCTTTGTTTTTTTTTTCAAATAACTTATAAGGTAGATAATATCTCAAAGAGGTTCGTAAACGGTCGATAATATCGGTTGTTGCTACTTCCTCGATTTAGAAACGATCCTCATGTTCCCCCTAAAAAAAAAAAGGAAGAAAAAGAAATCATATATATATATATATATATGTATAAAAATTCAATAATGGTAGTACCTACGTATTTTTCATTGGAAAAAGGACAACAATGTACAGAAGAAAAATCAGGGAACGACGGCAATGTGCCGGCCGTACTCTTTTTATTGTGCTTTATCGTAATCACGCAGCCCCGTTTTCGTCCCCTCGCTCGTCTACGTCGCGTGCCAACGATTATTAATTCCAAAGAGCAATCAAAGAAAAGAAGACGCAATAATTTCCTCTCTTTGTCATTTAGTTTGTTTAGTCGTAAATCTTCCTGGATAGAAATTAATTCCAATTACAGTGGACCATAGATGCATCGTTTAGGCCACGAGTAGCTTGTAGATATTTTGAAAATCGCGAGTGCTGGATTATTGAATTTATTTTTTATTTTCGTTTTTTTTTTTTTTTTTTTTTTTTACTTTTTATTTATAATCCAAGTTATCGCAGTTTCTACGAAGTTCCACAAACTATAGACACTTCCAATCTTCCTCGACGCCTCCTTTTGCCTCGAAATAACCTTCGTCCTTCGTCCTACAGTCATCGGGAACTTAAATGGCGGCGTAACGCCACGAAATGGCGGCAAAGGTTCGCGAAATGGCCGCCAGGCGCCACGCCGCGATTTTTGAATTTCCAATATCCCCCTTCGTACGTTAATAATTATAAGTTCCAATATCAGTATCGTTTATAATGTTTCAAACTCTGCGTGAAACTTTAACCGTGAATTTATCAAAATTCGTATTATAAACCAACGCTGAGCTCACGTTGAAAAAAAAAACGCAAGATATTAAAAAAAAAAAAAGAAAACAGCAATTCAGCAGCAATAATCATAATGATAATGCTTGAAAGAAGAAGGGAAAGCGAAACAAAGAAATGCCCAAAGAAAGAATGCAATATGGTGGACGAGAAAGAGTGTGGAAAATGGAGAAACGTGGAAGAGGACGGGAGTGTAGTCCAAGCGCGTTCCGAGCGAGGGAGCTTCAACGGTGGCGGCGGTGAAAAAACCCTTTTTTTTTCATGTTGACATCTCTCTTACTGGTCGGTTACCTGTTTAGAGCCATGAGGTCGGGATGAAAACCCTCGTAATGCTGGACGAGCAAGGCGGTAAGCCATCTCTACCTAGACATAACTTAAAACTACATTAAAATTACAACCAAACAAAGAAAATGAAAAAAAAAAAAAAATGAAAAACGAAATACCGAAACGAAAAAAAAAACGAATACTTTCAAAGCCGTAATTAGCATTCAGCCGACACACCCCCCAGCATCTTTAGCTCTTGGCAACGACTCGCGATTTCAAGTGAGACTCTATATACATCATCTATTTATACTACTAATATACTACTAAATACTACTAAATACTACTAAATACTACTACTACTACTACTACTACTACCTACTACTACTACTATGATACCCATTAAACAGCACAACCAACAGACCAGCAGCTAGTCGTACCAACAAAACCGAAGGCATCAAAAACGTAACTCTCGTACTCGAAGAAACAAAGAAAAATCCAAAAAAAAAAAAGAAAAACAATAACAAAAAAGAAAATTCAATAATAAGCCAAAAAATCAACCATAAACCATGTCAAGTCGACACTTATATTATTATTATTCCCGATCAATTTAGCTAGTCGCGTTCGATATATTGCCACGAAACATTGATCATCAATCATTATTCAACAATATATATATATACATAAAAATAATAATAAAAAAAAAAAGAAAAGAAATCACAATATTCTAGAACCGAGAGTCGGTGAAATTGATTTTATTTATATATATATGACAGCGTTCAGACCAACTTAACGAACTAATCACCAGTCAACAAATGAACAACCAACCAATCAACCAGCCAACCAACCAACCATAACTAACAGATATGAATACGTAACAAAATGAATCTTATTATTGATACCCGATCGATTCCAATCGACCAGCTTTTATATACTTTATTTATATATCGTATATCGATAAATCTATATATATATATATATATATACATAAATATATATATATATTTATATATATGTGTATTTATTTATTTATATATATATATATGTGTATATGTATATTACGATCATACTACGATTTTTTTAATTCACACTGCTGGTATCGCGTCCGATTTGAACCGATTAATAACTCCGTTCGTGTACAAGAAACAAGCTATGATATGATATAAACAAAAAAATGAAAGTTAAGATATTTATGCGACGGGCCGGGCGCAAAATGAAAAAAAAAAGAATGGACAAGAAAAACCTGCACCGTAGACTGCACGCGGCACTTATATATCTATATCTATCTATATATATATATATATAAATATACATGTACATGTATGTATGTATATATATATATATATTTTGTTTTGCATACATATACATGTGTATTCTGTACTCTATTATGCAATGAAAGAAAGAAAAAAAAGGAAAGAAATTTGAACACCTAATTTACCTTCGAGCATTGTCATTCGATCTTACCACCCTCGATACAACAAATTACTACTAATTACCCTCTATACTCGTTCTATACGACATTACCGTGCATCATACAATTACTTATAATAAATATTACCTATGACTATATATATATATTATTGTTATTATTGTTATTATCGTTATTATTGGTATTATTGTTATTATTATGATTATTAATTTAGAAATTAGCTAACTCAATGTTTTATGATCCCATAACCACCTCTCTTCTTTCTGTCATCTTTGTAATTACTTATAGTACAAACGCGACATATCTATAACAATTAACAACTGTGGTAATCGTTAAACGCTTTTTTTTTTCGTCGTTTTTACGACAAAAACGACAATTTTTGTTTCTTTTTATAACTTGAAAATTGGATTTTGTGACATTTAAACAAAAGGAGGCTATCGTTATTATCGACACTATCTTGTTTTACATGCACAAAGCTTGATATCTCACTCTGCCCGGCTCGTCAAGTGCGAGCAATGCTCATTCGATATTTTGAATTTGGCGCGGTTTTTTTTTCTTTTTATCAAAATATCAAAAAATTTTGTTGCATTTGTGGATAGTTATTTTGTTTATTAATTGTTTGCGAAGAGTACGATACACGTGTATATATATATATATATATGGGTGTGTGTGTGTATATAATTTTTCAAAACGTGAGATTTTCATCGTTGGGCAGTTGAGTGTTCCTGTGCGCATTGTTTGTACGATAATCGTGGTCGTATTTTATTTGGGCGAAACTACGTAACGAATCGTTCGCACTTGCACGCATACGGACAGAGAGACAGACATAAATACACGTAAAAACACATTGATACTTAGAATGAAAAAAAAAGAAATCAAACAAACAATTTTTTTTAATTAAATTACATTTTTCATTACTCGGAAGATATTTCGTTCGAATGAAAATAATAATACGAAAAAAACCGTAAAATTGACTAAAATTTATCGAGGGAGAAAAAAAGAAATTAATTTTTCTCGATTGCGAGAATTTAATTTGAAAAAAAAAAACAATTAAAAATTCATCGATCGTGAAATTCGTTTTTGCTTTCGAACCGTATTATACTTCAAAATTGCATGTCGTACCTAATGCAATTTTCTTTATGCAAATATCGCGAGAAAATATTCGTTCGAACGAACGAGCCGAATAACATTTAAACGCTTAGGATTTAACAAACAAAAAATTGTTTTATTTAAAAAAAAAACGTTCTTTTTTTTTAATTAATTTTTTTTTTTTTCATAAAAAACGTATACACTCACACGAGAATTCACTCGTGAATCCGTATTCGCGCTGAACTAATACGTGTTTGTACATCCTTGCTCTCTCTTTCTCTTTTTCTTTCTCTCTCTTTCTCTTTCTTTCTCTCTCTCTTTCTTTCTCTTTCTTTCTCTCTCTCTCTTTCTCTCTCTCTCTCTCTCTCTACTTTCTTTGTACATTTTTGTTTTCATATAATACTTCTTACAATCGAATACTCTAATTGTTCCATTATAATAATTGCCAGAATTTATAACGAAGCTTTCTGCCAATAAACAGAACAATTGGACCGGATCGAGGAGGGTATGGACCAGATAAACGCGGACATGCGTGAGGCTGAGAAAAACCTCACGGGAATGGAAAAATGCTGTGGTCTCTGCGTTCTACCGTGCAATAAGTACGTAATTCACGCTTCCGTTTTCTTTTTCTCACACGTACCAGAGAAAAATTTATTTGTCCGAGTGAAATGAAATTTTATCGGGTACGAATATCATTCTTTTGTCTCGTTGCAACGATAACTCCGGCACTGGCACACATGTTCATTTTTTTTATATGCAACACACGAGCTTGTTCCGTGAATATTTTTTTTTATTTCATTATTATTTTTTTTTTCTATAAAATTAAGCGCAAAATTTATCGAGCACGAATAATTGTGTTGTACTTTATTTTGTGTATTCACGCGTTGACGATAAATTGAACAATGAAAAAGGACTTTCGCTTCACTAGCATGAAAATTGAATCTTTTATTTACTCGATTAAAACGCTTTTACAACGAACTTCCGTTTATTCGATTCATCGTTTCTTTTTTCTTATTTAAAATCAATTCATGAAGATAAATTCGCAAAATTGATCGGACGCAAATAGTGTAAATTCTTTTCTTTATTTCTACGTTTACACGGAAAGAATTTTTAAGCAATTTTCACTGTGAAATGAGTGACAAATGTGCAATTCTTCAGGTTTTTAGGAAATAAATTTTAATGAAAATGAGTAAAAATTTACTGTCGCTCGACAAAAATTTACAATATTGTCAACAATTTTTTACTGAAATTAACAGTAAATTTTCGTGAAACGTAAACATTACTACAACAAATTGAAAAAAGGGCTGTTACAAACGAAAGTGTACGATGCACATTGAGAAATTTGCGCGTTTTACTTGAAAATTGAAAAAAAGGAAGCCGAAATTTTCCGTACGTTCACCAGAATTTTGACGTTCTTCGCAATAAAATTATTTACGGCTAGGTCACCTGACCGCAATCCATGAGCTTTGTGTATCGCTCGTAAAAATTATGCCACGTGCTCAAATTTTTTACACGCCTAAAATTAAAATATTTGAAACTACTGTCAATTTTTCACTATTTGCACACTTATCACCGGATGCAAATTTTTATTGTAATTTTTACCAATATTTCACCGTAAAAATTAATAAGAAAATTCTCTCCGTGTACGAATTACGAACGATTCTCCACGTCTCACTCGCACGAAAAATGAATTTTTGTTTTTGGTTCGTTCGTCACGCACGACGCGCTTTATTGTGCGAAGGTCGAACGAGTATATATCTGTCGTATTTTTGTTTTTGCCTCTTGTTCCTTCTTCTTTTTTCTTTTTTTTTTAATTTTTTTTTTATAAATTTTTTTTTTTCATCGCCGCTTCAGAGGCGCGAGCTTCAAAGAGGACGAAGGTACGTGGAAAGGAAACGACGACGGTAAAGTCGTGAACAATCAGCCGCAACGCGTTATGGACGATCGTAACGGCCTCGGGCCACAGGGTGGTTATATCGCGAAAATAACGGGCGACGCACGCGAGGGCGAGATGGAAGAGAACATGGGACAGGTCAACACTATGATTGGTAATTTGAGAAATATGGCGATTGACATGGGTAGCGAGCTCGAAAATCAGAACCGACAGATCGACAGGATCAATCGTAAGGTAAGCAGTACGTCCGGTGATCTTGTGCACAAGAAAACATTCCATTTATTTGTTTCGAATAAATTCGTAAATTCGCAAGAGCCTGGCGTATTTCACCGAAGCGATCGTACAAAATTTATTTTTCGATCGTTTTTTTCTCGAACTTTTTTTATCTCAATTTGTTTTTCATCAAATATCAAAAAGAAAAATGCATTTTTACAAATCAAAAAGAAAAGAAAAAGAAAGAATTTCATTAACGAACGAAAAATTAAATTTTTGGCCTCGACTTCGGCAAAATCGTCGCTCGCAAAAGAAAACAAAAAAAAGGATCTCCGCACATTTGGCGAATGAATTTTATTTGAATTAAATAAATATGTTTCCGAAACGGGTGTTATCGAGCGTTCGAGGACCCTGTCTCTCTTATCTTTCTCAAATGGTTTTTATATATGCGACAAATATTTATATATGATGGTCTGTTTTTCTTTTTTTTTTCTCTCCACGTTTTTTTTTTAACTCGTCTCCAACTCTCTCTCCTCAAACTTTGTCCATGGACTTTGTTGTAAACCGTGAATAACAGGGCGAGTCGAACGAGACGAGGATACAGGTGGCGAACGAGCGTGCTCATCAACTTCTGAAATAAGCCGTAGGAAAATCGGCCATCGATTTATTATTATACGCTGCGGCTAATCTTAATGAAAAATTATCTCTCTCTTCCTCTCACTCTCTTGTCTATCTATCTTTCTCTCTCTCCCTCTCTCTCTCTCTCTTCCTACTCTCATCCTCTCTGGATCTCCTTCCGTTCCCTCCTCTGTCACTCGCTATTATCTGTATGTTATATTCGTCACGATGCCACTGCCGATTTCTTCGACTCAAACGATCGGCAATTTTCATAATTCTTCGTTATAAATCGCGGCGATGATACTTTTCGGCATGTAGAAAGAACAAAACAAACGAAAACACGCAAGAGGAAGAAAGAAAAATAAAAACAAAAAATAACAACAATAACAACAACAAACAGCGACGATATAAATCGATTCGCATAAATCGATGCTGCGGGATCGTTTCCAGCTACGATATTTCGTGTGACCGGAGGGAGTTCCGAGAGGTGTTTGCTGCACATTAATACACACACAGACACAGAAACACATGTATTTGGGTTGAATGTGTATTTTTTTTACTTTTTTTTTTTCGTTAATTTTTACTTTTTCTCAAAGCAGAAAGGTAGAGGAAGAAGGAGGCCAGCTCGATGGAAGAGAAGGAAGGTGATTCGATTCGTTCGAGGGTTATGAGAACGAGGGGATAACGGGGGAATGAAAAAAAACAAGCCGAGTTTGAATTCTTTTTGTTCTTTTCTTTTTTGAGTTTTGTTCTTCCTTCTGTTTGTTCTTTTGTTTTTGGCTAAATTCAAAATTAGAGATTGCAGGGTCAAAGGTCGTTCGACTATTCGAAGCTGAAGGGTGTAAGCTTGAAATGGGTTTGATTTGTTGAGAATAATTACGTTCTTGTTTTTTTTTTCTTTTTTTTTGTTTGAGTTGTTTTTGGGTTGTTCGCTTAGCAGGAATTCCGACGATGATTGACCCTTTCAGTCACGATACGATTGACTTTACTCGTCCGATCCGTTGTCTTTGTTATTATTTACATTTTTCTTCCTGAATATTCGCGCTTCTCTCTATTAGCTTTGTTACGATGAACATTATTAAGATTTTGTTGTAACTCTCATTATTGCTAAAATTTGATGAACAACAAACGAACTTGGATCGGCCGAAGAGTCTTCAATTTTCAGGGCTCAGGAACAAAAATATATAAATTATAAATCACACACATATATATATATATATATATATATATGTACATATGGTATCCGCTTGTTAGCGTTCTTTCATGTTCGTTTCATATTCAAAGAAAACAACAAAAAAAGAAAAAAGAAAAACCAAACAACAAAAAAATGAAACATACGCTTAAATCTATTTTTACCCGATGTACGTTGAAAATTATACGGTAAAAATCATTCTCTCGTATAAATAATTCGAGGAATAAAAAGAAAAAAAACGTTATATAAAGATTGTCGCGAGATATGAGATTAAGGACGAGCGTGACGTTAATGAAAAATATGTAATCGACGTCGGAAATGAAATTTGATACGAGAAAGTGAGCGAAATTGTAAAAAAAAACACAGAGATAATTTCATGAATGAAAGGGTCGATGAAAAACTCTATTTACGTATATCAACGTTGCGATATATTTATTATAACGATATAGTATTATTCTTCGTAAACAGCTGTGTTTAGACGAATCTCTGGCGTTTTGTACTCGCCCATTGTACGCTCATCGATTCACGATCGCGTTGGCCGATCGAATTTCGTTCGATCGGCTCGTTCGTCCTTTCGACCACGCGAATATCTCGTTTGTTATATTAAAATTAATTGCGTTAATAATTAATTACGATTATTCGTTTCGCGCGAAAGCACGATTTTATATTTTTTTTTTGTTTGTTTTGTAATTTGCGTTTTCTTTTTCGAAAAGAAAATCGAGCTATCGCAGGAAATGCGACGATTGTTCGAGAGACAGAAAAGAAATAACAAGAACGGCGAAATTATCCTACGAATCGGCAAAATATACTCGTCGCGATTGCATTTCCTTTTTTTTCTTTTCTTTTCTTTTCTCGCACGATATTTCCTACGCCCACTTTACGTAAGTTGTGATAATTGTGAAGTTTGGTTTTGTTTTTTTTTTCATCATGAGAGTATTATGGTATCTATGTATATGTACCGGATGTTAGTCAACTATGAGGGTACAAAAAAATATCCAGGTAGTTGAGGTCGGTACGAGCAGAACGATTTTTTTAAAATTGTCCTACGATAAAAATTGGCCGAGATATTAATTCTCAAAGTTTACAAGTACGAACAAAGGCGATCGAGTCCCTCGCGATTAAGTGATAAAGAAATATTTTCTCTTACTGTATCGCCTTGTCGTTAGTTTATTAATAGTTATTTTATCAAGATCTATAAAAAAAAGTAACAATCTTAAAAAAAAAAAAAGTCCTGAGGTGGACTCGAACCCGCGACCCCGGGATTTAACATAGAGCGTTCGTTCGCAGTGTTACTTTCCCGCCCAAACTTTCAAACTTTGAAAATGACTATCTCGGCCAATTTTCATCTCAGGACAATTAAAAAAAAGAAATATCTTCGTACTAACGCCATCTGAGTATTTTATTGCGTATTCGAAGTTGCCTAATACCCTGTATATTTATATATATAAATAATTATCTATAATATCTCCAATATTAATTTTAATTAAAACTTGAAAAAAAGGCAAACCAAGAAAATGGATAGTGCACAAACGACACTTGAAAAGTTAGTTTCGAACGACAAATAACATTCGTCGACATTATATACGATTATTATAATATAGTTTTATTGCCGAGTTACGTAAATTGTTTTATTATGACGTATTGCGGTAGTGGGAAAAGGACTACCCGCGCATTTAGAATTACGAAGCAGTGTCTAACAAGGATTACCTCTACAAAAACAAAACAAAACAAAAAAAAAAACAAAATATACTTGTACATTGTTATTATAAAAACTTATCACGTCTAAACGCAATTTACCAGAGTGCGTACGCATTTACTTTGTTCGACAAATAAACGCCGGTAGCTCCCGCGATGTTAAGCGCGCCCTCCTTGTACTCGCGGGAATAAGCGATAGGTGTTGTTTCGCCTAAGAAAAAAAAACAATAACAACAAAAAATAAACAACATAAACAATAAATTCTTTCACACTCGTGGCAATAATGTCGTCGTCGTTCGCGCGCGAAAAAAATCGATCCTCATCGATTTGTAACGATCGATCGCTTGAAACAAATCCAAATAACAACAACAAAAAACCGTTGATTGGATAGTTCGGACGTTAACCCCGTCGATCGTTTTATATCGCCGTGTTATATCAAGCAATAACAACGTCGCGCTATACTTTGCACACGTATCGAGAGCTACCGATCGTTTCTTTTGCGAGCCGGCCTTGGTCACCGACATCGAAATGTTATCTACGTTATCCCAACAAATTCATTAAATAGTAATCTCTCGTGGGAGAATCTCGATAAGCTCGAACGACAACAACAACAACAATATAACAGATATAACAAATAACAAGAACAACGTTTCGCGAGAGTCGCGAGGACGGAGAACGAGAAGGAGTCGTGCGATGGATCAATGAGGAAGCCTCTGGCTTCCGGATACGGGGAACAAAGATCCTGTTTTCAATTTTAATTTAAGGCGACGTTATCACTGATTTTGTCCTCGTCGATGTATCGACCCTTCGAGCAATTGATGTAAGAAAAATTCCATCGATCCGGGCTTGTTAAATTAATGAATAATTTTGCGTTTGGCTCGAAGGTCGATTTGCCCGGGAACTGAATCGCGTAACGATTGTTCGACCGATGAAATTATTGAAACGCGTGGTCGCGTCGCCTTCGTGTACAATTGTTGTTTCTTCTATATGAAATATATAAAATATAGAAACATATATATATTTATTATTGACAAGCCGCGAAAGTATGTCGAAACTCAAGACCCTGCGAAACGTGGTAGCGCAAAATTTGTAGACCCAGGGGGAATCGCATCTCCGCTAGATCCTAATTAATAAAAACAACAAACACAACAAACAATAAAAAAAAACACAAGTAGCCTAAACTTCGGTATCTTGATGACTTTCGAGAATGCGAAGGAAAGAATTTGCAGACTCTATTACAAAATAACGATCGTTCGATCGAGTATAATTAAAAACAATTCGTGTTATTCTCACTGGACCGTGAACCTGTGAGATACGAGAAAATCAATTGCGTTAACGCAATTGATTTTGCATTATTGCAAAATGTTTTGCCTCAATGTCGAAGCGCGTTTACGGCCAAATGAAAATGAAAATAAACAAAATTGCTTTCGAATTCGTCGATGATCGATGATAAATTGAAATTTAGTCAGACAAGAAATTATTAAGAAAGCAATTATTGAAGCGGGATAAGACTTCGTGTTATATGTGATGCCAAAAGAAGAAGAGAAAGAAGATAAAAAGAAAATCGAGTAATTTATGTAAGACGAGTAAAAAAATGGAGCAATAACGATCCGCGTTGGTTCTACGAAACATAACTGCATTTCCGGGTTGGAACACATATCGAATACTAGAAAGAAGAAAAAAACGAAACAGTAAAGATTTAGAAAAGAAAAGAAAACAGAGATCCGGTCGTGCGACACTGCGAGATCTCTTTGTGTAATTTTTCTTCGCCCACCCTATTCTGCACTTTGTACAGTAAAACTCGATGTTTGTTCGTCAAAATACACGATGGAGTAACGGTACGTTCGCTCTTGCTGGAAGTAAAAAAAAACAAAAATTAAATTAAGAGAGTAACGCACAGGGCGAGTGAAAAAAAACACACACACACGGCGAAATCTCGTACGAAGGTCAACTTACATTTTCTTCTTATTTTTGTTGTTGTTAGACTATCGTTAGTCGACGAAACTGAGAACGAAGGAGTGTACATACTGTATGTATAGATTTTTCTTTTCCAAGTTTCATGTAATATTAGAATATTGCGAGCGTTTAATTATAACGATACGTTTAACGTCGATCGCAAACTTACTATTTCTTTGTTAGTTCCAATGGCGAGGAGCGTCGATTTTTTGAAAGAAAATTCTCACTTTTCATTATTGTAATATGCTTAAGGAGTCGAGACACGATGATGGAGCTACGTTGGATCTCGCAAATCCGATATATTCTCTGGTAAATTAATTATCGCTATGTAACGAAATAATTTTCTTCTCCTCCGCATTATTTAATCACCAACGATTAATTGCGTAGAATACACGTTGATATACGTATATTTGTATATGTACGTATGGATACGTATATGTATAAATATATACGCATTATGTATATACGTATGTGTATATTCGACGCCTGAAACAGTGTAAAAAAGAATATTAGATCGCAATTTTAGCTTCCGTACTTATTTCGCAAATATATATATATATATAGTCAAATATATTTATCATTCAGAATGTAAATAAACTGTCGGTACAGAAATAATGTATCTCTCCCTAAAAATTTGTATCACCGATGTGAAACCTAAAATGATATGTTTTATCTATTCTTGTCTCGTTTAGCTATTATGTAATATTGACAGCATACGATGCAAAGAAAAAATGCATCGTCTCGTTCCTCAAAATAAACGAGTAGGGCGTTGCTAATAATATGTGTACTAATGTGACCTAACCTTATTTAGCGAAATGTCACGTCACGGTTGAAGAACCTATAATTATACAATATTTCGGACGATCGAAGAAAATCGACGGTTGACCTGGTAACGCTTGGATTCCTTGTCGTCGACGTTCTATAAAGGTGAGTTTTAGGATTTAGGATTATCGTAAGCGTTGAATCGTTGGAAGTTTGTAACGGTATTTTGTGAGTGATGAGGGAGTGATCGGCATTACTCGACAAAAGTTGAAGCCTCGAGGAATCGTTTTGCGACATCTGAGCGGCGAACGAGTGAACTATTTTGTACCCACGATAAGTTGGTCGCGTAGTCGTATATATGGCGAATGGCGTGGCGATTCAAACGATACGGCATTATGATTGGGATATTCTTGTTAGGTGGCGAATTGCCGATTTCATAACCTCAAATTGAAACGTTTCGAGGGGTTTAAAATTTACTTTCGTCCAAAAAGACTTTGTAGGGTCATTTCGGAATAGGAAATTTGATGCGTAATACGAATATCGCGATTATAATACGGCGTCGTTTGGATCGCCTCGGCATTTGCCATGTATGTAACTATTCTAGCTTGCGGCCAACTTCACGCAAACCAACTGACGAGGTTTCAATCTTTGTCGAGCGTTGCTGATCTCCTACTTATCACTGGTCGATATATCGTCAACAATGTAATCCATAAAATTTTGTAGCCGGAGTCAGAAAATACTTCGGTAAAACAGCGCGGTGTTATTATCGTCGCACTTATCACAATATCTACATTTAGCATAGGTCAATTTCTCTAGAAAGATTTTTCGAACGCACTCGAACGTCCTTCGATGCTGTAAGCACATTTTACCGATCATTGACTGTCTCGGGCTTTCCATATCAAAATTTGGGGGAGTTTCCCCGTCCATAATACATGGAAGCAATGTCAAATCTCAACAACGTTGACACAATAATAATTGTACTGTAGCAGGAACAGCAATTTAGAAAAATGCAAAACTACGATATACTCATACAGGAGATAGAAGCGATCGATGATTATTTAGGTCCGACATTTAGGTACGTTTAAATGCTGAAACGACGAAATCGTATATAGGTTATATGTCTTCGTATGCTTGTCAAATGTCGCGGGGGTGACTAAACAACCCCCGTACGCAGATGCATGCCATTATGAAATCGCGTGTGCGCAATAAGAGGGGTTGCCGTTCAGTTAGGGGTGGTATTCATCAATGCAATATAACAGAACAGAATATTTTTTATCGGCGCGGGGGCGCGCAATTGTTCGTAACAAAATTTGTCAGTGACAGAAAAATATGTCAAGATTGACCCTGGCACAGATACAAAATGTTCTACCAGCAGCTGCACCTAAACACGAACACTTGTTGCTCGAGATAGAATCATCCGACACTAATAGCATAGGTCTAGTTATAAGGTAGCAAATAATTTTTGTATTCATAGCAACCGAACTATGGGGTGCAGATTTCTCTGATGTTTATCCTTGCAGAGCTATCTACGATGGACACGAACATCAAAAGTTTATGGAAAAATTGGACGAGAGGGTCAAAAGCCATGACAAGGACATTGAACGGATGTGCAACCACCATTATCAGGGATTCATCGATTCCATCAGAGAATTGCTTCAAGTTCGCTCGCAGGCGCAAGAGCTCAATGTTAGTTAATTCCGTGCTGTCTATAACAGCCTCTTGATTGATGGGATTACACTTTCTTCTTGTCTTTCACCAGGCAGGGATCCTGGAATTGGATAAACGCATAACCGCATCGACGACCAAAGTAATCGAAAAAGGCGAGGAACTTGTGAAAGCCCGTAAAGTCGAGAGTAACATGGCAGCTGCTGTAGATAGTTTGACCATGTGCCTACCTGTTCTTGCTGCGTATGCCAAACTCCAACGACAACTTAAGGACAAACGTTATTATCCAGCACTCAAGACTCTTGAACAGTTGGAACATCACGATTTGCCAAAAGTTACAAATTACAGATTTTCGTCGCAAATCACAGAACAAATTCCACTGTATGTAACAGTACTTACAATTAACGAGCATTTGACGTTCTTGCTTCTGCAGAATTAAAATTATATCTTTGTCCCTGTAGATTGAGGGAAAATATCAAAGAAGCCTCTATGTCTGACCTGAGAGATTTCTTGGAAAATATTCGAAAATATTCGCCAAAGATTGGAGAAGTTGCTATGCGTCATGTAAGTTAAGCTACATATGTTTTTGTAACTCATTTTACATGTTTTCACATCAATGTAATGATCGAATGTCAAGACTGCCGAACAACTCGTAAGCGAGGCTGAAATTATTGGGCGAAAAAAGAAGAAACTACAGTCGAGTTCGTCAGCCAACGAGGAAGAAGAATTGAGCGCTCAAGATCTGATGGATTTCAGTCCCGTTTATCGCTGTATGCACATTTACACAGTACTTCGTCAAGGAGATACATTCAAGGCTTATTATCAGCAACAACGCAAGCAACAAGCTCGATTAGTCCTACAGCCACCGATCAATATGGTATGATATTCTTATTTATTTCAGCTAAAGTAAACCCTATTGTAAAGAAAAAACATTTTTTCTTACAAATCCAATTGGTGATTGTAGCACGAGAGCATCGTCGGATATCAGACTTACGTTCACGGTATTCTCGGATTTTTCGTTGTCGAGGATCACATACTTAATACGGGAAATGGCTTAGCCACCCGGTCGTACCTTGAGGAACTTTGGGCTATGGCTCTTTCAAAAATTGTCAATGCCCTGAGAACACACTCGGTAAGTGTATATATTGTCTCTCGTCCTGTGAAACATTTCTATATGGTCGACAATCTTATTTTCAGGCGTACTGCACAGATGCCATGTTAATTTTGAAAATAAAAAATCTTATTATGCTTTTCAATACAACATTAAGAGTGAGTAGCATATCTTCAATTTATCGCACAAAATTTCTCGGATTGCTCAGTTGTTCGTTTAATGTGCAGAATTATGGATATCCTGTGGGACAACTGTGGGACTTGCTCCAAGAGATTAGAGTTCATTACAACGAAGTTCTCATGCAACACTGGGTTCAAGTTTTTAGAGATATTTTGGACGAGGATAATTTTTTACCGATTCAGGTATGACGCATCAATCTTATGATTTTGTGAACAATCTACTTCTCTCTCTATTTTTTCTTTACAAAAAAAACACCTCCATGCTTCTCAGGTCTCAACACAAGCAGACTACGACGAGATCCTTCGAACGTTTCCCTGCCACGACGAAGAATTACAAAAGGCCGATTTTCCAAAAAAGTTTCCATTCTCCGTAATGGTACCGAAGGTTTATCAACAGGTCAAAGAATTTATTTACGCTTGCTTAAAATTTTCCGAAGACCTGAATTTGACGCAAACGGAGATAGATGAAATGATTTGCAAATCGACGAATTTATTGTTGACAAGAACTTTTAGCGGTTGTCTCTCCTCTTTATTTCGCAAACCATCATTGGCACTTTTACAAGTTGTACAGATAATCATCAACACGGGTTATCTTGAAAATTCGACGAAATACCTGGAAGAATTCGTATCTAATATTACCGGGTAAGAATTGAAATTTTCAATTATCTCGTGTCTTCGCTATAAAATATCGAATTCAAACAAGTACTCGTTACATCAGAACTCCCCACGAGGGTCAATTGAGCTGTGGAGGTGTAAAATCAGCAATGTTCAGAGTGGCGAGAGACGATGCCGAAAAACAAATTTGTGATAAGCTGAAGCGAAAGCTCGACGAATTTCTGGAACTCGAAAATTACGACTGGAATTTGGCAGAACCTCAAGGACACGCCTCGGGTTTCATAACCGATTTAATAGCTTTTCTACAAAGTACATTCACCTGTTTCACCAACTTGCCTGTAAGTTGACTTTCTCTTCGCAAAGTAATTTTTCATATATTGCTATGACATGAATAATGACTTCCTTGGCTCGAATATTCATACCGCAACGCATATAATGTACAAAAATATTTTCCAGGCCGAGGTTGCTCAAGTAGCTTGTAAATCGGCGTGTTCGCACATTGCGAAATCTATATTAGGAATATTAGTTAGCGAAGATGTGAAACAAATTTCTATGGGAGCACTTCAACAAGTCAATCTAGACACGATACAGTGTGAACGTAAGTCGCTAAAAAAAATGGTAATTAACATCTTGCATTTCTCTTATTTCGTTTCTTAATCAGGTCATTGATACTTTTAGAATTTGCTGCCTCCGAACCAGTTTTGGGTCTTCCGGAAGGTGCGTTACTGCAGTATTTCGCGCAACTGCGTCAACTTCTCGATCTATTTATGAGTTGGGACTGGCCTACTTATTTTCACGATTATGGCCACGAATCCAGCAAGTACAATTTAGTGACACCTAACATGGCTGTACTGTTGCTCGTAAAGTGAGTTGATACTCCACCGTTCCACAAGCTTATTTTACTATGATAAACGATATCCGTGACAATATCATTTTTATCGTTTTTCAGATTGCGCGAATCTGACAAAAAAACGGTATTTTCCGTGCTGAAAAAGAGCGAACGGGACAAAAAGAAATTACTCGAAACGGTTTTAAAACAACTTCGTCAATTAGCACAGACAACACAGCAATGAGCGAATCTCGAAGGTACCAATACGTTTCGTCGATTTTGAGCAACGAGAGAATCAGTTTGTAGTATCAACGATAATTTAGCAATACTCCTAGGCATAAAATGTTGTTCCAACGTGTGTACATAGCTGTACGATAATATTTTCAAATGATGCACAATTCACATTGCTCCATTCATTATTACTGCAGCTATCCTTGATCACTTGGTCGAAATCTACGCGAGCTTATCATTCAAGATTTTCAAAAGCATCTCTCTTTCAGCCGAGAAAATAGAAAGGAGAAAAAAATGTTCTCCACTTCCCTCTGTTCCTGATATATTGATCATTTTAATCGTTCAGTTTTATCAGCATCATTATATTACATTCATATGACTTGCATATTGTACAATATTTGCAGAGCGATTGTTCGTTTTTTTTTCGTTTTCTTTCTTTTATTGGATGTAAAGTATAAAGTTCCCATAATAAGTGTGGCCACCACATAACTACTCCTGACCTTGAACTTCACGATACGTTTAATTATGCTTATTAGTATTATAATCCCACTTATATATCCCCTAAAAGTTACAATCTCGGTACATCGTGATTTTCGATATACGAAGAAAGCATCGATAGGTAGGTAATAATTATATTAGGAATCATAAAATAGATTAAATACAACTCAGTAATGTTTCTTTTTTTTTCTTTTCCCATTAAAAAATGGCGCCGGACAAAGTTTTTGTTTTTCTCACCATGGTATAGAATCAATTGTCTAAGTATTTATGCGGGTAAAACGAATCATTGATAATATGTGTCTGTGTGTATGTTTACCAATCATGATGCATGTGGCACAATTTAATTGCAGATATAAATTATAATGAGCGGAACTTCTAGTAGTAGGTCCGGTCTGTCTCGTTGTCCCAAGTCTCCGGGTCGCCGTTCAGCAAGGAATACATATTGCTAGCTACAAAGTTCTGAAAGAGAAAGAAGGCACAATCCTTTCGTTTATATTCACACTTCTAGTGTTAAAAAATATTTGTTTTTCAGCGTATCGTTCTTACCGGGGCTTGCTCATCGGTGGCTTTTGGCATCGGAGGTGCATCATCCTCTTTGTCCCGATCTTTGCGTTCTCTGAGAAAAAAACATTGTCAATTGTAAAAGAGTGAGTTGTGGATGCATTCGACGCAGCTAATATCGATTAACTTACCTTTCCGGCGGACCACGAGTCTCGTTCGATCTTTGGCCACTGCGGGAACCCGACGGTCCGGATCGGGAAGACGGCGGTTCACGTGAATCGGGTCGCGCTTCTGATGGGAATAATAGGAAAGAGTGTTATTTACAATCTGTTCAATTTAACAGATGGAAGAAATATTGATGCTTCGTTGTAGCAAAGACCTACCAGAGCGTCCAGCACCTGGATTGCGGCTGGAGGTTCTATCGACCTGCCTTCCTCTCTCTGCATCCGAACGCCATGTAGTGCGAGGTTTTTCCTTGTCGTTATCATTGCGTCCCTCCTAAAATAATTACAAGCATGTACCATATTTCCAGCTAACTGGTGTTCAATTTATATGTAAACAACGAAAGAAAAAAATACAAATGCCCTCACCCCATTACGTCTGCCCCACATTCCCTCCTTCGGTGGACCCTTGCGATCGCTGCAACAAACGTTTATATTATCAATAATCAAGAATCGAAAATCTAGTCAATTGCCGATGAAAATGATTTTTTACCCATCGTCTCCTTTAGGCTTCGAGTCCGCATAAGTTTTTGCAAGGCGTTCCTCGATCTCACGCTCGCGCGCTGTAGTGTCGACGGGCTTAGCCGCACCAAAAATATTAACTGCTGGCACTGGAGCCGCAGCTGGTACTGGAGCCGGTGTTTCTTGTTCGGATGGTTCCAGTTCCTCTTTCGCTTCGTCCTTGACATCAGGGTTCTCGATCGGTTTCGAGCGTGGTTGCAAATTTAACTTCACACGTGAACGTGGCTCGGCCGCTGCAGAGATTTAACAATATACAATTTTATGCGATCGATCGAACATCAAAATTATATGATTTACTGGAATAATTTTTAAACAACTTACATGGTTCCTCCGATGTGGCAGGTCGAGCTGAGAGTCGATTGCCCCAATCAGACTCACGATCGCGATCTCGCTCGCGATCACGGTCGCCGTAATTACGACGTTGCCCAAAGCTGCTACCACCACGATCACCGCCTCGGTCGGAACTGTCGTAATCTCTGCCTTTACCGCCGAAGCGATCCTTGTCGTCGCTGCGATAGTTACCACGTCGATCGCCGAACGATGAACCACCGCGTTCGGAACGATCGGGAAGATCCGGAAGAGCAGCGCGCGCTTCACGCCATGCGCCGGGTTTATTATCGTTTGCCGAACCTGTGGTTGATAGAATTAATGAAAGATCAATAACAGACATGTATACTAACTAATACGTATTTCCAAATTATCTGTAAAACTCACTTTCGCGATCGTCCCGACGATCACCCCTGTCGAAACCACCTGGGCCGCGGCTACGATTCGGCTCGCTGCGGGGCCCACTTCGCCAGTCGCTCGAGTTCGCATCGGCATCATCGTAATTATCACGACGCCCATAATCACGTCCCATATTCATGCGGCCACGATCGCTGTTGCTATTCGAGACCTCGATCCTCACGCGTCTGCCCTTGATAGTCTGCGAAATACCATTATATCATTTGATTTGTTATTATTGTAACATAATGCAAGAAACATGGTGTTTGATATCATACCATGTTCGTCATAGAAAGAGCATCAATGAGACTTTGACGATCTTCAAAATCAACGTATCCATATCCTCGGAGCTTGACCGAATCTTTGGGAAGACGCATATTTGTGACCTGCAAAAGAGGATCGTACATTTTTATACAATCATCGTAAAAATCTTAAGTATCGCAAAGATTAAAAATTGTTTGTCTTTTTAGCTCAAACCAACCTGCATGTCTGCAAAGAAATTAGCCAAATCCTCTTCTAACACATCATAGGGCAGATTTGAAATATAAGCGACAAATGGCGGATTCGTTGGAATATTTTCCTCGTTTATTCCAGGATCACGAGCGGCTCGAGGAGCAGTTGGTAGTACCACTGGCTCTTGAGGTTTTCTTGACGAATAGGTGTCTGCGATTAAAAAAATAATGTTATTCTAATTGGTTCCTGATTTGTTGGTTTTAAGGAAAAGCATAGTTCCATTAATTTACTATTCATAAATTACAAGCACCTTCATATGCTTTGAATCGCTATATCGGAATATAATCAATCTATAGAAAATAAATTTACATAAATCTTTGCACACGCATCACATACGTTCATAAAAACATCGGCAGAAGTAGTGTTTGGAACTATAATGGTATTTGGTTTTTTAATATCCATAATATTGTTACTTCCGGAAGTAATTTGCTGGCATAATCTAAGAAACAAGGGGATTTATTCAAAAGCGGAATATTAAATAGGAAAAATAAAAAAATTCTATGACGCAAGTTATCACTTACATTCACCATGATCATCGTCGAAATCGTCGGTCCAGCTTGTTACTTTAGGTATGACAGGCATGCCACCTGGAGTCTCTGGTATAAGATCTGTCAGGGGCATTGCTTGCCACTTACTTTTTTTCCCCTTCTTGCCTGTATAACAAAATACACAAATTACAAAAATGATAAAATTTCGATTGACGTCGATTAGTATATGTCGTAAAAATGGCAATGTCGAAAGCATGACCAATCCTCAATGCCACGGTGTGTGGTTATGCGCGCATTCTTGTGAAAAATTCACGGCACATTCCACATTGGCGAGAGTAATTTATCGTTCGTTAGTTACATACTTTATCATTATAAATGTAATTAATAATTGTACTCACGCGAAGCCATGATTACTGGCTCGAAATTTGGAAAACTCAGAGGAGTTAGCAAACTAGTACTGCACACGAGCAACTCCTGGCTTCGTAAGGCATGAATTGCGGCTCAAAAAGATGCATGTGTCAAATCGTGAGAAAGTCAACTTCCCTAAAAGTATATCTAGTGATACAAAAGTGCGCGAATAAAATGTAACCAAATATTCCTAGATGAGTATACTACTTTGGCATTATTTCGATGAGTTTGCGAGAACACTCGTGGCGTGGTGGGGGCGCCACTGACTCGAACGCTTCGCACATTCCGCTCGCACACGGCTTCAAGAGTACGAAAATCGTTGAGAAGGAAAGAGAGTAAAGACGAGTCGAAGCAAAAAAAAACATCCAGATCTTTTTTTTATGGGATATAGCATTTGTGATTGTGAAATGATTCGGATAAAGGAAGAATTCGAGACGAAATTGGGGATAGAGGGCAAGGATGACCCTCACAACTTGTTGAACAATATGGTCGACGCTAGAGCGTGCTATAAGCCCAGCGAGAGAGTAAGACAGGCGTTTCGACACCATTTTTATTCAATGGCTGTTCTTATCTGGATGTGCATTTTTTCGATTATCGTAATCGCGAGAGGGATAGAACACGCAACAAAACGTCTCTTTGTCTAATCAGTCAACGTTGACGAACATTAGCCATTCGTGGTTATATCTGTCGCTCTTGCTTTTTATTATTTCAAATTTGTTCTTCATATTTACGTAGAAAGTATATATACTTTATTTTAGTGACAATTATTTTAATGAATGTCCGTAGAGAATTCTTCGTACGCTGCACCCTCGCATATTTTTTCATATATTTCTTTTCTTTATGGGCA
The DNA here is from genome assembly GCA_946811545.1 of Netelia fuscicornis. NCBI lineage: Eukaryota > Metazoa > Arthropoda > Insecta > Hymenoptera > Ichneumonidae > Netelia > Netelia fuscicornis. The sequence continues at coordinate 6,632,410 of OX328012.1, read as the reverse complement.
CGTTCGTTATTATTATTATTTACTACTGTTGTTAATAGTATATGTACGTTGTATTGCGTATCGTACGCATGTACATCAGTATTTACGCGATATTTCAATCAGCTCTTGGCTTGTGACCCCTTTTTGCAAAGTGCAAAGCAATATATACGAAGAATATACTTCTCTCGTTTACTGGTGTCCGGACGAGTTGAACGCCTCGATATTTGATTAATATGACTCGTGCTCGACTTTATGGAAAAGAACCCCTTCTTTTATTATCATTGAAAGGTTGATTGGGATCCCCGCTTCCGCAGAGCAACAACTACATTTTCTTTTCCAGAACACTCCTTGCGGACTTTTGGAATGAATAATGCGTCCGTTCAAAGACCCCGTTTCGTAGAAGCGCGTCGTCGACGTTAATCCGTTCTTTGTAAGATATTCAACCCTCGTACCATCATCGCAGGGACACTTTCCTTTTATTCGTCGAAGAATTTTCGTCCCCACACAATAGACAAAGGGAAATGCGACTGCAGGTCGTATATCACGCTTGCACACGGTTGGAATTTGTTTAATCTATTGTGTCGAAGCGCATACTTTTTTTAATGTGACGAATAGGGGCGGGCGAATTAAGAACGCCGGAATACAGTAATTAGGATGAATTAAGTAATGGACTTTTTATCGAGTAGTTATCTAGTTTGCCACCAGAGTGCATCATGAACACTAGTCGAGGAAACGCAGTTTTATAACCACGTACAAGAAAACAAAATACACACAGGGATATTGTAATTATAGGAAATAATCCTTAGCCATTGGAGGAAAACAATTCCATTTTTTTTATACATTACAGATATTTTCTTGAATCAGAATTTTTCGTTCCATCACAAATAACAGATCCTCGTTTCAGGTTGCTCACTGTTGTTCTGGTCAAGAGGTGAACAGAAGGCCAAAATTTAATTTCCAACTTCTGAAATATTGTCTCTAACGGACATTGGACCATCGGATCGTTGCTTTTTCGTCCATATCCAATAATGGCGATAAGGATGAGAGTGGAGAAGAGTAAAAAGCTAAACTGCTTCCTCGGGTTTCGATCTACTTTCACAAGAAGGTTCGATCGTGTTCTCGATCGGTCAATTGGATGTATATAATTCTCTCTCTCTCTCTCTCTCTCTCACTCTTTCTCGCTCATTCTCTCTCTCTATTTTCTCACTTTCGATCGGGTCACAGGGGTGATTTTCTATAAATATATATATCATCGCAGGCTCGCCCTCGTTGGCGTAAGATTCACGTTGTTCCGAGACTCGTGAACCCATTTTACGCTCGTGTTTCTGGCTGCCCAACGGCAAAAGCTTTATCGAACACACGTGTAAGTGTGGTATATAATTAAAACCCGGTGTTTGGACTCTGAGGAGAGCGATAGTGCGAAGACGATGAAAAGGTACGCGATATTTTCTTCCCTCCTGTTTGAACGAAAAACGAAAAACCACTTAGAACGAATTTAAACAAAAAAAAAATGTAAATTATAACTGTGAATCAAAAACGATCAACGGACAAAGTTTCTCTCAAGTGGTTTCTCTCCTTCGGTATATACCCTTCTTCAATCATGTACAGATCTATACAAGATATCACAAGTTTAGCAGAATTCTTAACACTTTCAGAGTCCGGAATTTCTTCATTCCACGCCGGAGAAATCTTCTAGCCCATGTTGATGGCCAAAGCGAGTTTTCAGTTAGTGAAAATGGCACGCTGATTAATTGGCGTTTGGTACCTTCGCAGTCCGACCGGTATTAGAAACCACTTTTTATTCCTGATCTCGTTTATACGTGACGTTAGCGACGATATCGTCGATTGAAAAATCTGAAAGCTGGATATGACACCCATACGAGCACATATACATACATACATAGGTATAACGCACGCTCATCGAGAGTAGGACAATTTTGTATAAATGCCAATAAGACTCTATATTTGGAATATTCACGTAAACGTGATACGGGTCAGATCTATTAAAAGTTTCGATCGTTAGATTTCCAGCTTGCAGTTAATAATTTATAAATTTCCGGCGAGAGATTTTACTCGGTTTGATAGCATTCTCAATTGGTACTAGGATCTAGTCGTAACCCCCTAGCTAAGGTATGGTTTTTACGAGTTTATGTTTACCTTTTTTCTAGCCACAAATATAACTATATATATGGCTATAAAAAGGTATATATATATATATATATATATATATATATATATATATACATATATATATATATATATAAAGTAAAATTATATATATATAATTTATAATAATTTTACTTTATATACCTATATATTTATATATACCTATATATTATTTTACTGTATATACCTATACACAGTAATATATATATATATATATATATATATATATATATATATATTATATTTTATTATATTATATTTTTATTATAGTTATTCTATTTATTATATTTTATTTTTATTTTACTGTATATAGGTATATAAAATAAAATTATATATATATATATATTTTATTTTTATTTATTTTATTATATTATATTTTTATTATATTTATTTTATTTATTATATTTTATTTTTATTTTACTGTATATAGGTATATAAAATAAAATTATATATATATATATATATATATATATATATATATATATAATTTAACTTTATATACCTATATACAGTAAAATAAAACAAATTATATCCAGAAAATACAAAATTTATTTGTCATTAACATACATTTGTTTTTACAGTTGGTTGGTATATCAATAACGCTAGATTCGAATAACGGCGTACGGATGATTTACAGTCCTCTCGGAACAGAAACGAAAATCTCGAGAGCGTACATAACCCCTTGTTCAATGGACGTGGCTCGACGTACGAGGACCGCGGATTCCTCCGCGGGCAAGAATTTTCGTCTCGCTTATATGCCCGTCTGCTTTTATAACGTAGCAACGGAAAAAAAAAGAACTCTCTTTCGTACTGTAGAGTACAAACTTCGCTTTGCGGCGTTCTCGTTGCTGTCTCGTGTTTACATTACGAGTCTACAGTGCGTTGTTTGGCTCTCCCGCTTGATGGCTTCTCGCTATAGTTCGGATATGCGACTGTCTCTCTCGCACTGCCGGTACGCGCCGCCACCAGCGTCGAGTACTCGCTCTTCGTTTCGGGGCTTTCAGTAAGAGCCTAACAGCTCTCGGGCAAGCGCGTTGCTTTTGCCGATTTCCTAGCGCTATTCCTCTAAAACTTATCGTAGAAATACACTCGTTCGGTGTGTTAACGTTTCTCGTTTTTCCTTTCCTTTCGTTACGACAGAATACCGTGAAAATATTCTCGTACTTAAGAATTATAATTCATTCGTATATCTACGTTTCGCGAAAACGTAATCGACGCTGAAAAAAAAACCGTGCTCAACGGGAATTTACGTTGAGTCAAAAACCATTGGCTCTTCACAGTCGCTCGGATTTATCGTTATAGCGCATATTTTCACAGCTTTGGATATGTTATCGACCAAACGATCTATACGCGTGACACTGCATTGTAATTGAATTCGCCTCGTATCACCATCGTACGTGAATAATACGAACCCTATTTTATATCGTTTCGTATCTTTTTTTTCCTTCTCACGTTATCATTATCGTTGCCTTCATTTTATTATCGCGGACGACTTTGCACTTACCTGTGTTGTATGATTTGTTTTTTTTTTATTTATTTTGTTACGTTTGTTTTAATTTCACAGTACGAGGGAAGAATATTGTCGATAGACGAGCGATTATCGAAGTTAAAATAAATATTCTCGCAAACGAGATTTTGTGCTCTTTTGCATGGGCTTGCTTGTCATTTACGACGTCGGTCATTGTCGTCGCACATGACCCCCCTCCTGGCCCGCACCTTCTCTACTTCACGAGACCGACGATCGTCGTACAGTAAAACATGACCAACGACAAGCAGGTGAGCTCTTCTTTTTTCTTTCACACTTTTTTATATTTTAGTTTCGTTTTTTTTTCCTTCTCTTCTCTACTTCTTTATCACCGTTATTATTGTTGCTTTTTTTTAGTGAATTGTTTTCAGATTATTGTCTCGTGTCGTTGACTTTCTTTTTTTTTATTCGCACACACACACACACACACACACACTGTGGCATGTGAAGTAGCTTCTCGCTAAGAAACGTAGATGCGGTTTTTCGATTCGTTTTCCTAGGCTCGACACGTTTGAACGCATTTTCGAAAAGAAAAGCGGATGGCCAGGAGAGAGAGAGAATGAGAGTAAAAAAGGCATCGTTAATTAGGCACGCATGGATTGGTCGCAGAAGACTAGATTATTGTGGATGCGAAGTAGAGCTGGAGTCGACCATGCAAGGGGAGGAGAGATATCATACTCGGTGTGTACACGCGGGAGGTCTCAATCCTGCACGAGATGTATAATTGCTACGAGTTGCAGCTACGCGAACTTTTCAAGCGTTTCCAGACGCGAGAGCCGTGTCTCTCGCGACCGTTTGCTCAACCCGCGGTTTAAGACGCTCGACTCTAGCGCCAACGAGGAAAAAGAAAGAACAATTTTTTTTTTTTGCAACGGTAAAAACTCGAGCAGTTGAGAAAAAAAATGTACAATTCTTTTACGGATGATCAATCTTTCAAAAGGAAAATTGTTTTTCTAAATTAATTGTCTCTAAATTTGAAATATTATTTAATTTTCTATAAGAACAATTTTTTTTTGTTACAACGGTAAAAACTCGAGCAGTTGAGAAAAAAAATGTACAATTCTTTTACGGATGATCAATCTTTCAAAAGGAAAATTCTTTTTCTAAATTAATAGTCTCTAAATTTGAAATATTATTTAATTTTTTATAATAACAATTTTTTTTGTTACAACGGTAAAAACTCGAGCAGTCGAGAAAAAAAATTTACAATTCTTTTATGGATGATCAATCTTTCAAAAGGAAAATTTTTTTTCTAAATTAATTGTCTCTAAATTTGAAATATTATTTAATTTTCTATAAAAACAATTCTTTTTATTACAACGATAAAAACTCGAGCAGTCGAGAAAAAAATATAGAATTCTTTTACGGATGATCAATCTTCCAAAAGAAAAATTCTTTTTCTAAATTAATTGTCTCTAAATTTGAAATATTATTTAATTTTCTATAAGAACAATTGTTTTTGTTACAACGGTAAAAACTCGAGCAGTCGAGAAAAAAAATATAGAATTCTTTTACGGATGATCAATCTTTCAAAAGGAAAATTCTTTTTCTAAATTAATTGTCTCTAAATTTGAAATATTATTTAATCTTCTATAATAACAATTTTTTTTTGTTACAACGGTAAAAACTCAAGCAGTCGAGAAAAAAAATATAGAATTCTTTTACGGATGATCAATCTTCCAAAAGGAAAATTCTTTTTCTAAATTAATTGTCTCTAAATTTGAAATATTATTTAATTTTCTATAATAACAATTTTTTTTGTTACAACGGTAAAAACTCGAGCAGTCGTGAAAAAAAATATAGAATTCTTTTACGGATGATCAATCTTTCAAAACGAAAATTCTTTTTCTAAATTAATTGTCTCTAAATTTGAAATATTATTTAATTTTCTATAAATATGAAACTCGACCGGAGATTATGAAAATAATTAATTTTCCACTTTCTGTCTAATGAATATCAATCTGTTTCATCAATTTTCATTAACATTGTTATATTTACACAGGAAAATAAAACATTGGCTAATCGGGTCACGAATTGAAATAATAAAAAAGAAAGAAAGAACGTGCTATCTCGTCATTATCGATTGGCGAAGGATCGATAAGTCGAGCAAGATGGTTGCAGGTATAAAAAAGTTCCAGGGTTATACATATTCCACCTGCGAGCCGGAGACAAATTGGCGGTGGAACGCGAATCGCGTTGTGGAATCCTCTACATCAATAAGTCGTACACAATATGTGTTTCTGTGGCTACACAATTACGAATCCGCTCGACGTACACGACGCTGACGTAATAATTCGATCCGGCTAACGGGCAAACATCACAGAAAATAACAACGGACGTTGTCATCTCCGTTAATAAAATAGTTGCCCGTACGTGCAACGTTTCGTACAAGAAGGAAGGATTTTCAACCGAGTTAATCTTTTGCTGAAAATTAACTTGAGACGCTGGATTTATTTTAGAGAATATAGAGTCACACGTCGATTGGACGTTTTAAAAAAATGCTAACAATTTTCTCAACTCTCTAAAAATTCCCAATTTTCATAATTGTTCCAATGACTCATGCAGCGCATAACAATTTTTTATAATCTTTTGATTTTATTTTTCTACAATTTTTTTGTCACTGGAAAATAATGTTTAAAAAATTACACCTGGCGGTGGAAAGTCCTACTTCTTAAAACATTGTCAAAGAAACAAAAGCCAAGAAGATTAAACCAGTAGGAATTATTGTAAAGGACATACAGAGGATTTTGTTCGATGAAAAACACAGTTGGCTAAATCCCTTTTTCTAAGAAAGCCTGTAGAGGCCAGAACAATTTTAATTTCTCGTCCAGAATTTAACAGCACATTTATAAAAGTCTCTATTTTTGGATAAAGCGAACAAAGTTTTCTAAAAAATTTACACTAAAATGGTTCCTTAACACAGAACGACATATACATATATTCTTCTTAATAATTCATTACGAACGATCAATTTTCCACTCGCTTATGGCATTTGCCACATTGCAACCTCGAGTCTAACATTAGTCCGTCTCCTTGACGCCGTTGAACAAGACCTTTGGAACAATCTGGTAAAACTCTTTCACACGAGTCGGATTCGTAGTTGCCAGCGAGTCTCTTCCAAGTCGCATGAAACTGATTTCTATCAATGCGATGCGATCGCATCGCTTTGAGCATGAACTTTGAAGCATTTATTTTCGCCGTTCCCTCCTACACGCAAAGCCGTGTATGTACCCACGTTACATACACATTGGTTAGACAAGTTGATAAGAGATACGTGAATTAAATAATTAATTTATAGATCCGCATAACTAAATTGTTAATCAACCTTTTCCATTGTGTTTACAGTCATGGTTTCGGGGTGTGCGAAGCAGCAAGTTCCGTCACGTCTACGGTGTTCCTGCTAAACGAGACAAATGTTACGACAACATAAAGATAACGAAGAACGCCCACGATTCACAATTTTGCGCCGTTAATCCAAAGTTTCTCGCTGTCGTTACCGAAGTCGCCGGCGGCGGGGCGTTCCTTGTCCTCCCACTGGATCATGTGAGTTTATCGAAAGTGCCTGGAGAGTCGAGAGGGTAACAAAGAATACAAAATTGTTAATTCGTTATGACCAGCCAGCCATTCGTCAAATTTATCCTGTTTTTCCTTTTATTTTTAGAGATATACAAAAAAAGGGGAGAGGCGATAGAGATGATAATTGCCCGGAAGAATCGCCCCGTGTTTATTTCAAATTGAACGAAACAAAATCTTTAAATTAACTCGTAACGATATGTTTCATTCGAAGGCACGTCGTACGTATAAAACAACGTGTTCTCCATCGTTAAACGCGTACCACCAAGTGTTGTTCATTACGAGGAATGAATATACGAGTATAAAACGATCTACTCTCTCGTACACGTATATAAAGCTTGTATACGTGCTGTGGAGTGAACGTATGGCACTCTTGTACGAGTATGAGAGAAGCGAGATGGAGACGACTCTCGCATCGGACTGCTATACTTTCACTGCTATTTCTCGATGTTAATCGCAGCTCGTAAATCAGCACGTGGCAGCTCTTCCATGATTCTCATTGTCCAATCTCTCCTAGGATTCATTTACATTCTTAATAATACTTTTATTGCAAACCGTGGCCTCCCCCCTGGTCGTGCGAAAATAACATGAAAGAATTTACCCGACAACGTTGTTTCACCTCTTGCCCTCGTCCTCGTACCGTGAAACACAACGGAACATCGCGAAACGCTGAATATTCATTGATGTACCTTTTTTTGTTCTCTCGGTTCTCTCCTCTGGCAGACCGGCAGATTGGACTTCAACGCGAATAGGGTCACTGGGCATACAGGACCCGTTCTCGATATAAAATGGAACCCGTTCAACGATAACGTAATAGCATCGTGCTCCGACGATTGTACGGTAAGATTACGCAGGACTAATCTATCTATTTTTCATATGTTTGTTGTACTTTTTTAATCTTGTACAAGAAAATATTGTAATTATGATTTCAATCGGTTGATTGCAATCTTTAGATTGCCATGATGGTTTTTTGATAAATTAGATTAGCAAATTTGCGATTGCGGTATATACAATTTAATAGTGATAGTTTAATTTTAATATCATCGCAGGTGAAATTATGGCACATACCGGACGGTGGACTTTCCAGAAACTTGACGGACTGGCTCGTGGAATTACAGGGCCACAAGAGACGAGTGGCCTACATCGAGTGGCATCCCGTAGCCGAAAACGTACTTTTCAGCGCAGGCTTCGATCATCTCGTTATAGTATGGGATATCAATCGTGGAGAGGCGATAAGCGTAATCGATCGTCATCCCGACGTTATATACAGCATGTCGTTGAACAGAGACGGTAGCTTATTGGCAACTACCTGCAAGGATAAGAAATTAAGGATTTTTGAACCCCGATCGGGCCTGGTCGTCGAGGTTTGTCAACTGGACATTAAAAGATCAGTGATAGATTGTCTTAGTCTTCAAGAAATTAAACACTTATTACCTCGTGATTTCAGGAAGGGATTTGTCACGCGGGAACTAAAGCGAGCAAAGTTGTATTTCTCGGTGGTTCGGGACGTTTATTAACAACCGGATTCAGCAGGCATTCGGATCGTCAGTATGCCGTTTGGAGTCAGCTGGATCTCTCTGCTCCTTTGACCTGTGAAACAATCGACTCGTCCAGCGGAATAGTTTTTCCATTTTGTGACAATGACACCAATATGGTGTACCTTGCTGGCAAGGTAAAATACAAAAGCTCGAGAAGAATTTCGTTAAGTACATTGTGTACTAGGTGACAAAATTTTATTTCCTTGCAGGGCGATGGCAATATACGTTATTACGAAGTAGTTAACGAAGCACCGTGGTTGCACTATCTCAGTCAGTTCATATCGGGAAATCCTCAAAGAGGATTAGGCGTGATGCCCAAGAGGGGCATTAATACTGCGGCGTGCGAAGTTTTTCGATTTTTTAAGCTACACGCGACAAGAGGGATGTGCGAACCTATTTCTATGATAGTCCCGAGAAAAGTAAGTTTGTCGTAGTGTGGTCCATCTGCTGATAATGTATTTTCTATCTTTATTTTTCTTTCTACTATCAGAGCGATCAATTTCAAGAGGACTTGTATCCTGATACGGTGGGAACAACACCGGGTCTATCGGCCAAAGATTGGATCAGCGGAATGAACAGTCCGCCCATTCTGATATCGCTGAAAACCGGTATGCCTCGCTGTTTTATACAAATAAAATGCAAACAATTCTAAGACCATCGTAACTCGATATTTCGTTTTCGTTAGGTGGTGGAATTACGACGCATAAGCCACGCGTTTATAAGCCAGGACAGTTGATGGGAGGGACGAAAAATCAAAATGGTTGTGATGTTAACACGAAGAAGAAATTTGCCTTTCTATCCACCGAAACCGTGCCGGATTATCGATCGGTCGATCTCATGGATATCTCGGAAAAGAGCCAAAAAACATCCAGCAATCAGAGCACAAAGATACATCAGTTGCAACAGCGATTCGGGCATGTGGCAATACAGGTGAGAAAGCTCAAATTTGCATTATCATTATACGTATGATAATGAGTACGAGTACTTTTTATTATTATTGTTTGTCGTGTGGTGCGTCTTTGCATTAATTTAAAACGTTTGAATTTTGACTAGTGGGTTTTTGAGTCTGAAGAAATATCGATCATTCGTATTTATCATTCTTGAGGCGAATTGTATGTTCGATTTTTTGTTCAAACATTGAATCCGTTGAAGCCAAGAAAACAAATGACGAATGTTTTATTGCCTAATTTGCATTATCATCGACATTGTTTTACGCTTTGTCTGTAACGTGAATTAAACACACAGTTTCTGTGTCACAAACATTCGAATCGTTTTTCTAACACACTAACGCTTTGCATGGTCCATCTCAAGCCACCAAGATGTAGCACCCAATTCTATGAGCTCGTTTGCAAGTTTGGAACGTATTCCCATTATCTCAACAAGGTAGGTAGTTGCAAGATTTTGTTATTTGTTTTTCTTCTTTCGAATAACTAAATATGTTTCGTGAGATTGTCGTCTCGTTACCTACATGCCCTATCATATTCGCTAAATTCATCCAGAATAATTATGACTCGACGTAACAACTCATTTATTCAATCGAAGACCATGCAAAGACTGTCACGTCAATTCGTAAAATCATCAATACATTCGCACACGCAATTTCATCGTTTACACTCCAACAAATTTCAATCATCAATTGCTGTATCGATGAAACATCAAGAATTATTGTTCCTAATACGTGTGTAATTTGTTATGCAGAATAATATCAGCGCAACGATGAACGACAATAAAGTTCTTGAGTCCGTCGATATTCCCAATAACGAGGCTGAGTTAAGATTGGCATACGCTCGTCAAACCGATGAACTCAGGCTTGTACGACGGCAGCTCGCCAACAGTCAACTACGCGTTAAGGAGCTCGAGGAACAACTCCGGAAGGTGCAAATCCATTAAACTCGTTATTACGATCCTTACACGATCGGTAATGCATCAGCAGCGTCGACTTCTTCATGACTAAAGTGCAAAGGTTCGAGAATTCTCGTTCCGGCTGGAACGGGGAGACGAATTATTTTGTCATAAAATAGATATAAGCTTAAAAGTATTACCGTAAATACATATTAACGCAAATGTTCAGTAAGCCCCTGTTGGTGCAAAAAAAAGCTTCACGTACAATTTAACGAAAGCGCTCGAGTCGTCGATTACAATTGAAGCTCATCACCAGCGCGAATGTGTAATTCTCGAGGGAAGATCTATTTCGTCCTCGAACGATCGATCAATTTCTAAATGAGCCTTTATAAGGCGGACTCTGTGATTTCATTCCTATTGTTTTTGTTTTGTTTTTATTATTCATTCCCCTCGTTACTTCGAAGATCATTTACGGTGTAATTCACTAAAAAAACAAAGTATTGTTCTCGTTCGTTTATTTGATTTTGTTCCGACGTGAGCATATTGGAGAGCTATTTCGCAATCGAACAATAATCATGTGGCTGCTTCTATCGGCGGATTGTTTTTCATGACGCCGAAATGCAAACGAAATTATTTGTTGTTGTAAACGCACATTTATACAAATGAAAATTGTCACGCGAGAGATTATTGAGCGTAGTCTCTTTGGATCGAGTATATCGACCGGATTTTGAAATTATTGGTAGAGAAGGTTTTTTGCTTCATACGAGTTCTTTTCCTCAATGTAATACGAATCCAACGAGACCAATTGAATTTAGCGACACTTTTAGTACGTCCAATCTTTTATCAGGTCCTGAAATTTATAGATTTCATCAAAAAAAAGAAAAGGAAAATTTATAGAGGACTAGGAAAAGTCCCAAGAATTCCTTGAATACAAGTGTAGCGATCCTTCTCTATTTAGCTATCATCGAGGTTTATCCTCCCGACTGGAAAATATTTATGAAATGATTTGTATAATATTTATATGTATTTTCGTACCTCATTCATCTTGGATTTATCAAGAAGATAGAAATTCTTAGATGAACGTCAAAGATAAATAAAACGAAGATAAAGAAAAGAGGAATAAACAAGTAAGGTGATATATTGGTCAGACGAAATATAGAATGCCCGTATGGTGTTTATAATTAGTGTCGCACATACAGCACTTGCTGCCACTCTAAGCATATTTGGCGTGCCTTTGCGAAAAGAAAAACTGAAAACTGCCTTTTTCCGTTCCCTTAAGAACTAAGAGAGTGCTCTGAGTGTGCCAGGGATTTAGAAAGGGCAATCTAGCAACGTTGCCAATAATACAAAATATATACATACATACAGACATACATATATACATATATATATGTATTTTTGTTATCAAAATGAAAAAGCATTTTTGGTTTTCTCTTGTTCTTACAAATTTCATGGGATCCCCTTCGCATGCTTGTTCTTCTCGTAGATTTCTATATGTTATTTCGGTATTGTTCGAAAGCAAAGGGAATGAAAACGCAATCATTCAGATACTTTAATATCATTCCAAGCGAATTAATACACCCCCCGAGTTGCAATGTCGATATCATTAATTCAAAGAGGCAAGTGAAACTTACGTATGTAACAAAACAAGATAAAATAACTCGTCGAAAAACCTTACAAATATATGGTTGCCTTGAATACATATAATACCGTGTATGTAATGCCAAAGAGATACGTTAGGCAAGATATGATGAAAGGAAAACAAAGGTCTTTTTGTCCTCGTTAAACGAAACGTTGCATCTGCACATCCAGACTGCGATGTATGATTTATAGTTTAAGAAAAAGAAACAAAACGACAGTAATACACGTTTTGACCTTATCTAAGTAAAAACATTAATAATATTGTAATGGTACATATGCGTCGTACGATTGAGATACTTGGAGGCAGTTTTTATTTTATTGTAGCTTATATTTGAATAAAACGCAAAAGTATTATATGAAAAATTTGAGCGTATGGGCTTTTTCGTGATGCGGTTAAGATCTTAAATAGCTAAGTACCGACATATAGTTATAAAGAAACGATTAAAAAAAAAATTCAGGTATACAAGTTACATTGGGACGGAATAAAAATTCAGGTAACTATATAATACATGATTGTTCGAGCGATAAGAACGTGTCTAGCTCACCAATGTTTTCAACCATTGGAAGTCGTATAAAAATAAGAGAGATTACAACAACAGGCCAATCTCTACAACGTTGGAGATCCATTCTACTCTAGATTCTCCTATAGAGTCGTCAACTTGGCTTTCTTTCAATTCGTAGCTTATAAATACGTGAGTACATTTAACTTTAATTTGGAAATTATTTAGTCAAACATGACTGATATGAACAAAACGATTCAACGATAAGCTCGCTTCTTGTTTCTTTTGTTCCTGCCAGTTTTTATCTACAGGTAAATAATACACCGAGCATAGCTAAGATAGAACTAATTATTGTTGTAGGATTTGGCTTCAGAGCTGATGCTGGATTGCAACCATCACCGGTACAAGTGTAGACACAGGTTCGATACACCAACGAGTCACCAGGTTGCTGTACATAATCGCAATAATTTCCCATGTGAACAGCAGAACAGAATCTCTTGGTCCCTACACCATCTGTGAAAACGTAAGTACACTCTTATTAGTTTAAGTTAACAAGATTCTACTGTTTTCTTGTTAAATAAATTGGTAGTAAAACACGATGCACAATCGATGAAAAGGATTTTTTATTTTTTCAGCATGATATTATGGATCCCAGAAAATAATTCAAGTGGAAGCATGCAGAGGAGAGTAATCTTGTCTTACCATTGGTAAGAAATCAAATGGACCTGGTTCAAAATCAACGAGCACTCGCATGCATTAGGGATCTAATCAAAATGTGCAAAATGTCAACAATTTTTCACCACTGAGAACTTCATTCTCATCTATTTTATATTTCATTTATTCAAGCATAACGTTGCATTTGGTATTAATTTTTTGTTGGGTTTTAATATTGATTTCCATCATATTGTTGTGGTTAAAATGCGAGACTATACAATCATGCTTTGTACACTTGTACGCATTTCTTTTTGTTCAAAGACCTCCATATCTTCCAACTGTTTTAATACAGTATTGCGCCTCGAAGACGTGGTCGCAACTCTTGGTCCCCAGCGAGCTTATCATCAAACTGCTGTCCATGCATTTCCATTCGTCCGCCGATGTGCATTGATAACAATTCAGTCCCAGCGCTTCGACCCATTGAGATTATAAAAAGGTGATTAGTAAAGCGATAACTACATGTATAAATGTTTTTCAGCGTGCTTATACCTTCCAGCCTTTGATTTGAATTGTTAACAAATTGATTGATTCAACTAAACTTAATTAGTCATGATTTAATGTATTCAGTTTTTTTTTCTAATTGTCTGCACCGAGCAAAGTACACTGTGGGCAAATTCTAGTCATTACTTAATTTTAGAATTCATTAACTTTTAGAAGGAGTTGCGACAAATCTTAAGTTTGATTGATTTTCCATTTTGTACAGCCCATGTCCATTCTAAAAAATATACTTTCCAGCTTAATCTCTTTTTCTTGGTACATCTTGCATATTATATAATGTCGTGGGCTTTGTTATAGAATGTACAACAAAGGTGAATGTCCTTTTGATAACAACTTTTTCATTCTATAATATTAATTAATTCATGGCAGAAATAATGTTTAATTAATATAGTTAAAATGTGCAAAGTATATAATAATTCTGTTGTGTAGTGATGGGAATTGTTATGTGGTAATTAGTTGAACAAAACACAAAGAATTCCGGTTGATATTAGTTTAGCGCCCATCCGAGTTTGTTTGGTGGTAAACTACAGCTGTAATATTAAGCATATTAGGCATAATCGAAGCAGCAAATGATTATTTATTCCCAGATGCATTTATCGATTTTATTGTATCTTTATTATTTCGTTTTTTGTTTTCAGATGACTGATCGCTTTACCCTCGAATCTTCCAACGTGTTTGACACAATATTGGGCCCCGAAAACCTCGTCGCAGGACGTTGGCACCATGTCGATGTCGCTCGATAAAAATTCGTTGCACTGAAAGGGATGCGTGTTGTTCGTACTGATGCATTGATAACAATGCAAGCCCTCGGCTAATCGAAGAAGAAAAGAAAATCAAAAGGATGAAACTGCGAGTGTCAAGAAGCGTCTCACAGAAAAAGAAAAGATGCAAATCATAATTTGCTAATTCTTTTCACAAGGAACGATAACGTTCTTCATATTGATCTTTGTCAGAGAAAAAGTTTTGTTTCGACAATGATGATTTCAACATTTCATAAAAACTCTTGGAAATTTCTTTATAAAATGTTCTTAGCACTGTTATCTTTAAAAGTAAACTTTTATTTTTATGAAAAGAAAACTTTTTCCTTGATAAAGTAAAAGTATGCGGTTGAAACTAGGACTAGATAAATCAGTTAATCCCTCTCGCTCTGTTAAACAGAGTCCTGACTCCTTCGACCTGTTTCGGTGCTAACCAAGTCAAGCGAGAAGAGAAGACGCGATAACTCCAAACCGGTTGCAGAGATTACACCGAATGTGTTTAATCAGGCATGCGTGAATTCATAGATAAGCGAATCTCGGTTTGACGTTCGGCAAGGTTGAAAGATTCGTCATTTATCGAAATATTAATGCGATAGAGGGCTAAAACTTCGGGTCAGTAGTTTCGATTTTATTTTTTCGATTAAAACCAATATCGGTCTCTCTTCTGTAATGTACTTGGCAACTGTCGATGAGACTATAGCTCTTACCCATCCCACCTTGATCGAAGCTAATTTCCGTGGACGGAATGTAATTACGGAAATTCCAGAGCGAAAGCGTTCCGGTCGAGAAGCGAAAGGCAATCGTGCGAGGATGGGCTAATCATAAATCCATCAGTGTACAAGGGGACGTTGATAATCTGCATAGTATGTAATATCTAGTCATAGGCCATGACGGTTTTGGCATTAATGGAAATAAATTCATGTTGTTCATACCGATTGTTCATGTAATATTACCATATAAGTAATATTTTAGAACAAGTAATTTCCCACCGAAAGTAAGAAGAAAACAAAAGTCATAAACCTTTATCAAAGAAGCAGTATAGAAATAATGTTGTAATGTTTTGACAAAAGCTTATCAATTCAATGTAATATCATCTTTCATCTTGAAAAATTACCCAGTAAATACGGCTTTATCTTAGAAGATTAATTTTATATAGAAATATCATAAATCCATCAGTGTACAAGGGGACGTTGATAATCTGTATACTATGTAATATCTAGTCATAGGCCATGACAGTTTTGGCGTTAATGGAAATAAATTCATGTTGTTCATACCGATTGTTTATGTAATATTACCATATAAGTAATATTTTAGAACAAGTAATTTCCCACCGAAAGTAAGAAGAAAACAAAAGTCATAAACCTTTATCAAAGAAGCAGTATAGAAACAGTGTTGTAATGTTTTGACAAACGCTTATCAATTCAATGTAATATCATCTTTCATCTTGAAAAATTAGCCAGTAAATACGACTTTATCTTAGAAGATTAATTTTATATAGAAATATTATAAGACCATCAGTGTACAGGGGGCCGTAGATAATCTGCATGGTATGTAATATCTAGTCATAGGCCATGACGGTTTTGGCATTAATGGAAATAAATTCATGTATAACTGTTCATACCAATTGTTTATGTAATATTACCATATAAGTAATATTTTAGAAGAAGTAATTTCCCACCGAAAGTAAGAAGAAAACAAAAGTCATAAACCTTTATCAAAGAAGCAGTATAGAAACAGTGTTGTAATGTTTTGACAAAAGCTTATCAATTCAATGTAATATCATCTTTCATCTTGAAAAATTAGCCAGTAAATACGGCTTTATCTCAGAAGATTAATTTTATATAGAAATAATTAATTCTGCATTTGATTTTATAATGTTTCCTGTTTGCTCCAAGGGAGATGGCTCTGTAATATCAAATTGCATTTCCGTCTAACGTCTTCCACGATTATCCCCTGAACGAGATGAGAAATAAAAACAATAACAAAAAGAGATTAATATTCTCCGTTCAATTGATAAATATCACAAGTATCGTTGATCACAATCTCGATCGGTATTTCAGAATATCCCGGCAGCTCCGCCTATAGTGCCAAATACACAATAATGATCGCATCTTACAAAGAGGGCAATCGACTCCTGTGAAACAATGATACGAACTGTACATATAAAACTCATAGTCATAATCGAATAAGAAGAAAGAAAACGAACACGATCCGTCGCACGTGCCCCGCCCATGCAAATTGCTGGTCGAGTCATCGAGCCTGCGACAAAACAGACGCTACGTTGCTTTACTAGCACCAAGTGCCTCGGTAGTATTGTAAGAGAAACAGAAAGTAATATGTCATGGAGTTTCGAGTTTCCTCACCTGGCGCAACGAGCATGGTGGATATCGCAAACACAGCGAGGCACTCGAAAACTATTCTTCTCGATTCCATGACGGGAAGATACTTTCTTCTTCTTCTTATCGTTTGAAACGATTCAAACACACGATTCGTCGTTCTTTAATTTAACTAAACTGTAATTCGACACGCGGTCGTTACACCTCTCCCTTACTAACGCGCACGCACACCTGCTCAGGTAGAGAGAACAGGTGATTTTACTAAGGAGCTCTTGTGGCTTCGACGCTTCGATGCCGTTTGAACCGAAGGTATACACAGAACACGGAGAGCCCGTTCACATCCAGTAGGGAGGCCGATTCAGAGTTAGCTGACGTCACCGTATCGGACAGAGTGGGGCCGATCTCTCTATAGCAAAGTCCGCATAGTCTTCCCTACGGTATATAGCTTCCCACTCGATTATCACACACGGGCGATGCAAGCCGTGCATTCCTATAGACTTATGTACAAATTCGTTCATACCTCACTACACTCTGCTCGTGCCCTAGTCTTCGATCCTGCAACGTGCAGATAATATACCAAATTCGATTCGTACCTTTCTCATGTTATTTTGTCTCTACTAATTTACACGCTTGGCTATAAATCTGACGCTCAGTTTCGTTACGGTCGATCAAGAAAACATATTTGATTAGACAATTTTATTGCAACCCTAAAAAATGTGCATCGACAATAATCATCGATTTTCTCGTTTACACGTCTTTCGTCCTAGATTCACAGAGACGTAACGAAATGTTATTGTATACGCGAGAGAAAAAACATTGCATTTCAATTCCATTTCGCATTAATTCCTCTAAAGTAATACATTGGGATATTATTGACTATTCAATGATCGAACGAACGTTCTTAAATATTATGAGATTACTTTGTATTCCACACATTGCATAAATTCTAAGTAATTTGAAGCACCGCATTTAGTCCGAAGTTTAATGAACGAAAATAATAACGTATTGGTGTTTCAATTGTCATATTGAAATAATTAGCGCGTGTACGATCAATAATCATTGCTAACGAGTTTCTGAGCGTTCCTATTTCTTATAAATATTAGGATACGTATCACAGTTATCTCACCCCTCGGGTTTTTCGTCAAATTTTCATCGAGAGGCGATGCAACGACGGTTAACAATGTTAAAAGAAACAGAAGCAAAATTATATATCGCAACGATCGATTTAGAGTTCTTGATTTATATAAAAAACTTGTCATTCATTCAACTTATATCCTCCGCTTTAACTCTTCGCTTTTAATTTCGCAGCTTTCCTCGACTTTGTCTTCGTGTCGTTTTTCAAACACGTTTTTCGACATCGACCAAATGAGTTTCTGGCGCTTTGTTTATTGCGAAAACGCACGAGGGACGCGGTGGTCGTTGTTACATTCTCGTCGCTCGTCGTAATCTTCGAGGATTCACCGATTTCCGGACGGGTCTTGATTATTCTCGGTGAAACGATCTTGAGCCTCTTTGGACCTTGTTTAACTGCGGTTGTTTGCTCGCTGCCGAGTGTTTGCTCGATCGACGTTTTGATCGTTGTTTTTTTTATTCGTCTCTTGGCACGTGGCAAAGACACCACGGGTGTAGCAATATTTTGAACAGTTGGTTCGACCGACGTGTGATATTCAACAGGTTTCATTATCGCTGTTTTAACCGCGTGATGAGAAGACCTGAATGTCGATATTGTCGGTCCACTTTCCACGTTCAACTTACGCTGATTCTTCACGCATTTGCGATTCGCGGCTTGACGCGATTTCTTGTTACTTTTGATTCTCTTAATTGCGGTGTACAAAGAAGTTGTTCTGCGCACGATACTTGGCTTCATCGTGTTATTCGTCTCGTTCTTCTGCGAATGGTCCTCTTCGATCGGATCGGCATAACGCATCGACGCTACAATATCTTCCAGACGCGGAGCTTCTTTCGCTATCGTTCCACTATTATCCTGCGGGACAAAACGCCGAAGTATGTATACATGTAATTGCAATATCTCGAATCTGTTTCGTTTCTTTTTCGCAGCTATTTTATCCCACATTTTAGCGTTAACAATGTAATGTATATCGAAGCGAAATATCTTCAAAGCCTTTTTGTTTCTCACAATCGAACGATTGATCTCTCGATTGTTTCATACACACGTATCACTAAACAACGCTACAAATCGCAGTACGATAATAGTGCATCGTACTTTTTTAGGCTGATTACGGTAAACAACTTACCCCGCCCATACAAACACGTGGCTAACATAAGCATTGACTACGCAGATTATTACAGATCATTAAAGAAGGACCGACCAAGGATAAGCGGGAGCGAAAATAAAAATTAAAGTAAAAATGTGTGTGCTAAAAGACTTTGAATTTATTAACACAGATATAGGTATTTATGTATATATATATATATATATACATATATACACGTGTGTATGTGCATATATATATTTATATATATACATATATATATATGATATCAAATCGTACAATTTGCAACGTCGTACTACATGAAATAACTTTTTAGTGTACTCCGTCGTTTGTAATTCGTTAACATTTCGGAAGTATTCAGTATCGTTTAAACACAATATGGAACTCTTGATGAAACGATTGTATATGAAAAATGATGGAAAACACTGGGATCGATTAAATCCGCGGAAATTAAATGGCAAGAAAATGCTATTGGAACGGAATTAATTTGTAAATCGTGGTCATTCATGCAATGCGTAGAAAACGTACGGATTTTACTATTGTTTCTTTTAATTCCAAATCGATCTCATACGACGCCAGGCAGATATTTTCAACACTGCAAGATTTACTTCACGACACAATTAAGGAATCTGAAATTGTTTCAGGAATTATTACATAGTTTGATGCTTTAAACGAGACAATGAAAGAAAAGAAAGAAATTGAATTTGTAATCTTCGTTTGAGTTCTTTCGCATTGTTTACCTTCGATCAATGTTGATCTAATTTTCCTCTTTATCGTCATTTTCGTGTTGTTCGTCGAACAAACTTTTCATATTTTGTGTGAGATATATATATACTGTCTCTTTCTCTCTAGATATATGTACTCTATGAATCACAACCACGAATTAATAACTTTTTGTCTTTTGATATCCGTAACATCGACTAATACTTCTAAGCGCACTTTATATCAATAAAATGAATCAAATGATCGAAGGCTATGGACAAGAGATTTACTCGAACTCACAAAACTTCAGTACTATGTGTGTTCTACAATAACAATGTTTTTTTCTTTCGACTATACCGATACATCTTAAAAGATGGGTAGTACATGAAGTTAACGTGGTAACATTTATCTGAACTCCACTAAATGCGATTATAATATATAACCATTGTCCAACGTAAAGTTTTGATTTGATGTCGTATATGGCTGTAATCGAGGAACATCTAGTCATTTAGTTCGCGAAAGTTTACACGAAACGTAAGGAGAATGTCGGATTATTATTGTCACAACGACGAATTTGAAAGATTCATCGATCATTCTGTTTCACAATTACAATTTAAAAAGAAGACACATGGAGACATCGATTACCGGGCAAACACAGTAATGTCATGGATTTGGTAAGTTCAACGTAAATCGAAGAAATTAATATTTGCAAACGATAGTCAATCGACCTGGTCAGATGTAACCGATTTTTAAGATAGCGAGCATTGTTTTATCTCGATATTTATAAGATTTTCGGTGCTATCAGTTACCTTGTTGCGTGTCCTGTTGATCGACGCACTGTGATTGTTGATGCATGTTAGTTTCAAGAAGGACTTAACTCCTCTTAACGAACGATATTGGCTGTTAGGCAGACGACTATTTGGATTACTGTTCGTTAGATCGAGTATGGACGGACCTAACGCAGCGCCAACCTATGTAATTTTGTTTATATATGAGACGAAGTTTAAAAAAGATAAGTTTAAAAAAAGGAGATTTTTCTCATGAGACATGATCAGTAGAAAGTTTCTCTTACCTCTTCGAAAACAGTGGGTGTATACTTCGGTGGTACGAACATGTGGCTCGTAGTCTTGTTGTTAGTATCACGAAGTCTCGCAGGCAATGCGTTTACCAACCGTCCTGAATTGTAATTGCATTCCAAGGTGTAACTGCGCACGAGTCCTGTTAATTTGTGTACGGCAACTCGGCCCGATCCTTCGCGCGACATACCATCCCTTTTATCGCTGTGCATTCGAGATTGGAAGAATGCCAAGAAATTGTAGTAATTAGCGATCGGTTATCGCAACTATCGATTGAAATTGCAGCATTGTACGAGGTGTATTCGATTGTTACGACAGCAAACTTACATAAGATACATGTTTCGTTCCGCGAAACTGCACGAGGTGAAGTGGAAATTTGGATTGTTCATAGACATGACTTTGGGTAAGAGCATGCACATTATTGTGTCCTCCGGATCATCGAAGTGATTGCCGTACATGAATACACCTTTTTTCGACGCGTGACCGTGCATATCGATGTACAGAAACAATCCAGAGTCCTCGGAATTGCACGACAACTGTCCGACGCCTGGCGTCGCACAATTTTTTCTTTTCGTCAGTTCGTCCTTCACTTCCGTTCGTCTCTCGCCACCATCGATAATCTGCTCCGAAATTATTTCTTCCGCATTAGTACAAATGTGGCGGGAGTCTTGCTTTTGCTTATTTGTTTCATCCAAAGTCATCAATGTCACCTAAAGCATAATGAGAAAGGAGATACCTTTCGTGCGGTAAAAGGTAAAAGTCAAAAGAAAAAAAAATTAAAAAGAAGCAAGAGGTGATGAGAAAGTAAACTAATAGCAGATGCAAAAAAATACCTGCTGAAGCAATCGGTTCGTAGTATCCTTTATTACGTTCGCAACAGCATATGTTTGATCCACAAGAGGCGGGTTATCCTTGGACGCTTCGTGATTAGTTGTTTCCGAAACAACCAGGGATGGTGGAGGGATCGATTCCTCCACGATTTCATAGCAATTATGGTAGTACCTGAATGTCCGAATGTTAAATAGTTAAAACGACAGTCGTAAAATATGTATTGCTTGTATTTCAGCAAAACAGACATACCTAATTAGGGATCTTGCAGCAAAGATCGTAGGATGATCCTTTGGCGACGGATCCAAGTATACCCTGTTGAGATTGACCCCCCTTGTATCCATACGATAATGACCACGAGCCACACCGTCAGGATTCAACATTGGTATTAATTTGAACACATAAATACGTCTTAGGATGACCGCTATCGGATCGTCCCGATTGAGCAAGAAATTGAGAAATCCATTGAACACGAAACTGGATGGTGTCTCGCCAGGATGAACACGTGCGCTCATGAATATGACTTTTTTTCCGTAGAATTTGAACGATCTGTCATCCTCGATGTCAGGGAACATACCATTCAATCTATCTTCTCTCTGAGTGGAGATATCGTGAAACGAGCTTATAGTCAAAATATCCAGTCGGCGCCCCTCCAAAGATCTTATTGCACATTCACGATGATAATATATATCGTCACGATGCAGAAGAATTCGCTTTGCCATGCGATTGTCGATCCTATTGAGATAATTTTGAAGATCCTGATACGTAAAGGGATACGTAAAAGCAAGATAACTGATGGCTTTAGGATTTTCTGGCGTTTGATAAATGAATGAAAGGGTGAATTCGCTGCCTTTTTGGTCCATCTGCAAATTTGAACATGCTGTCAAATCTATGGATAAAGCATGAAAGCTATTATTAAAGAGAAACGAAGATTACAGCATATGTAGGTTTATCACGAATTCGTTCCCAGTGCGGATGTCCCGGTATGATCTTGAATACCGGACACATCCCTTGACTGAACATTTTCGACTGCCTGTTCAGATTAACAACGTTGAACTTGATGCATACTCCAGGTGTGTTGGGTTTAACACCAAAGTAGAACCAGGTTCTGTTGTTATTCTGATATTCTGTACCATGACAGTCGTGTTTAGTCCACACATTGAATTCATAGTCTGGTTTCACCTCTGCGATGTTCGCACTTGTGGGGTATTTACTATCTCCATCGCAACCTTCTGAAAATAAGATTTGGCACATTTACTTCATTGGATATACCACTCATTAAACCATTAATCGATTTAAGTAGAGATTTTTATACCATATTCATGTGTTTCCGGAGCCTTGACTTGTTCCACTTTAGCCAAATTGGCAGAGTCGAACTGATCATAAAAGACACAGTTCCCACAAGTTATATTTTGGGGAGTGGTTGCCATGGCCTAGCCACAATTAGATTGTACTTTGTAATGTTTGGATCTATAAACACATTTTATGGATTACTAGAAACAAATTAGACAACTGAGTTTATGTTATATCATCTCTGTACTAATAAAAAGAAATCAAGAGGTTCCTGACGAGAATTCTGATATAATTTCCACATTCCTTATCGATCTTTTTCGTAATTTTGTATTGCAGTGGGACACGCGATATTTCGGATGGTAAATGGGATTTCGACGACACTTAGTTGACAGACAAGGACGAAGGTATGTTTATTTACTAAAAAATGTTATACGGTATTAGAATCGTATATTTTACAACTTACCTTACTGCAAAGGAAAACCATTTTTTAAATCCTTTTAGTGTCTTCTATAAATTAACATGTTTTGAGATTCAAGTAAAAATTCGGATATTTCAAAGTATACCATCGTATTTAATGACACTTCAAGGCATGTCCTTGAAGCTACACAAGAACTTCGCATACAATCAGCATACAAGACGATTGTGTGATAAATGATAAGTGAAAGACACTCAGGAGATCATAGAGAATGTTATAAAGAGAGCCAGGTCTATTCTTGTTTAAAGTTTGTTATTATGCATCCTCTCAAAGAAACCAATAGAGGCGCGAAGATCGCGACAGTGATCGAAGCGACACGGTAGTCAACAACAGCGAGAGCTTTTACCAATGCTTTACGTCACCACACGCCAGGCGGCGCTTCGGCGCTCCAAAACTCACTTGCTGAGTCTACCCAACTATACCGCAGTTGTTAGGTTTTCCACTTCCGGCTGAGTTCAATACGATTGTTATCGTCTCATTATCAGACAACGACGCTGTCATTCGTGCACAATAACTTGTAAAACCTCTTTCATTTATTGTTACAATTTGAGAATAAATATTTTACAAATTATTATCTCGGCCTTGTTATTTATATATATGTAGCTGAAGCATTGTTACTATACATTTGATTTTAACCGTAACTTGAATGAACTGGCCAAAGTTTTCGAGCCAATGGAGTGTGTCGCGGGTGTTGACAGTGTTGCATGTGATTTGGAGTCAATTAGTGAACAATTATGTACTTCGCATATGTATATATTTTCATAAAAATCTACATCAACTAGGGAAAACATATCATCGGTATGTTAGAACATAAAAGATTGATAATAAATTATTCGAAATCATGTATAGGTGAAAGCCTGGATTATTGAAATTAAAAAACACAATGTCTGTTCCATTGCAGAACGAGTGCGTGTTAATTGTGTGAATTACAATCGTCGAGTGATCATTAAATCGCATCAACACTGGGAATCAAAAATCGTACGAGTACACAATCGCGTAGAATACGAGCGTTGTTTATGCATTGTTTTAAAACTCTCGGCTGGTTATACCGCACTTAGCCGATGTAAACACAAAAATTTGTAACGAGCGTGTAATTCGTGAATTCAATTGCTCGATTCATGACGAAGCGTTCATTTGTCTCATTTGTCGTTGGCTAATAAGTTTTTATAACCTTGTGTTCTTACAAGGGTAATATATATATATATAGTACTCGATTGTCCAATTATGAAATTCTAGCCGCTCATCGAATCCCTTATTTCGTA
This sequence comes from Netelia fuscicornis, assembly GCA_946811545.1. Taxonomy (NCBI): domain Eukaryota; kingdom Metazoa; phylum Arthropoda; class Insecta; order Hymenoptera; family Ichneumonidae; genus Netelia; species Netelia fuscicornis. The sequence goes on along the minus strand of OX328012.1, from coordinate 6,607,470 downwards.
TGATCTTATACGGAATTCGTTTAAAATTAGATAATAACAAAAGCTTGAGCTCATATTAGATGAACGTTTTCATTGCGGGTGGAGTTTCCTTGATGCATCGATGATCGAGCAACCTCGAATAGAGACGGATCGGTATAGATTGGTTCACTAGGATCAAAGCCACCTCTTCGATTTGCCTCGAGTCCGATAGCTCCCTCAAGCGTGGCCGAAGATACACGACGATTCATCACATGACTCAGCGATGATCTGTAATTAATTTCATTATTTATTAATCACCGCACCTGTTTTCTCATGTACAATACTTTTTTAAGAAGAAAATAACAAAACTCACGAATTCTGGAATGGTTTTTGCAGACCCGAGCGCATGAACGAAAAGTTGTTTGCCCGACTACTGCAAGTATCGATTGGACTGTTGCTGTGAGCCACGGTTATTTTATCAACAATGCGATTCTTTCGGAGGACAGCGTATCCGTATTTCCTTTAAAAGAAACATCATAATTGTAAGGTCAATGGTTTGGGCGTGTAGCTGTATTTTCAGGTTTTTCAACAAGATTCGATTAGGATCTGATATTGTTATAATGGAAAGCGTGTAAACCTGTATATCAGCAACGAGAGCATGACAACTGATGAGAGAAGTACAACAAGGCCAACGACAGCCGTGACTAGTCCATAATATTCGTTGGGTGTTATGCAAATCGTCTCGACAACGGCAACTCGTCTCTCAATTAAGTTCTCTTCGTACATTTCCATTCTCGAATCCAATACCTACAAAAATATCGATTTAAACAGAAAATCGTTCATAATGGAATTTGATGCTTCTAGTGCAAGAGTCAATGGAAGGCGCGTCTACCTCGATCATCTCTCTCACACGTTCTTCCTCGCCTTCGATAGCTTCTTCAAGCTTGCTCTCCATGTTATCACGAGTATCGTTCTTGATGCTCACTGACAATCCTTTCAGGTCCACCGTCTTCTCCGTGCTCACAGTCTCATTCACCAAGGATCTTCTTCTTCGTTTTCCGAAAGACGGTTCGCTTCTTCCGGCACCACCGGAACAATAGGCAGGCTGACAACCATCTCGACAAGATCTCACCGTTGCTTCGAACACGAGGAAATTCGATTCCGGAATTTTAAAGGCGTTAAAACGAGCCTCGAGACTGTCACCGTCTCTGAGACGATCCAGACCAGGGAAGACATAATTATCCACGGGACAACTGCAAGAAAACAATAACGCGTGAAGAAAATGCAAAATGCTCCAATGAGAAGAAATTTTTCACGCATCAGTTTGACAAGATTTACCCATATCTATCGATTAATTGAACGCTTCGTCCAGAGTACGGATCCCTTGCTATGACGTTTGTAGCAAATATGTCGGTGACATAGTTGTACCTGAGAAAAGAAATCAAGTTGATTAGACGAACAACGAGCTCCTACGTTTAGCTCTTCAACGATCGTTTACTTATCAAACTCTTACCCATCTTGTGCTTCAAGCCGGAAGGTCAATGGATCGCCAACTGCGATCGTGGTCGTTGGTCTTCCTTGATAAAGGATGAGCAAACGGACTCGCGAGCTCAAAGTATTTTCCGCAGGAAGATACTCAATGGGAATCGGTGAACCGGATCTGCTGAAATGCGATAGATCTCGATTAAAATTAATACTTGATCAATACTACATGACTGTTGTTTAATTGCAAGAAGCTTCGTAGAGCTAGATGAAATTGACCTGGCGTACCCCGCGCCGATGTAACCCGATGTAACAACAGCTTCTCCAGGTCCACGGAACAAGCACGTTAAATTGAAACGTTTATCCCTTCCGGTCTGAACGTAATCCGAGAATTGAACGACTACGATATTCGTCATCGTATCTCCGTACTGTGATGACAATAATAATCAAATCAGATTAATATCAACGAGCAGTGATAATAATTCGTCACGAATAATTGCGATTATGCTTACTCTTTGGGTCCCGCATTCGGGATAACCCTGAGCTCCACTGATTCGCAGAACATTGACCGTTCCGCCGTTTCCTCGGAAGAAGCAACGGTCGTAGTACCCATAAGTGTAAATTCGACCAATGAATCCTTCCGGTGTTCTCAGAGTGAATTCCATGCCATCTTCGCTACAAACCTGGCTCACTGATATGAAAATATAAGTAACAGTAAGATTTTAGAACTAGCAGTAAACTTCTCATAATATGGATAAGAATAATGATGCTTCATTATTAAATCCAGCTTGATGTCTGATCCGAATGTACCCTGATCTTTATCTTTTGAATCGAATGGAGTAGAAGCAAGATTGTTCTGATCGTCGAATATTAACTATTCAATGATGACGATCAAATCTTACCATCGAGGCATTCCCCATCAGCACCTTGTCTACCGTTGTTTCTCTCATAAAAATCATAATCGGATCCCGTATCATAATAGATGGGATTGCCCATGTCCATGTCTCGGGAGTCCCGATCGCTCAGTTCGCAATTGTCCCTCTCAGCACCGAATGGTGCCGCGTAGGGTCGATAATTGAAAGACCTGCAGACAAAATCACGAGCATCGGCGCATTCGCGCTCGCACTGTGGCAATGTTGATGCAGTCGTGTATCTTCGCACGAAAGGCTTGCGAACTCGAGTTCTCTGTCCGACTTGTCGAAAATTTTCTTGCTCGTCGCATCTCGAGAGTAGAGGAGGCCTACCGATTATCGGTCCACCGGCATTGCCTACGGGTCTGGAGACGTAAGGATCGCCATCCGGCATGTATCCGCCTTCCATCATACCGGTATCACCGTAAGGTCCTCCCAATCCTCCGTTTCCAACGATTCCTCCGCCACCTCCGTAACCGAGTGGTCGCACTGGTAACGGTGCCGATCCACCGTAGTAAGGACGATCTACGTGTCCGCCTTTCGTTCCTCTTGTGTCTTCTTCAAAACCATTTCCGGGATATAGACTGTTGCTGCCCAAGCCCGGATATCTGTTGCAACGATAGGGATTTAGAAAGTTAAAGCAGCTTATAATCCAGACTTTGTAGTTTGTTTGTTAGATAGTTGTTAGAAAGCGAAGGAGTAAGTCTTAAGGAAGAAGAAGAGTGTTTGTAGTCGAGAAGATAGTTAGGACTCGCCTGTCGCGATTTGGGTAAATATCTTTGTCCGGATATCTGCTTGGTGGTAGCCCAGCACCTCCAACTGGTGGATACCGATTGATAGGATCGATATCCGCTGGAACAAGCGGATAACGATCGGCTGGTGGATATCGACTTCCGGGTCCTGATGGATAACGATTAGGTGAGATCGGTGGATATCGTTGCGAACCGCTACCTCCAGGGGGATAATTATCGCCGTTCACGGGATAACGATCACCTCGAATCGGATATCTGTCTAACGCTGGTGGGTATCCGGGAGGGCCGGAAACGGGATAACGATCGGAAATTGGATAACGATCTCCGGAGATCGGATATCGTCCTCCGCTCACAGGATAACGATCACCGCTCACAGGATAACGATCTGAGCTTGGTGGGTAACGATCTCCGGTCGATGGGTAACGATCTCCGCTCGGTGGGTAACGATCTCCACTCGATGGATAACGATCCCCACTAGCTGGATAACGATCCCCACTCACTGGATAACGATCGCCACTCAGTGGATAACGATCTCCACTCGCTGGATAACGATCTCCACTCGGTGGATAACGATCGCCACTCGCTGGATAACGATCGCCACTCACAGGATAACGATCACCACTCACAGGATAACGATCATTCGCTGGGTACCGATCTCCATTCGCTGGATACCGATCTCCATTCGCTGGGTACCGATCTCCAATCGCTGGATACCGATCGGGCCGATCGGGATAACGATCCGGTTTTCCAGGTGGATACCGATCAGGCCTCTCCGGATACCGATCGTCCATACCAACCGGATGATGAATTCCAGGATATTTACCGCTAGGATATCTATCGTCGGGATAAGGATAAGGATCTGGATACCGATCGCTCGAACCACCGTAGCCTTTGTCGTAATCATCCGTATATCCTGTTTGTACGAACAAAAGAAAAGTATTCACACCGATAATCGATCGAATCTTTCGTCCTCTAAACTACCGACCGCACGAATAAAGCTCGTTTAAAATTTTACCCGGTCTTCCAAGCGATGGTCTTCCATAATTAGTGTCCTGCCCCAATGGATCCGGTCTGTATCCTGGCGTATCTCGCTCACCATCCAAATATTGATCTGTACCCAAATCGTGCATAGTAATTCATCAATCAAGATTTATTAATTGGATAATTAAATAATCAATTGAACCGAAAGAATGAATAAATTAATTCATTATATCGCTATCAATTAATTATTGAAATAATAATCCAATCGCTTCCTGCTAAGCCTGAAGCGAGATTGATTAGACGACTAATCCTCATGACGAAATACTCACGCATCAAATTTTCGTAATAGTCGTAATCCGCGTCGTATATAATTCTGTGCCCGTCACGTTGATTGAAACGACTCAGGCGGCACGTGTGATAATGCTCGGAATAAACTGCGCTGCGGCATTGAAAGCTTGTCTGTCTTAGACATTCGTCGAGGCACTCGCTCAAACTTCTGCCGGTAATTTCAGAATGAAATTCTCCGCTCAGACGTGAATTACGATAACGTTGAAAAGCCGTATCGGGTCGACGACCGTCCGTGAAGAGATGAGTATTGGCATTGTTGTCCGGATATTCGGAGCCACGTGCTAATAAGGATCGATCTACTCTTGATAAGCGCGCAGATATTGAGAACGCGGATTGTTACGTGATAAGAAAAATTTCGAAAACAAAACGTGCAATTATTTTTAAACAAATAAAACAGAAATATTGCAATTTTTTTAACAAGCGTTACTTTTATAGCGAAAGTTTGATAAAAACAAATACTCACGGTTATCGAGACACACAAGATCGTAAAAGTGATAAGTGGGACTGCTGCTGATACCGATGTCGTCCTTTTGCGAAACCGAGTCCTCTTCCGAGATGACGCACTGTCGCGTCTGCTCGTCGAACTCGACGCTACGACAAAAATACTTTTCGGCTCGAAGACAAAGAGCTTGGCACTCATCTAGGGTCAAGTTCGTGTATATGTCGACCTCGAACGGACCGCGAAGTCTTTTGTTTTCTTCCTTGACGAAAACCGCTAGTCCGTCGCAGCGACGTTCGGCTATCGAGGAGTGAAACGAATCGAATTATTGAATAAATTTATAATAGTCGATGTAAGTAGATGAAACCGATTATTTACCATTGAGGCAAGTATTTTCGAGATAATCGGAATTAGGATCGTCCTCCAAAAGTTCCGGATGCGTGCGTCTGGTGAAACGACTGAGGAGGCAACTTCTCGCGGACGAATCGTACGTCGCTGATCGGCAAACGAAACTGAATTCGTTCAAGCAACTGCGAAATTAGTAAAAATACGTGTGATTAATATTTTTGTTCGATCTATGATTGAAGGAAATAAACAAATCGGGAAAGGAATTTACAATAAGAAAATACCGATCTTAAATGTAAAAAAAAAATCGGTAATACTTACCGATCTTCGCAAACGGTCCTGTTGGTGGCGCTAACTTCTTTGACGTCGGTCATCGGCAATTTTAATTTCTTTCTGGGATGTCTTTCGAATACGTAACGTCGATTTGGGCAGTCTCTCTCGATTCGATTCGCTGTCGAAAAATGTGCGACGATTATAATCGAGAATGAGTGATCGTTTTTGATCGGTATGAATAAAGTTATTGATTCGAGGTTGAGCTTACAGTTGTCTCTTTCTTGATCGAGACAACCGTACAGATCATTACCGATTTATTGCCGATCAAAATCGTTTTTGATCGGTATAAATAAAGTTATTGATTCGAGGTTGAACTTACAGTTGTGTCGTTCTTGATCGAGACAACCGTACAGATCATTACCGATTTATTGCCGATCAAAATCGTTTTTGATCGGTATGAATAAAGTTATTGATTCGAGGTTGAACTTACAGTTGTCTCGTGCTTGATCGAGACGACCGTACCGACCATTACCGATTTATTGCCGATCAAAATCGTTTTTGATCGGTATAAAGAAAGTTATTGATTCGAGGTTGAACTTACAGTTGTGTCGTTCTTGATCGAGGCAACCGTACCGATCATTACCGATTTATCAGATCAAAATCGTTTTTGATCAGTATAAAGAAAGTTATTAATTTGAGCTTGAGCTTACAGTTGTCTCGTTCTTGAGCGAGACAACCGTACAGATCATTACCGATTTATTGCCGATCAAAATCGTTTTTGATCAGTATAAATAAAGTTATTGATTCGAGGTTGAGCTTACAGTTGTCTCGTTCTTGACCGAGACAACCGTGCCGACCATTACCGGTTTATCAGATCAAAATCGTTTTTGATCAGTATAAATAAAGTTATTGATTTGAGCTTGAGCTTACAGTTGTCTCGTTCTTGACCGAGACAACCGTACCGATCACTACCGATTTATACCGATGAAAATCGTTTTTGATCGGTACGAATAAAATTATTGATTCGAGGTTGAGCTTACAGTTGAGACAGATTTCCGTGAAGTGAACGCTGTTTGGAACTAGCATGAGATTTCCTATGCCTTCAGGCTGGGCCTGTTCACGGGTAAGATAGCACGTGCTCTCCTCGTACTCGGCGGCACCGCTGAACGACGCTATTCTACTACCGGGTTGAAAATCGAAACTCGTGCAAGGACGCGCGAGATTGTTCGTTGCCGCACGGTCTCGCAAACAAAGGTCCTGACATTTTTCCAATACTCTAAATGGCGGCGCCGAGTCGCGAACCTGCGAAAAGAAATTAATCATCATTTTTAAACGATTAATTCATAATAAAATGTGATTTGCCATTTGATTTATTCAACTCACCACTTCATCGTCAAATCCTTGAAGTTGCTGGTCCGGCAATCTCTCGTAAACGGTTCTTCCGGTGCCGCCATTACACGTGGTTTGGGCTGAATATAAATTCGATCGTTAATTAATCGTTTCGATTTAAATTTGCCGATTTATCCAGTCGAATAAAATGCAATTCATCTTTAATGTCAAATGCAAAAACCGACAATGACCTTGAGGCGTCCATCTTGTACTTCGATATACAAGATGGCGGCAGTTCAAACTTCTGCGATTTATCGATTTATTCAATTTCAACCAGAAAATAAAAAAAATGACGTTCCGTAGCGTTAGAAATTACGAGATTAAATCGCGATCTAATTTCGCATTCTTTTTGTTACTCGTATTATTTTCTCGATTATGATCTATCTCCACGACCGGAAGTGGTGATTTCGCGCGCGTTTCGAACGAGTCACGTGACACAGAAAATCATTCGATTATGACAAATTGTGGTACGTACGTTATCTTTTTTGTTTAAATTTGTTTTGCGTGTACTCACCGTTTGCTAGCATCTTCAAAATAGTGAGGACCGTGATAGCTTGAACCATACTGAACATATTATGAATCCTTTTCATTTTGAGCAAAGAATGCACCGCTCACTATCGAGTGGTCATACCACTTGAACGATGATTCTGAAAGCACAGCATCTCGTCACCGCGCTATATTTATTAAGAAATATCTCAAGGGTTGAGATAATAATTATGAATATTTATTCGCGTTGATAAACCTCGAAACTGTGGAAACAACGAGGATGTTTCTTGCACGCACAACGGACTGAACTAATTTCTCGCTGGGATGGAATGAAGCTGTGGACAGCGGTCACACATGGTTGTAACTATGATATAGTACTACCGGTCATCCCCGTTGCATTCCGTTTCTACGCGCCAACGACGTGATATTAATAACAATAATAAGGATAATAATCATTTTAATAAGACAATCAATGTATTAAAAAAAAGTTGCAATTTTATATTAATTATGTTATAATAATTAATTATTATAATAAAATAATTAATTATTATAATAAAATAATTAATTATTATAATAAGACAATTAATTATAATATAATATTACGTTATAATAATTTATTATATTATTATTTATATTTTTATTATATTTAGAGAACGTTAGAATTTGGGATTAATATTTCGATTCAAAAGATCAAAAATATTATTGTTATTATAAAATATAATATAACATTCTCATAATAAGAATAATAACATAAATATTATAATAATTAATTATTATGATATAATAGGATTATGATATAATTATTATAATAACATAATTAATTATATTATAATTCATATTTTTATTATATTAATTGAAAGTAAAAATTTGAGATTAATATTTGTATCCAAAACATGAACAATATTGTTATTATGAAACATAATATAACATTCTAATAATAAGAATAATAACATAAATAAGTGTTCGACTGAATAATTGAAATCGCATTGAATTACCCGCGATCGCTCGTTAATTAGGCGATAACGTGAGAAAAGTGCTTCCCTAATTGATCAAACAAATTGCGCGCCCGTATTCAATTGATCTTTGGGTATTGGGTATGTACGGACGATAAGAGAGCGAACGAGTGACGAGAATACGTTCGGGGAGCCACCTATAGCGTTGCACACATTAGCCTGGAAGTTGGAACTACGCTCGGGTGGTCTTACGGGCGTGTAGACCCACGCGCATCCGCGTTACACTACAAAAAAAAAAAAAGGGCTACGAGACGCCGTCCGTGTGGGCTCGTACGAGCATGCCGCTTGGAAATGTTCAGGGTGAGTGCTCATTTGGAATTCCATAACCCTTGTGTTCCGATGCTCGCGTACCGTACACAATGTGTACACCGAAGTACGAAACTCGTACAACAATGTACGTCCGGTTTTCCGGTCGTCGGCCAATCGGTCTCGTACACGTTTTTGATTGGAGCGTGAATCATTACGCACATATATAAATATATACATAATTTATGATACCCAGATAGGTATTGGACGTGTGAGCTGTGATTTTTTCAATAAAAAGTGGCGTTGGTGAAGGGTCGATAATATAGGCGCCTGATGATAATTATAATATTGTAAGTAAATCACAATTTTTGTAAATTATAAATTTACTGACGCTGCGATCATCCTCAAAATATTTTTAAAAAACTACATTTTTTGTTAGTAAGGTACGTTTAGGAGGAAACCTACGGACAGATCAAAATGGCGGATGGCCGTAGGACGCAGAATGGCGAGGACATTATTTCATAATTGTAACCCTCAACAAAATTTAATTTCTACATTATTGAGATCCAGATTGTCAGGTAACTGACAGATCTCCCATGAGATTTACTTAGTTACGTTATCAGTTTAACTTTACCGCCGAAAAACGAGAGATTCACCTGTGGAATTTTGAATTCCTCCCCCTGGCGGTGACGTTATGTACTAATCGAGAAAAACCGACGCTCTCGTTCTAAACGCTCACAGAGAACGTTCCAGGTATTGCCTCGATTTCTGGTTCAACGATCAGCTAACGATTCGCTATAATTTCGATTAGACAGACTTACCCTCTTTTTGACCTTTGTCGGATCGTCCTTCGCACCGTGATTCGATATGTGTAAAACGCTCGGCGATGGATTCCCATCCGTCTTTGATAAACGAAGAAACTAATCGCGATTAACTCTCAAGGTTGTTTATTTCTCTTCTCCCTCTCTCTCCGAATCTTCCGTCTGACAAACACAAGTCGACGAGGGTGTCCCGAAATACCGGATAACTCACGACCAGCACCGAATCACACCTGTAATCAAACTGAGGTTGAAAAACGGTGTGAACGGTAATGATAGGGAGAGAGAGTATTTGTCGAAACCGTGTTCCGAAGTTCGAGCAAAGAGAGGTGGCACCCATCGGGTTTGATCGAGTGGTATGGTTTATACGGGGAAAGGCATCGCAGGGGGCGCTAACGCCACTAGGAGAGCCCCCCCTAAGTGTGCAAAGGTGCAATGTGCCCGTTGCCGAGGGGGCATGTGTCGTGCTCTCCTGCGAGCGTGTTATGGGCTCGTATGGTGGGGTTGCCAGGTTCTAGCAAATAGCCATAACGCCTATTCGTACACAGAGCGAAACAGAAAGAGCAATAGAGAGAGAGAGAGAGGGAGAGGGAGAGAGAGAGACTAAACAACTCTGCCACATTTCTGGCCTTGCTTCGATCGAGCCAACGGAAGCACCCATCGTTCATTGTTTTCAGCTTCCGCAGAGCATCCGGGAAAACGTCAAGTGCGATCACAAACAAGAGAGCAGAAGAGATATATACGTATATATGTATATGGTACGTGCGCATGCGCGAACGGGTCGTCGACAGAAGCTTCGGGCACTGACGACACTCTGGCGGCGGGGGACACGTCTCTCACGCTCCGGCGGAATCATGGATTAGAGATTCCAATGGACGAGAGGTCAACCTCGTTCCCTTTTTTTTGTTTTTTTTTCTTTCTTTTTGTCTATTTTATGATTGTTATTTTTATCACTGCTTGGTGATGGATGTTCACGCAATGTTCCCAGACGATTATATTTGTAACATACCTGGAGCGTAGTGGCATAGTAACCGTGATTGAAACGCATTCATGAAGACATATATATATATATATATTTGTTTTAATGTTCGTATAAAATTTATGTTACTATAATTAAATTTATAGAGAAAGATTCTGGGAGATGAAGCACGGGTTGTTCTTATTTCATCTTTTGAAATTACGCGCCCTTCCGACATCGTAATTGGAGCCAAAGACATCATCCACATGCGCATGCGCGTGGGTCTTAGTGCAAGCTCTGACACAAAAAAGACTCGTAAATACAGTAATCAATTCGTCAGTAACGCGCAACGATGCGCAACGACGTATAACATCGTTGAAATTGAAAGCCCTAATGAGTCATACACGAATTGCGAATGATCATTTCGGTAATAGGTGGGAAAGTTCCTTAACCCTTCATCAACAAGAAACGCCCGAAATCACACCTACAAATGGAATTCGAGTCGATAAACGGATATGTACCATACAATACTCTTTACCATGAAAAATTCAGACCCAGCGAGTTTTACGAATCTCGTGACGAAAGGGTTACGCAACGCTCGCACAGATGTCGCTCACAGTCGGTTCGACGAAAAAATATGATCGAGCGTCGTAGTACAATTGTTTCGCCACCAGATGGCCGAGCTCAATTATTCGCTTGCGCGGGCTCTCTGAGTAACGACGACACCATTGTAATTCTACTCTTTCAACGCGAAGCAATTAAAGACTATTATAATGAATTAATTATAGATATTTAAAAAGGATAATAGGCTGAATAACTTTCCAGGATCGATATCCAATTACACTCAGTGTCTAGTGTCTTACCCCGTCGCATACTACAACTCCATCGATCGTCAAACCCGCGACTGTACACAAATTTGCAATCCATCTACATATCAAATGTAATAAAGCCATGGTCTCCGTACTGTTGCTTCCTAAATCTGTACTATCCTGGGATCTGTTGCGCAACGATGACGACGACGACGTGCATAGATAAGAGCGAATTATATGTCATTGGGGCAATCTATTTAGGATCAAGCACTTATTAAGTGGCAGCCATATTGCCATTGCGCAACATAAGTGCGGATCATCGCGGTATACCGTGCACCTTCGGGCGGCCATCTTGGTCTAAACTCCGTTGCGCATATATATATATATATACACAGACCTACACGTCGAGCTACTCTTATGCCAGAGCCCGAGTATACCGACGGCAGCAGCCCACGCATTAAAAATATATATCGTCGCACACAACACGTGTCGAGCAATGTTGACTAACACGTTACACATCTATTATACATGTACGTACACGCATACACATATATATATATATATACCTACCTTTGTGCATGCTCGTGCGAATACAACGCAGTCTCGTTGGCTTTGCGTTCAACCGTACAAGGTCACGCAAGTGCCACGAGTTTAATTACATAAATTAACTCGTTCGGTTCTCCCTCCTCTTTTGCCCCTTGAGCTACGGTTTGCCTTTGCGCCAATGCATCCCAGCGAGCTGCCTTCGCCAACTTCCCTCTCATTGCTACTTCTTCTCCCCCTCCCCTTGCTCATGCTCTCTCGTCTAGTGCTCATCCATATTACAAATGGCGCATCAACGGGAAAGCGATGCGACAGTTTAACCGCCCGACACGATGCACGTACCTCTGACTCATCTTAACTATACCTACGACTTCGTACCAACGATGCATTAACGAGCATTCCTAATATTTACCTATAAGAGGCGTTTCTAAGAATAAGAAATTGTTAAATTTTCGAGATTGTAAGAATATTATGAAATTGAAAACTTAGTGAAGAATATTATAAAATTGAAGAATTGTCAAAGTTTCACATTATCTTAAATAATGAATTTTGCGAAATAGGTATAACAATGTTATGCTTGGAATTCACAGAAATAATCTTACGAATGAGCAAACATCACGAGATTCCAATTCGAATTTAATTCTACATTTTCAAATCTCAGAAAATGAAACTTGGTTAAAAAATCTATACTAACGTCTTGTCTTGTTTTTATAGTACTTTTATATAAAACTATTAACCAGATTTATCAAAATCGCAAAATTTTTGATCGATTAGTCATAAAACGCCCCATACACTTTCCCCTACCATCGTACCCTCTCCCTCTACCATAAGTAAAACCCCAGCGCCCCCTCCCGCGTCCCCGAATCAACTTGAAATAATTAACTAACTAATAACGTCCTAGGCATTTGATGACGCTCTTCGGTGTATGCGCATGTGTGTACGAGCACAAACACATTTGCCTCGTCGCCGTGGTCGAGCGACATTCACTGGGACTGTGCCTGGCACCTATTTTTAGTTCGCAGGTTCCTATTTAGAGGCAGGGCAGGCTTAAAGCTACACCAACGGCAACAACGATCGTCCCATCTCGATCCATCGCATGCACCAACGCCACAATCGTTCGTCTCGGCTTTATTTCCCAAGCTCGCCAACATTTCGTCGTTTTCGCCAAAAAGTTGAAATATCAGTTTCTACCTATCGCACAATACAAAATTACACTACAGATAGGAAAAAAGAAACGGGTGTAGAGATCAATTTTATTGTAAAGTAAAAACATACGTTTATTACTGCCTTCTCTAGTTTGTCGTTGAGTCAAAACGTTCCGGAACTTTTTATTGGCAGTGGTCGATTGGATTATGATGAGAGAATGTGTGTATGCGTGGTGAATGTGTTACGAAAACGAACCGTGAAGGGCGCTCGCGTCGTACACTTTTCGATATCGATGTAGCTCATCGTTTTTGTCGTATAAAAATAATCTATATAGATATATATATTGAAGTTTTCGTTTACCTGTGTATAAATGTATATACGTATATACATAACGCACGTAGTATAGGAGGGAATATCGTGACGCTATAATATCGAGTATGAACGCCGCGTTAGGCTGTAGCCCGTCGCACTGTTTACGATGTAGTAACGCGCGGGCGACCTTGAACGTCCCCCCCTTGTCCCTGTGCCACACCGGCAGCAAACTCGTCGACATCGTGTTTTACAGACATTTGTAACAGAGCTTCGTTCTTTGTCCTCGAAGTTGTTCCCGTCCTCCTCCTATCTTTATTTTCTTTTTCATGAATATTGCGAGCTTTAAAGTACTCGACAAAAAAAATACAATCGACTCATTCTATCGATCGGACGTTACTGATTATTCTTCATTCGTTTCGCACGAGAAGATATTAGCCAAGTTCTTCTCTCTAACATCCGCAGAGATAATTTAACGATCAATTGTAACGAAGTTTTGTTTCTGTTTTCATTCAAGCTCTGTACAATTTTAAATAGTTTCGTAACTTAAAACGCTAGCTTCTTCATTAGTAGATACATGTGTTGATCGATCTCGAAACCGTGAAGATTATTAGCGTCGCCCTGTAGCCTCATGAGCAAACCACCGAAGGACACGTAAGCCGATCTGTAACGAGAAACAAAACACAGTCTATGGTTATTGGATGTTCATGGCTGAGCGAGTAGCTATAGTAGCGCCACTTGTAAACTAGTGGCAGAAAAAGTAACTAAAGTTAAAGCAAGAATCTCTACGTTATTAAAAACAAACGACGCTCAAGTAGTAACTCTGAAAGAAGGAGAATTGAGATGAAAAAAGGAAAAATAACAAGAGAAAACAAGATGGCCGCCAAGTCGATACTCTATGAAGAAGAAGGCCAGCTTCGGACGTATACGGAGATTGCAGGGCTCGTTTCTTCTTGGTAGTTTTGCAACCGTCGTAAATGCAGTGTCGATAGCGGTCGTGTCAAACGTGAAGCACACAACCAGCTAACCACACTGCCAACACGCCGGTCGCTTCGAGACCGAAGTAATACACGATACTCTTGTGGAAGAATTCGCTTCGGCCAAAAAAACAACACCAGCATAACAGACAGCCGTTGGCTCTCTCTTTCTTTTCCCCTCCAATCTCTCAAGACCTTTTTTCTTTTATATCGCCCTCTCTTATACACTCTTTCTCGACGATCCCTACGTACAAGAAGAAGACGGAAAGAAGAAAAACATTCGATCCCTCAATATTAACGTGTAAAAATCTTGCACATAGCAAAGAACGCGTGGCGTCGCCCTAAAACCAGACGAGACGAACAACACCAACCGACGGCTCGAGAACGCGCACACATCTTTCTTATTCGTCGATCGATTATACTCTCATCGTCGTGTTATTGGTGAGAGAAGAAGTTTGTCGAAACCCCTCTTTGGCTTCCTGGCCGACTGACGACTCTCTTCGGACGAATCCCCTCCCCGCCAATCTTATGGAATTTAATATCGCTACGTTCGTTTTGTTTTAGCTCGTTTGTAGCTACGACCTACCTCTCCTCTCTCTCTCCTTCGTTCTTTCACAAACTTGGCTTCCGTATAGGTCGAAATAAATTCGTACGGAGGAGACGATAAAGTTTTCTTTTCTTCTCACCTTCTTCACGACAAAACTTGGCAAAATAAATTGATGACACTTAGCAAGACGCCATCTTTTATTAATTTTGAGCGCGCTTCTTCAATTCTCTCTTTCTTCTTTTCTTTCTTCGTTTTCAGTCTTGGCTTGTGCTCTTTCGTCGATCCTCGAGACTACCCAAGACGCGTCGATAAGACGTTCGGATAAGCTCTTTTGGCAACGAGTTAATGTCGTTCAAGGACGATTACTGCAAACTCGATATACAGTTGGTCATCGAGTTATATATATATATTGATATATTTTGTTTTCTTCTTGCGAGACGAATTCTTCGAGTTTGTTTTATTTCTAATATTTTCCTCCACTCGTCTTGGAACGTAGTAACCGGAACGAGCGTCGAGTCGTGTCGGGATAATTCACGACGCTTCTGTATGAAACGCGCCCGATAGCGCGCGTTCATTGCCGATGGAATTCCGATCGAGATAAGGGGGACAGCTGCAAAGGTTTAATAAAACTATTCAGACGTTTCGCATGAATTTTATTCTTATTACACAATCGTGATATATATATTTTATTTAAATTTAAAAAAAAAGCGATGCGTTTATTATTCGTTCGTTTCTGTCCATTTTCCAGATTCCTCTTCCTTCGGGTAATGGTAGATTGAATTTTCCATGGGAACGAGTCGATGCTGAATGACGATGGAGAATGTTGAAATGATATATAAAAATTTCCTTGCGTAAGATTTTATGGCATTAATGCATAATTTCGTTATCGAAAAATTTGCAAGATTTTTTGTTTGTTTTTATCTCGTACGAGTACTAAGCTTAAATATGGGGAAGATATTTGCGCCAGGCGCGACGTATGAATTTTATTTTCAAATAATAGAACATAAGAGAATGATGTAACATGATGTAATAGCTAAGAAGAACTTAAAATTAAAGATTTGGATAGAAATTGGCGAGATGATTGTTTGTTTTGTTTATTGAGGGGGTTGGTTTTTTGGGGCAAGGATTTTTGGCGTTTCAGTGAAGTATTTATTTTTGTTTTCTCTCTCTCTCTTCCTTTCTTTCGCTCTCTCTCTCTCTTTCTCAATCATTCTGAAAATGCCTACTAGTCTGGATGGTGCGGGTTATCGCATAGACGCAATACGATGGAGATGACAGAAGAGATGTCGTACCAGATAGTGCATTTACAGTATTCAGGGCCCGTGTAAACGCGCATCTGGCACGAGCCCCAACTGCCGTATTTATATTTATATACTTTTTCGTTTCTCTATCTCTCTCTCTCCCTCTACGATTTTGATCTTTCAAGCACAGTTTTACATCCGAGGGTAGTGTTACGCAGCGATGACAAACGAAACAAAGATCCATACGGAAGAAGTAAACTAACTGGTGAGGTACACAAAGCGTCCGCTAGGTGGCAGAGAAGATGCGCAACTTTTGACATTGTACACAAGAGCAGAGGAAATTTGATACAAATATAGTGACAAATGATACAACTAAGTGCTAAAAGTGCGGAGGAGGAAGGCGATGACGTCAAATCGGATGTTCCGTAGAGAGATGAAGGTGGTCTTTGCTACGTTATATACAAAATGAGAGAAGAATAACATGTATATATACGTTTTCTAAGCACATTGGGCGTTAGTTCAGAAGTTTGCCGTCGGCGAGCGCGCGGCGCGGTTTACCTAGCGACTGACCTATAGTACGTACTGTAAAATAAGAAAACACTATTAGAACCGCGAATCACTTTAGCATTATCTCGAATCGATCAGCTAATATCCCTTTATCGTCTAAATTTGTATTTTTTTTATCAATATTTCTGCTTTTTCAATGACGAACCGACAAACCCGAATTACAACCTCACGGTTCTTTCTCCTCCCTTGCCAAAGTTTTGAACCCGTTGGAGCGTTGCGCTTCCACAAGCTCGGGGCGCGGCCGACCATTCGTCCGTGTACGAAGGTGAAAAACGTGTCGACGACGACAACGACGACGTTACGCGCGATCCTAGAACTCTCGGCTATACTATAATAATAGAAGGGGCGGTGGACGATATAGCGCGCCATCTCTGTTCGTTCTATTACAAGTTTTCGCTCCGTCTCTGTCTCTCTCTCTCTCCTTCGCTCGCTCTCTACTCTTTCCCTCCGCGAACGAGCCGGGCCGCGCGCGCGTGTATCTTCTCTCTCGGGTCACGTCCTCGATGCCTATTTCAATCTAGTTACAGCGGACTACTACACGGAATGAATATCCCTGATGAAATTTCTCAACGTCCCGGATTCCATCCAATTTTTCATCACGTCTTTTTTCAATAAACCGATAAACAAAATTCAACAAAATCCCAGAAAAAACAAAACAATGAACAAAAGAACACACACACGCGCACTCTGTTTTATCACTGGAGGCGATCGGTAAAGCGAGCCGTGTATATCCAGTGGGAAGAATCGAGACGCGGTGTTTAACTTCGTTGACAAACTCGCGGATGTGTAAAAAAAGTTATCAATGAACGTTGGGAGAAAAAAAAGTTACAACGAACGTTGGGAGAAAAAAAAGTTTAGCGATTCCTCGAGTACCAAGCGAGATCTTTCGCGTTTCGTGCCGACGGTAGAATTCTACTCAACTACTACTAGAGAGACAGAGATAGAGAGGAAGAGAGAGAGAGAGAGACGAGAGAAAAACACGCCGCGAGGAAACGATCGTCGAGTTTGTCGCTCGGTGACTATTAGCTAACTAACTGTGACTTGTGCTCGGCTCTCGTACGTACTGTCTACGACGATGGAAGACGATCACGACTACACACGACCAACGACGACGACGACAGCGACGACGATGCGTGAAAACAGTGCACCAACGGCCACTGTGCCGAGTACGAGAGAGTCCGATACAAGAACGAGATGGTGCGCGTCGATCGCTCGCTCGCTCGCTCGTTCGTTTGGTCGCTCGCGCGCGCGCGCGCTTGCCTGCCATCTAGCCGAGCCAAGCCGAGGCTGTACATAGCGGGTATATTACACAATCGTGAGTTGGCCTAGGAAAACTCTTGCCAAGTGTTAACCCTCAACTTATAACACACGACTTTACTAGACCAGGTGAGGTCGCACCGGGAATCGACCAATTTTTTTTTTATTTCCGGTCGCGTTACTTCTTTGGCTATTTTCAATAAAATGAAGGCGATAAATTTGATTATAATGAAGGAATAGAGAAATTTGGATTTTATGACTTTGGCTATTTTCAATAAAATGGAGGCGATAAATTCGATGAAAATAAAGGAATAGAGAAATTTGGATTTTATGACTTTGGCGATGATTACATTGTAACGATGAAGTCTTTTTTTTATTGAATAAGTGTCTTTATGGTTGTTGAGAAATTTTTGTAACTTTGCCAATTTGAGGAAGTAATTGAAAAAATTGATTGGGAAATTAATTTAAGTTATTTAATTCTCTTTGTTTTTTTATGTTTTGCTTATGAATTTTGTTTTCATCGATTGGAAGAAGTTGGTGAAAAGTTGCCAAGTCGATATACGGGTGGATCTCATTGTAAAGTCCTTTTGACTATTTTTAAAGTGAGTTAATTGAGGTTATTAATTCGAAGGTAGTGTGACCAATCGATGCAAGTAGATCGAGTAAGAGAATCGGGAAGCGTGAAGGAGGCTCGGAGGTGATGAGACAGTGCGAGGCGCTGTCCTTGCTGCGTCGCGGCTTGTGTTTGGTCACCGAGTGTGTGTGTGTGTGTGAGAGAGAGAGAGAGCTAGCGCTAAGGAGAAGGAAGAAGAGGGAGGGAGAGAGAGAGAGCGAAGGAAGAAGATGGCAACATATCTACATTCGATTTCATAATAATGAAACGATGAATGACAAGACGGTTGTATGATAATAAGAACTATAGGAAAATACTAATTTCTGTCAGGAAAAAATGCAGCTATGCATTTCTCAAATTATTTCATCGACGAAAATATTGAAACACAAATAATTAAAAGAAATAATATAAAAGAGTTTTTAAAAAAGTTATAACGATAATAAAATAATAATAATAATAATAATCAAATATGACTTTCCAATATCAAAAGAATTATCGAATAATCGTATTGGAAAAAAACGCTCCAATAATAACGAACTATAAATAATAATAAAAATTGGATATCGTCAGAAAAATAGAAATAGAACCACCGCCCTGTTAATTAAATTTCAATGATGAAATCTTCACTAAGAATATTGTAAAAAAATCTTCAAGCACATTGGATTAATTAATTAAAATTGACAAACATCGACAAAAATATTAAAACATAAATAATTAAAAGAAATAACATAAAAGAATTTTTTTTAAAGTTATAACGATAATACAATAATAATAATAATAATAATAATAATAATAATAATAATCAAATATAATGACTTTCCAATATCGAAAGAATTATTGAATAATCGTATTGGAAAAAAACGATCCAATAATAACTAACTATAAATAATAATAAAAATTGGATATCGTCAGAAAAATAGAAATAGACCACCGCCCTGTTAATTACATTTCAATCATAAAATCTTCACTAAGAATATTGTAAAAAAATCTTCAAGCACATTGGATTAATTAATAAAAATTGACAAACATCGACAAAAATATTAAAACATAAATAATTAAAAGAAATAATATAAAAGAATTTAAAAAAAAGTTTCAATGATAAAAATCTTCACTAACAATAAGAATATTGTAAAAAAAAATCTTCAAGCACGTTGGATTAATTAATTAAAATTGACAAACATCGACAAAAATATTAAAACATAAATAATTAAAAGAAATAATATAAAAGAATTTTGTTTAAAGTTATAACGATAATACAATAATAATAATAATAATAATCAAATATAATGACTTTCCAATATCGAAACAATTATTGAATAATCGTACCTATTGGAAAAAAACGCTCCAATAATAACTAACTATAAATAATAATAAAAATTGGATATCGTCAGAAAAATAGAACCACCGCCCTGTTAATTAAATTTCGATCATAAAATCTTCATTAAAAACATTGTAAAAAAATCTTCAAGCACGTTGGATTAAAATTTCATTCCCTAGCCAACGATACAGACTCCCAGATTCGAAATGCTCGATGCATACAAGACGAGGATTGAATCCTCACGATATAACAATTTCTACAACGTTATTCGCATTCTCGCATATTGCACAAGGTGTCGCCACGTCATATTGTACCTTCGCTTCGCGCGTGCCAAGCCTTCTCACACTCTTTCGTTCTTTCGCTAACTCTGTCCAAGTTGCACAGAGGACCCGTTGCATATTTCGCACGCGCGATCCCAATGTACAACTCGAAATCTGGCCACACGTTGCCCACACCACCAACACACAAATACGCTTCTCTATTGCAGTATCGTTCTAGAAACAAAACAAAAAAACACATGCTCTTGAACACTTCGAAGTGGAGACAAACTATAAGAATAATGGAGAGAGCCTGAGAGAGAGAGAGAGAGAGAGAGAGAGACAAAGAGTAAGAGGGAAGGATGTGCAATTTAGAACGGTGAATCGGTGCGAGTGAGTGAACGTTCGAGCTATGCTAAGCTTCTAGCTGCACCAGTTTTTACGGACGAAAATAAATTCGAGCGTTGCATAACCGGGAGAGGAGCCACGAATGTTAGCTCTGCGGTTTATATATATATATAGAAAATTAGACATATATAATGGACGGTAGGTTTTCAGTGGCGCGTGTTAAGTCCGAGTGTGGGTTCCACGTTCGATTTAACGCTATCCTCCACCCCTCGTCGTCAAAGGACGTGCGCCATTTACAAAAAATTTGAAGCGTTATAGCTTCGTTTTTTCTAAAGTTTGAAACGTATTGTTTTATTCTTGTATTTGTCTAGATCTTGCCTGGACTGGGATGGAAGACAAACTATGAGGTCTCATTTTTTAAATTGATAAAGACTTTCGTCCGACCTCGATATCTCGCTGGGACAAATCTCGATAGGAATGGCGATGGGAGATTTATTTTTCTTGTAGCACATTGGTTTCTCGAGTTACTTCCATCGATAAATTAAAGGGGCGAGATCTCTTGCACTTCTTTTTTTTGACTCAAAGTCTGTAAAAAAAATCAAATAAACAATGACTTCCATCGATAAATTAAAGGAGCCAGACTTCTTTCATTTTTCTTTTCTACTCAAAGTTTGTAAAAAAAAAATCAAATAAACAATGACTTCCATCGATAAATTAAAGGAGCGAGACTTCTTTCACTTTTCTTTTCTACTCAAAGTCTGTAAAAAAAATCAAATAAACAATGACTTCCATCGATAAATTAAAGGAGCGAGACTTCTTTCACTTTTCTTTTCTACTCAAACTCTGTAAAAAAAATCAAATAAACAATGACTTCCACCGATAAATTAAAGGAGCGAAACTTCTTTCACTTTTCTTTTCTACTCAAAGTCTGTAAACAAAAAATCAGCAATAAACAAAATTAGGATATAAAAACAGGTATGAAAAGTGGAATGAGAGTAGTCGAATCGTGGTATTAGGGTCAAAGTATCGTCCTCGAATTTTCGGTGTATAACACATCTCAGTCTCCCCTGAAACTCTGCCAAAAGTTCGCGGTTAGCTATCGTACCGAACTAATTTTGATATTTAATTGGCACACGTTCTTGTTCACCGGATTACCACCGATCCCACTAGTCCGGAGGAGTCTCCCATCGGTTATTTGTTTTCTCGCAAGAGTGAGAGAAACAGAATTTTATCAGCTCGTTTTTACATATATACATACATTACATAATGTACATAGTTACTCACGTCACCGGGCACGAAACGACTTGGACATTAAGATCACTTTGAGCTTCACGTCGGTACGAAATGAGAACGAGGAAGATCCAAGAGAGAGAGAGAGAGAGAGAGAGAGACGGTGAGAGGGCATGAGAAACGAGAATAAAGAAACCATTGAGTAGAATGAATTATTTTCAAACTAAACGAAGAGAGAGTGAGACAGAGAGAGAGAGAGAGAGAGAGAGAGAGAGAGAGAGAGAGAGAGAGAGAGAGAGAGAGAGAGAGAGAGAGAGAGGGACGTGGCTTGGGTACCAAGAAGCGGTAGAGAGACATATAAGTAGGAGGAGTACGAACAAGGCGGAAAGAGGAAGAAGAAATGAAAATGAAAGAGCGAGAGAGGTCGGAACTGACGTTGGTTTACGCGATTACTACCAAGGCCCCACCAGGCCAACCGAAGCTCTCCCGCGCTCGTAGCGCACAACTGCCGTCTCTGTCCTCTTCGACCCACTGCTGCTGCCCCCTTGCGTATACCTTCCGCACTACAACGCGCGACCCCACTCTCGATTGCTAGCTGGCTCTCTCTCTCTCTCTCTCTCTTTGTGACTCTGGTCGTGTGCGACGACCTCTGGGCGGTCTCTCGCGCTACTGTCCTTGTCGCCTACCGACGCAATCCTCGTCTCCGCCTCGATTCTACTCAATTTTCCCACTTTTGCGAAAAACTCACCGTCTCGCTACTATTGCGCATGGGCCAATCAACAAACGAAGTCGATTTTTTCTTTTTTCAACGTTTTTTTAGTCTTCTGGAAATTAATGCAATTATTAATTTTGAGAAAATGATTTGTAATTTAATAATTAGGGGCTGAATAGGGGAAGATATTTAAGAGGATTTTAGAGAAATAGATGAAGTTTATGGAAAGGAATGTGGGGTGGCAGAAACGTAAGGTTTTTTAAAAACTTTGCTAAAAAGTTAGCCATATAAAACTACCTAACGAAAATTAGGGTTGATTTTAATCGTTCTATCATTCCTCTTTTAAGAAAATAAATAAACAATTCAATATTATTTGAGCTTAATTAAATTCAGTTTTTTATTTATAAAATTTAGTTATTTAAAATTTTAGTTTACATTTATTTAAAATCAATTAAAAAAATTATCACGAATTTAATAATTAGGGTTGAATACAGGAAGATATTTGCGAGTATTATAGAGAAATAGATGAAGTTTATGGAAAGAAATGTAAGGAAGAAGCAAAGATGTAACATTAAAAAAAACTTTGCTACAAAGTTATCCAAATAAAACTAGCTAACAAAGATTAGGGTTGATTTTAATCGTTCCATCATCCCTCTTTTAAAAAAATAAATAAACAATCCAATATTATTTTACCTCAACTAAATTCAGAATATTTATTTTTCCTTGAACTTATCTCTGTTCGACAATCTTGTCTCGAGTCGGAAATGAAAGTGCGAGAAGAAAAAAAAAAAGAAAAAAAGATTCGAGAGATAAATTTCTCTCGGGACGTCGCCATTGCCCAAGGGTTTAATGCGAGCGGTTCTGACAAGTGTCACAAGCAACACGTGCGTTTCACGCATACACACCGTAAACACGTAATAACACAGAGAAGGCTTGAGAGCAGCAACGAAGCGTGTGCGACCAAGGTCTCAATGTCACGTATAAATACATAAAAGCTCGACGATTCTCGAGTCAAAAAAAAAAAAAAAAAAAAAAAAAAAAAATCAACGTGAAAGAGAACGTCCTCTATTTTTCCCCACATTTTGTCGTTTCGCTATATCTCGGCTCGTATAAATTGAAGAGAAAAAAAAAAGAACAAAATCACAAGACTCGACTGTAGTTTAAGAATTTAACGAGGAAAAAAAGTAGATTGCAAGCTCGACCAAAGAAGAATGACTATAGTTGTTTTCCTACCGCGTAACGGACACGTAGCTCTATGTATAAGCGAGTAATTTGTTATATATATATTTATACATAGCTTATGTATATGTATATATATAGACGAGTCACGTCACGCAAAGACAGTCATAATTCTTACGTATAATGAAACAAAGGAAGTGAACGAAAATAATGTTTGTCTTGGAACTGAGAAAAAAAAGTTTCGATACAAATTTTCAAACTAAATTTCGCATTAAGGGAATCAAAGACTGACAAATTCTTATGTTTTGCAACGATTTCAATATTTGATTCTCAATGGCGTTGTGTCCCTTTGTGCATTTTTATTAAAGAAGGAGATTGTAATAAGAAATATCAACATTTCTCGCGTTCTTCAAAATTGTATAAACTTTTTCTCTTTAATACAAAAATAATGAAAATGTTCAAGCATTACAGGAACGAAAGAGTGGCTTTTTATAGGGAATTCACTTTAATTGTTGGTGGACAAGTCGACCGGAAGGTGAACAAAGCCTGTGTGTAACAGAGAAAAAAAATATTGCTAAAAATTTTCAAATTAAATTTCTCATTAAACGAATCAAAGACTGACAAATTTTTATGGTTTGCAACAATTCCAACATTTGGTTCTCAATGACAGCGTGACCCTTTGTGCATCTGCATTTAAGAAAAATAATTATAATAAGAAATATCAACATTTCCCACGTTCTTCAAAATTGTCCAAACTTTTCTTTTTAATACAAAAATAATGAAAATGTAGAAGCATTACCGGAAAGAGTTTCTTTTCATAGGAAATTCACTTTAACTGTCGCTGGACAAGTCAACCGGAAGGTAACTAAAGCCTGTGTGTACCAGAGAAAAAAAATATTGCTAAAATTTTTCAAATCTTATTTCGCACTAATTCAAAAACAAATACAAATTTTTATATATTTTCCAACAATTTCATTACTTCTCAATGACATCGTTTGACTTTGAGCATCTTCATTCAAAAGAAAAAAACAATTATAGTAAGAAACACCAACAATACAATTCCCCACGTTCTTCAAACTTCCCCAAACGCTTCTCTCTCATACAAACTTAATAAAACTGTACAAGCATTACCAGAAAAAGAGTGTCTTCTATTTCCACCAAATTCACTTTAACCATCGATGGGTAAGTCGACCGGAAGGGGAACGAAGCCCGTGTATATGCGTGCAAGAGTAATAGATAAAGAGATAGGAAACAGAACTCCCGTTCTCGCACCGTTCCTGCGCACCTACAAACCCTCACACACCCACATACATACACAAATATAAGTATAGAAGAAGTGACCCACTTTCATCTTTCATCACCATCGAGCCTCGACTAGATTGAATCTGGTCTGACCTTCCCCCGGTTCCTGGATGGCTCGCCCGGTTCTACTTGTACCCCTCTTATCGTACTCTGGACAGTCACTGCTACATATACACGTATATACCCTTGCACCCTTTCTCGCCGATCCATATATACATATATACATGTATGTATAGATTGGTGAGAGAAAGGGTACACACATATACATATATATGTTTTTCATAGCTGATGACGAGAGAGACAGGGTGTACCCAACTATTTCTCCCCTAGGAAGCAACGAGAAGTGCCTCTTGGTCGGGGAGTTCAGTGGGAAGGGGATGAGATGGCAGAGACGGGGACGGGGGGGGGGGGGGGGGGGGTAGTGATGACGCAGGTGCCCGTGCCGCGGGATCAAGGAAACTGGGTCACTCCTGGGTTACAGCGCGGCACGATCCCGGCCTACAAGCCCATCCAGGACCTCGCGTCTACCTCGAGCATTAAAACAGCCTAGGGACTCTCTCTCTCTCTCTCTCTGCTCGCTCTTTCTCTCTTGCTCTCTATTTCTCTCTCACTCTGACGTTCGGTCTTCGTCGCGAATGCGCAATGTCACGTCACGACGACTTGCCATTATACGAACATATACACGTATAACTCTGATTTTTACGTGTGGGCGCGGACATATATGGGTTGCCCTTTATATGCAAATGGTTGCACATTTGTTTATAGGGAAAGAGTTAGAAAAAAATTTAACTATCGAAAGGTCGATCGGACGAGGCTCGTTGAGGATTGTTATCGACGTGGTTTTCGAGAATGTAGGAATGAAAAATATATTCTGCTTTGTTTTTTTTTTGTTGTTTTTATAAATATATTTTCGTGATTTTCGATATTTTGTTAAGTTTGAGATTTTGTTGGGTCGTTTACGTTACAATGTAGAACTTGGGCAGGAAGATGTATTTTTTTCAAAATAGTTGCTCAGCTTTTGGAAAATTGTGTAAACAAAAATGAAATAAAATATAAAAATTAGGCGCTTTTTTTTTTGATTTTTTATATAAATATATTTTTGTGATTTTCGATATTTTGTTAAGTTTGAGATTTTGTTGGGTCGTTTACATTACAATTTAGAACTTGGGCACGAAGATGTATTTTTTTTTAAATAGTTGCTCAGCTTTTGGAAAATCGTGTAAACAAAAGTGAAATAAAATATCAAAATTAGGCGCTATTTTTTTTTTTTTTAAATTTTTCTGCAGTAAATTATTTTCATCCAAAATATTAGTCTCGCCCACTGTGAATTCTTATTAATACGGATGTGATGTCGAATGCTCCGGAATGAAAAATAATAATTCTCCAAGAAAAAATGAACAAAAAAGAAAAAGAAAACGTTTGTTTTTTTTATCAGACAAAAAGATGACGCACGAGTCGAGTTTCGCACGACACCCCGAGGCAAAGTTTCCTCCGAGCAAACGATCATACATTTATCATCTAGCTTAGCAATATTTCTTTTCTTCCTTATTCACATCGTACCTCTTATGCAATCACGCGCTCATTACAAAACCAAGGAAGATCCGAGCATTGTCGAAGCTCGATATAACTTACACTCTCGTACTCTCCGACCGAAGTACAAAGTCTCTCACTGCACTGAAGAAACAAAAAAACAATTAAAAACATAAAAACAAAAAAAAATCAAACCAAAAACAAGAAACAAAAATTGTCCCGTAACACACGCGACCGCACTCGACAAACTCGCCCGATAAATAAAATCAAGAAATATAAAAAAAGAAAACAAAAAATTAAATACCCAATTGCTCAATTAAAAAAGAATTTTTAATTTGCTATTTTTTTTTTCGTCACGTGTGACATAATTTTGGAAAAAATAAAAATCAAGAAGTCACTGAAGAATACGCACATATATATATATATTTATGTATATATATATATGTGTGTGTGTAGTAAGACCAGTGTAAGAAATCCGTGAGGATCAGCTGATCGGCCCAGACGAGAACCAGCTGATTTTGACAGAAGCCCGCGCGCGTCGAGACTTCTTGGGAGGCCTCGAGCGTCCTTGGCCAACGAGAGACGCGCGTGCTGCCGCGACCGTCCAATCAGTGAGGCCCCCTCGCGTTCTCCCGGAAGACCGAGAAGGAGCTCTTCTTGGTAGACGCTTCGCCGTCGCTCCCCCCTCCCCTCTCCACGCGCCCGCGCCACGCGTCCCTCTCTCGGTCGACTATCGAATCTCACTTGCGAATTCCTCATTGACTCTCTCTCCCCCACTACTTTCTCTCTCTTTCTCCCATAGACACACGCATACGTATACACGTACACGTAGTTGCACACATACACTTTGAATAATGCATAAACAATGAGAAAATTGAAAATTTCAAATATCACGGAACGTTCCTGGAGGAAGGTTGCTATGGATTAAGCCATGGTGGGTAGGCTCTATGTTAACCTCCTGGCTCTACCCCGTTTGTCGTGGACCACCAAAGCTCGGGTCCTACGATCAATAATTGCCCAGCTGTGCGAGCACACTTTGTCAAGAATTTTATTTTCTCGTGTGGGGAAAATATTGTTTTTTTTTGTTGTTTTTTTTGAAAGGTGGGCTTAAAGATAAATGTTGAGATTTTTGTGACGAGGTGTTTTAAAGGTTGACAAATATTGAGGGAAAGGAGAATATAGGATTTTTTGCAAGTGGTTCAGGGATGATTTTTTTTTTGGGTAGATATTGTTCAAATTCTGATTTTGGATGGCTCGAGGCTAAATTTCGGGTTGAAATTTTGATGGATTTTCTTGTGATTTGTAATCGTTGCACGAAGCTTTCTCTACGTGGAAGTGAAGATTGGAAGTGTCATTTGGTTGTAGAGAAGACTTTTGGGAATTACTGAAAATTAATTTGGAAATTACTTGTGTGCTAATTTCGATTTTCAATGAGTAAGATTGGAGAGAGAGAGAGAGAGAATATCAATTTTGATTGATATTCTTGTGATTTGTAATCGTTGCATGAAGCTTTCTCTACGTGGAAGTGAAGATTGGAAGTATCACTTGGTTGTAGAGAAGACTTTTGGGAATTACTGAAAATTAATGTGGAAATTACTCGTGTGCTAATTTCGATTTTTAATGAGCAAGATTGGAGAAAGAGAGAGAATGATTATAGGTGAATTTTTATATAAATGAAAAATAAGAACTTTCTGATTAATTTCTCACAATTTCAACAAAGTGATTATTCTTTCAGATGAAAATTTGTTCATCCGAAAGACTATTAATTAGAAGAAAATTCGTTTTCTTAATTAAAAAAAAATTAATTCTTTCATTAAACAAATTGTCAAAATCCAATTTGTCTCCCTTCATCACACATTCGTTCAAATTTCTTTAACGAAAACCGTCCGACAAATTATGTTTTCCACTATAGTTTCGATTTTGAAGAATTTCGAACAATCCGTTCATGAATTCTTTCCTCGAATTTTTATTTTCGTTTTTTCTGTTCTCAACACGTTTCGAAAAAATCTTCTCTCTTGATAATCGAACGTTTAACCCTTCTACGAAGTCCCAGGCCATTTCGTACAATTGTCCACATCGAGTTGACAAATATTCCAGATCCAAAATTCAATCGTCAACGCGCTAAGGTACGAACAGCTTCGTGGGTAGAAACCCTCAGAAAACTGAGATACCACCAGCTGTGTTCACTCGCTTCATTACCTACCGAGTGAACGCAGAGTGGCTCCCTGTTCACCGAGAGCTATGATCTCGTTCCTCGTTTCATTTCTTTTTTTTTCTTTCTTTTCCTTCAATCTGCGTAATTTTGTTTTTGTCGAAGTCTGC
Source organism: Netelia fuscicornis (assembly GCA_946811545.1). Lineage (NCBI taxonomy): Eukaryota > Metazoa > Arthropoda > Insecta > Hymenoptera > Ichneumonidae > Netelia > Netelia fuscicornis. The sequence goes on along the minus strand of OX328012.1, from coordinate 6,578,864 downwards.
AGATCGTTCATTGATTCATAATCCACGTTTGAACCACGTTCTCGAATGTAGATCTTGGGAAATAGTTGGTTGGAGCGACTCGAGTGGTAAAGAAGATTTTAGTTCGCCTCGCGGCCGCGAGTGTCGCTGCGGCGGCCAAGAGTTCTGAGCGACAGATGTGTATGAAATTTACTCGATTAGATTATTATTCTTCTAGCCAGAAGGAGCAGCGATGTTTTTTTCAATTTGTCCAAAATGTAAGAAGAGGAACAAACGATAAATTCGCTTTAGCGTCGGTCGATAATCGTAACGATTATGAATGGACGATAGGCTAGGTGCAACTGAGCCAATGCTCACACCAAGCCAGCTAGAAAGAATAATTTTTGTTTATGCAATCTTGGTTCATCGAAGAAACGCTCCAATCTAGCCATTGAACCGAATCGCACAAGTCCGGTCGTTTGGACAATAAAACAAAAAACATCTTTTTTTTTAATTTCCATTGCACAGAACTCTTCTCGAACTCGTCAAGCTTACTCGCCATACGTCCATCGAGTTTCAGCATCGACGCACGAGTGACACCAACGGTCGAAAAAGTACGACAGTTTCGAAAGTTGCGTGCAAAACTCGTAGTTCGCACGCCATCCGCGACAGGTGCTGCCATCTCTCTTGACGAGCGCGAACCCGCTAGCCAAAACGAGACACGTCGGTACTGACGTTCGGGCGAATCCAATATCGAATCGACACGATGTATATGTCCCCCCTCCACTCTTCTCTTTGTACATGACATTAGGTATTCGACGAATGCGAATATTGTTTTCCGTCAATTTCGCGAAATATGCGACGTTATTGTACAAAAGTAGAAGGCGAAAACGTGATGCGAGGACACTTTTTTTTTTTTTTTTTCAAAATCGATGACGATGCGAATTGTTAAAAAATATGCGCTCGACGACTGTCGCGTTGAAACTTACGGATAATACACAATTTTTGTAAAATACGTGTGTCAACTGTTATTTTAATATTCTTGGACAATGAAGTTTATATTAGACATGCGGAATAATTAATCGAACTCACAGTCTACTGCTGGGCTCGTTGCTCGCCTCGTCACCCTCGATACGATAAACCTTGCCGGACATAACGTACTCGAAACTATCGGCCCTGGAACCACCCTCTTGTTCGATGGCGTTCCAGTCGCCACCGTCCGGATAACCGTCCTCTCTCAAGGTCGTCGCGAGAACCAGACGAAATTTATCGCCTGGAATATCAAGAGATACAGAATTTTAATTAATATTATCGCAAATTATTAATTTTTAATTGTTTAATAAATTCATTGTAAATTGTTTATTGATAAATAAATAAATAAGAAATAAAGAAATAAATAATTCTTGACGCTTTTTCACATATACACAAATTTTCAAAATGGCCGCCTACAACGATTCAGAGCTATATTAATCAATATTATCACAAATTATTAATTTTTAATTGTTTAATAAATTCATTGTAAATTGTTTATTGATAAATAAATAAATAAGGAATAAAGAAATAAATAATTCTTGACGCTTTTTCACATATACACAAATTTTCAAAATGGCCGCCTACAACGATTCAGAGCTATATTAATTAATATTATCACAAATTATTAATTTTTAATTGTTTAATAAATTCATAGTAAACTGTTTATTGATAAATGAATAAATAGAGAATAAAGAAATAAATAATTCTTGACGCTTTTTCACATATACACAAATTTTCAAAATGGCCGCCTACAACGATTCAGAGCTATATTAATTAATATTATCACAAATTACTAATTTTTAATTGTTTAATAAATTCATTGTAACTGTTTATTGATAAATAAATAAATAGAGAATCAAGAAATAAATAATTCTTGACGCTTTTTCACATATACACAAATTTTCAAAATGGCCGCCTACAACGATTCAAAGCTATAGCGAAGGATTGTCGTTATTGCTGACGTGTTCGAGACTCCGGGTTACGAAAAATATTGCAAGACTTACTAATTCTATCAAGGAGCTTGCTCTTTACACCCGGGAATGACCTTGTCGCGAATATAAATTTTTCTCATCTCAGCAAAACGACGCGGTGATATAAATTAATTAACGCTAAGATCGATAACAGCTCGATACTTTCCTATTCGCTATTGTTGAATTAATAATTTTCTCATAAACGCGACACGCCAGGGGAATTTCATTGAAACGTTAAACAGAAAAACAAAAATTTTAATCGTTAAAAAAAAAATATTTATAAACAAACAAGAAGCGTCCATCTTCCAGCTGTACGCCTTAGCAAGTGTTACAAATCAAAAGTGATGGCACACAAGACGCCCGAAGAGCGCGAGAGAGAGTTTACCCAAGTCGATCGATAATAACGCCGGTCCTGCAGAGCTTCCAAGTAAAAGAGCGAGAGAGCGAAGGAGCGAGAGGGAGATAGACCGCGAGAGGCAGTGACGACGAATTACGCAGTAGCGCGACCCAGAGACCCCAAAATGGCCGCTGTTTCGTAGAGTACATTTTCTAGATTACAAACGCGCGACTCGAGCCTTTCCGTCGCACAGCCGTCGGACAAACTCATGAAAAGATTGACACGATGAACAAATATTCGAATGAAAACAAAAATTAGAATTTCTTTGAAAACAATAAAAAAAAAAAGAAAGAACAAAATAAATAAACCTTAAGCGTGTAAGAGTCCAGGAGCGAATGTAAAACTTCCGTGGAAGCGGAGGCTGGAGATGCTGACAAATTTAATTGTCCAAAGCGCCGGTAGCGCGCGTCGTACGTCGTTACCAACATCGAGCTATCGATCCACTCGGCCCGTTCGATTTAAAGAACACTACCCGCGACCTTGGCAAAACCCCCGGAAAGTCAATGGAGGGGGGAGAGAGTCAGAGGGTTGTTTTGTATCTCTCGTCCCTGGTAAATAAATAAACGTCCGTGTCCGTTGAATTATTGAAATTTTATTCCGGCGATATTACGGTGTATGTGAGAACAAAAAAATGTAACGAAAAAAAGAAGAAGAAAAAAAAAAAAATAAAGAAATAATCTACCTCGTCTGTTTTCGTGCCGGTGATCGTGGCGGATGACGCACGATAGTAGTACACACCGAACTCGCGATACAACGTCGAATTGCCTAGCGGAAACTCGCCGTATGTTTTTTTCCTTCTCTCCGTCGGATTATTCTCTTCCCTACCATACGCGAAAAATGTTCTCTTATTTCTTTGTTGTTTTTTTTTCGCTCTATCGTCGACAACGCGAGAGAGAATGGAAAATAAATATGGCGGAATAGGAAAGAAAGAAAATAAAAAGTTGCGAGATGAGACAAGCGAGAGAAAAAAAGAAACGGGACGAATCGATTACCGTCGCTCGTCTGGCGACCAGAGAGACACTGATATCTATAATAATACTCACGGCCGTCGGAATGTGACGAGAGTCGTTCCGTCGCTCGCTGCTTGTTGTTGATTGCGCAAACGTAAACCGTCTGTTGGCCGCCTCGAGCTTCGCGGAAAAACGCAAATACGTTATACCAACCCAAGAGAGAGAGAGAGAGAGAGAGGAATAAAGGAACGAAATTTCTAAAACGCGATTGAAACACGAAGCGTTCTCTCGGTAGGCCTGAGAATTTATCTCGTTAACCCGAAACTCGCACAAAATCAATCGTCAACGTCGTTTTCACTAGATTTTTTTTTTCCCCACTGTTCTTGTTATTTTATTTCTCGTCTCATTCTCCGACGGATGGATTTTCTCGCGCTCTACCCGGGGAGAAATAAATGTAAACATGGCCACGAACGATAAAAACACGCGCGAGACTCCTTTCCGACGTGTTGAAAAAATGGAAAGAAGATAAAGTTGCGAAAACGCGACGCGGACGCGAGTGTGTATTTGCGCGATTGGAATCGATGGTGTGTTATAAGAGCGGGTACGTACATTGCGAGGAGAGGAAAAAAAGAAATAACGGGAATGGAAGGAAGAGAATCGATGGCAAGAGGCAGGAAGGAAAGAATAGGGAAGTAAGAGAGAAAACGAACGGCGAGCGTAATGTTTGGTATATACGTAATAACGAGAGGGAGCAATCGCGGTGTCGGACGACCCGGAGCGAGTCCCGCGGTCGACAGCTAGTCGTGCCAGCTCTGACCTTGGCATTGAACTTGCGGCAACGGGAGAGAGAGCGCGCTCGCGTGAGGCACCGGGAGAGGGGGGAGAGCTGAGCCGCACCGGCGGAGAGGGGGTACTCCTATCGGCACAGCGAACGAACTAGATATATACGTATATATACATCCATGCTAGATGAATGTATAGATATATGCGCGCACACGCGCACACGATACACAGCCGCGCACACGATACCGAGAGCAAGCGAGAGAGAGAGAGAGTCGTCGATGTAGGAGGTGAAGTGAACGCGACGGGATTAGAGGAGCTATTGCGTCACTTCGCGCAAGCCTGAACGCCACGCGTCAATACAGCCATGGGCGGCGCGCGCACACTCTTTCCCCCACCAACTCCACTCGCGAACCGACATGTTCGGGGAGAGCCGCGCGCGAGCCCCGACGCGCAACTGTAACCTTCGCCGTTGCTCGTCGCTTCGATCGAGTCGAGAGATTATACCATATATACGCGTATATCCCTCCACCCCACCACGCCGCTCCACTCGCGCCACCGTTGGCCCTACCCCTTCCCCCTCTGCCCGCCAGGCACGAGAATGGCAGCGGCTCTCGCTCTAGGCCCTATTCAAACTTTGTTTTTTTTCTTTCTTTCTTTCTTTTTTCTTCTTATTATTCGATGCAAATGAATTTTTAAAATCATACTCAATATTGCGAGCTTGAGATTTACTTCTTTTTCTCTGTGTTTCTTTTTTACTCGAGTTTTTAAGAGTCCGGGAAGAATCGAGAATTCAATTTACACGGCACCCACGTACCTCTCGCGATCCGGTATTATTATTTCTTTTTTACTCTTCTCATCTCTGGCCTACTATTTTCGCGCTATCTCGCGCTATATCTACACGTTTATGTCGCTCTCGTCTGTATGACTAACAGAGGAGAATGCAGACGGTTATTTTTTTTCTTTTATCTCGTTTCGCGAAACACACGACGAGAAATTGCTAGCGACGAGCTAATGTTCAATTTCATAAATACTCCTTTTCGAAATACAATTATAGTTTTTAATCTTTTAAATAGATTGAACAATTCTAAATAATTATTACTTCGTGGAATTAAGTACGAGGAATAATTATTTTTAAATAAAATAATTAAAATCTTTGGAGAGAAACGAGATAATAAAACATTGTTTACAATCATATTTTTGACTTTTTCAGTGTCGAAGAAGATTGTAAGTGACAAATTATTGGACACGATTTAATAAAGAAAGAAAATTATTTTTAGTAAGAAGAAATATGCAAAAAAGGAAGTAGAGAAATTAGATGTAAGAAATTGTAAAAAACTGATGTAAAAGTTGTGCAATAAAAATTACCTTATATATATGTATTTTTCGTTATTTTTTATAGTTATTTTTAGTATCCCGGGAAAGATTTAGTCACTAATGATTCGTTCAAGACGTATTTCAGTGATTCACATCCGAACCGTGCCTGTCCCAGAATGGTTCTGTGTTAATGGAGACGTAGTTTGTACTCGTTGTGTAATGGGATTGAAGATAGGAAGAGAAGAAGATAATCAAAGAATTATAAACATTGATACGAATAAATAAGATAAATTGAACTGTATGTCGTTGAACGACGTATAGATAGAAAGAGGAAGAGGGAGAGAGAGAGAGAGAGAGAGAAAATGACGATGAGCAATCGAGCGAGCCACAGTCACCGGGTATTCTGACCGTGACCTTGAACATCTTGGAATATTGTAGAGCTTCTTCTTGGCGAGATCGCAATCTCTAGCTATATTCGCATAAGGCTATCGTAATAGACCTCGTTCGACGTCGACGAATTTCGCAAATAATTGCTATAAATCGATTCTCGTAGGAAGCCGGACGAACGAAGTATTTCAGAATGTAAACAAACTCAACGTTCCACGATTCGGAAACGTCGTTGCGAAATAATCTTGAAACACCGAGTCTCGAGGAATATTTTTAATGGCGTCACGAGACGGAGATAAGCTCTGAGTGAAAGAAAACTTATTCGAGTTAATTCGTAGAATAGAAATAAAAATATTATTGACATAAAATAATTATATGTCAGTAAAATATATTTTATATATATATTATATAAATATATAACTATATACATATAAAATATAATATATTATATTATATTATTTTTTTATATTATATTTATATTATATAAATATATAATATAAATATAAAATATAATATATTATATTATATTATATATTTTATATTATATTATTTTTTTATATTATATTTATATTATATAAATATATTATATAAATATATAATATAAATATAAAATATAATATATTATATTATATTATATATTTTATATTATATTATTTTTTTATATTATATTTATATTATATAAATATATTATATAAATATATAATATAAATATAAAATATAATATATTATATTATATTATATATTTTATATTATATTATTATACAATATAATAATTATATGACAGTAAAAAATTAATTATATAAAAAGAAGAATAAAAAAATTCTTCAAAATAAAATTGCACGAATAAAATGTTAAAACGTTAAAGACGACGAAATAACAATAACGAATTATCGAACAGTAATTTTAATTAAAAAAAATATAAAGAAATTAAATTGCGATAAAATAAATCAAATAAATAAGATTGAAATTTGAAGAAGAAAAAATTCCAACGAAAAATGAGATGTGATAAAAATGGGGAATAAAAAAGTAACGAAACAATTTTGACGATTAATCGTCGTCGATCGTTTTGTTCTTTCGCGATAATCGTCCATAATGATTTTTTGATTCGTGCAAATGCGTGCGCGTCTCTCGTCCCTGACCTAGCGCAATGAAAACGATGACACGATAAAAGCTCACCAATTTCCATCGGATAGAGCCAGCTATTGATATCGAGGATAAGGTCCATCTTGAACGACTCGGACTCGCAATGCAGCCGGCTCACTGAAAACATAAAAATACAAACGTGGGTTAAAACGACGTTTAACATATCGTTGCTATGTAACATTAATTTATACAGAGAGTGATAAGAACCTTGGCCCTACATTATCGATGATGTACAAAAGCTCAACAATTTTTTAAATCTTTCTCTTCGTCTAAAAAAAATTAAAGAAAAACAATGGTTTGAATAAAAATTGATAAGAAACCAAAATCGAGACTAGCTATACGATAAATAATCGAAATTATCGAACAGAAACAAACATTATTGTATTTTTTTGCATCGAATCTACGAAAACATAAAATAAAACGATTTTCTAAGAATTTCTAATTTTTACCAGTAATGTTTATAGCTTGAATTATAAAAAAAGATATTTTCAATAAAATAATTGGACAATTTTGTTTTTTGGTTAAACTGTTGTGACGTATTTCTCTCCTCGACGAAAACCAAGAATCGTCACTTTAAGACAAGAAATATCGTGCGATTGGGCTTGCTTCTTAATTATTATCAAATATTTGTATCGTTGATTAAAATCGATCCGAAGCTCGATTTCGAATCACGATTGACTCAGCCGTCTCCAAAATCGAGAAATTAATCTACCAACACGCTCTCCCGTTTCCTTTATCCGTGAGTGACAAAAATAAAATTAAAAAAAGACAAAAACTAAAAATTGTCTTTGCAACAAAAAAAAAGTTCCTAAACCAAAAAAACCGACCTTCTTTCTCATCTCGTATCTCCGATTCAGCTCCGATTCACCCACGATCTTTGGCTACTTCGTTTTAAAATTAATATTTCCCAAAAAAAAAAAAAAAAAAAAAAAAAAAAAAAAAAAAAAAATTCTAAATTCAAAAACTAAAACTTATTCGCCGAAATAAAATCCGCTCGTTGCGACTGCGATATTTAACAAATTTCAGAGATATCGAGAGGACCCGTCCTCTTCTCGCGTGTCCTCTCGTCGTTTCGCGAAACAATTCTATGGCCGGAATTTAATTCGAGAAGAGGAGAAGGGCGACAAAAATGGCCGATGTGTACAAACACACACCCACACGTATACACACATACACACACACACATACACACATATATATATGCACGAAGCTAAGGGATTCTTGACTTGAATCACGGAGCAGGCGCCGCGCGACAGTGACCTTGAACGAGTTGAACTACTTTCGGCCATACGAGGGTGAGATATATAATGATCGTGGGCTGTTTCTGGTCCCGCGTCTCGGCGATTCTTCTCCCTCTGGCGCCCTCTACCTCATCCACTCCTCGAATCTTCCTCGTTGCATCTTCGCGCCCCTCCCCCTCCTTTCTCTTCAGGCCACCCCCCACTCTTTCTCACAATCTCAAAACACAACTAGAATTAAAGAACGACTTTATTTTAATGTTTTTTTTTTATTCGTTTCTTTTTTCGAGGCAAAATTAATTTTTTTAAATTCCTCGTCCAACTGGTTCAACCAATTTCTTATATTTTGATTATCTTATGTCGCGATTAGAGGTGACCCTTGGGACGATTGGAACGAAACGACGTTCACCGTTGCGTGCTTTGACACAAGAGTTTATACCCGTTTGTGCAAGCTTGGTACAGATAGAGAGAGAGAGGAAGAGAGAGGGGGTGAGAAAAAGTAAGGGGGGGGCTGTCGTTCCTCTCTTACGAGTTCCCCCCCCCTATTTATTTTACTCCGTTACGCCCTCTAGAAGGACACCCACGCACAATGTTATCCCCTCCCTCCTCCTGGTACCACTATTAACCCCCTTCCTCCATCTTTCCCTTGCAGACCAGCGATTTCACCCGAGTAACGAAGCATCAGCGATCGAGGAGAAATCGAGGATGCGCGCAGTTGCCAACTCCTTGGAGGGATGATAATGCATCCCACCCCTCTTTCGCCCTTCTCACTCTCTCTCTCTCTCTCTCTCTCCGTTTCCTCCGCCCCTATAACCGCCCCTTCGACGATGGGACCAGCGCATGTCCGCGAAAACCCGATCGTCTCGTCAGATGGGTTAGTAGTAGATTTTTCGTTCTCTCACTCCTTTTTTTAACCCTCTTTTGCTCGCCCATTTGTTTACACCCCCTCTCCCCCTCCCTCTCGCCAATCGACTCTCGTCTTTCTCACACTACTTCAACATCGTTCTTGCTATCAATATACACGATGTAGCAGCAATAGCATTGTCAAGTTACTCGTTTTCTCACATATATTTGCCCCCCCCCCCCCCCCCCCCCCCCCGCCAACTCGCCACTACTCTGCCGATACGCTTCTTAGGAAAATATTTATAAACATTGGGAGGTACATAATGAGCTTCGCTAAGAATTAGGAAATGAGAGAGAAAGAGAGATGGAATTTATATAAAAATTATGAAATGCGAAATTTTGAGGGAGCAAGATTGTGAGAGGGTGAGTGACGATGAGGGTGGTTCTGGTGTTGGTGGTGTTGATGATTCGATGATAAAAAAGAAATTTTAATGAAAAAATATAAATTGAAAATGTAAATAAAAAAATATGAATAAATAAAAGAATAGGAAAAATTGATAACTCGAATATTCGGGAACGTGATGATAAAAAAATGCCGGGTTTATATATTTTATCAATCTAATCATCGCGATTAGATTACAGTCGCGATATGATTTTGCGATAAATCATCGAATCCTTAATTACAAAAATAAATCCATCGTTTTGTTTATCATCACGTTCGTAAATATTCGAATTATTAAATTCTCCTGTTTTTGTTTTATTTTTATATTATTTATTTAAATTTTTTTGTTATCATCGAATTAAAAATAGATTCGAACGTGAGATATGAAAATAAAAAATGTCGCGACGATGATAAAAATAATTTTATCGGACGGTTGCCCATTTGCCACGAGATAAAGCAATAAACGATTTTTTTTTTATAAATAAATAAAAGAAACAACGTTTTGTTATTTATCTTATAAATAATTATTTTATCATAAAAAATTTATTTTACAAATAATTTTATTATTTATATAAATTTATTTTATCGTTAATTTCATTATTGTTTATTTTATAAATAAACACAATAAATAAAATAACCCCCCCACCTCCATTTGTAAAACGACTAACCTTGACCTTGTTTGAAAACGTATCGGTCGGTATCGTCACGTTCGCGCGGTAATTAAATCGTCGCGTCGGTTGAATAATGACGCTCTCTCCATCGGGGGTATTTTTCACCCCCTTCCTAAATAAACACACGGCTGTGCCCCTTTGTTTCTAAATTTATCGCCAACATTGGTAATTTAAGCCTGTGCGCCAATAACTCGGCAATCACCAGCTGCTGATATCTATACTCACTCTCCCAAGCCCCCTCTCGCCCTGAGCTTTTTCTCTCTCACTCCTTCTATCATTTTTCCATATATCCGGTCTTTAAACAGCCATTGAGAAAACTGTGTATAGGTGACACGGTCGAAAGTCATTGTGCACGGGTTAGGGAGAATAAGAGCGACCGTAGGTGCACGTAATTCTCATAAATGTTCATATACACGTATATACGCCTGTACATGTAGATATATACCCCCACACCATATATATAGGCCAACACTACATATATGTATATATATAACCCCAATATATATGTATATATATATAACCCCAATATATATGTATATATATATACCCCCACACCATATATATATGTATATATATAGGCCCACATCATATATATGTATATATTATCGCTGCCACCATATATATGTGTATATATGCAGCCCCACACTATTATATGTATATATATATATATATATATAACCCAACACCATATATATGTGTATATGTGGCCCCACATCATATATATGTATATATATATAGGCCTACCCCATATATATGTATATATAATCCAGCACCCTGTATATGTATATATATACCCTCACACCATATATATGTGTATATAGAGTCCTACACTATATATATGTTTATATATATTACCACACTATATATAGGTATATATATAGGCCCGCAACATATATATGTATATATATAGGCCCGCACCATATATATGTATATATAAATAAATATATGGCGTGGGTGTGCAATGCGTGTGTGAAGGAGGACTTGCCAATCCGAAACAGAGAGTCTAGTGCGCAGTGACGCCGCTATGCGGTATCGATCGTGCAGATTCACTCAGAGCCCTCTATAAATACTAGGCACCGAGCTCAAGCCGCACCCCCATCTACACGACGACCACGACGACGACGACGACCACGTCGTCATCGTTGAAAGACTCGGAGCTAGAGAAAGAGAAAGCACAATAAAGGAGAAAGAGGAAGCGAGGGAGAAACGGAGTAAACCCATACCTAACAATTTCCATCGCACCCCCCCCCCCCCCGCAAGTGACTCGCAAAACCACCATGTACCAACCCTCGCTTTTTCCGTGAGAATTTCCTACCCCATTCAATCCCTCATCCGATCCCGGACAACCTCGGACAACTCCGTCATGCCCTTTTGCACCCTCTCACTCTCGCACACTCCCCACCCCTCTCACTCTTTCAAGCTTTTCCAACCCCCTCCACTATAGAGCTAGGACGTCGAAGTGGGGGTTTCCCCCACTACCATCACCATCACTTCTCCAACTTGCTATTATCACCGCCAGAGGGACAGAGACGGAGAGAACCGGTACACGATTCTCGACGTTGAGGGAGAGACGGGGAGGGGCTAACAGCAGTTACCCGGCCAGCTCCCGGCCAATTCCCCCACCGTTCCAGGGCCAAAACTCGCAGGAGAGAAACGAAAGAGGGAGCGAGAGAGAAAGAGAGGGAGGGGGCAAACGATCGTGGCAACGACGATGACGACAACCTTGACCTTCGAAGAATAAGCATACCCCCGTCGAAGCGACGACCCAACCACCCACAATCCGCATACAACCAGCGCCGCTACCATCAACCGGCTGCGTATGTTGGCAGGGTACCGTAACCTCGGCACGGTTATTGGCAACTCAAGCAACAACACGCAGATGCGCCAATTCGTTCGACTTTTCTTTATTCTTTTTTTTTGTTTTGTTTGGAACAGCGTTATCTTCCCTCGATTCGAGCGAGGGTTCTGCAACGTTCGATCGAAGGTGGGTCAGTTTCCAATAACAAGAAAAAAAGGGTGAAAAATTGTTTTATGAGAAATATGATTTTTTATAGAAATTATTTTTTGACGATAATTATTGAAATAAAAATTGTTCGTGGTTGAAAGAATTTTTACGATTAGGGGTGAAAGGTGGATGGAGGGTGAATGGTACAGTGATTGGCAGTGCAGGACATTATCAATCTCCCTTGAATACTTTTCAATTTTTTTTTTCTTTTTTTCAAAAGTTTTATTCCCTCGATCCGGACAATTATTTTTCAACCCTTAACGAGGGATGCTTCGTACAAATGAGAAAATAGTGTAAAATTGTTCGACGCAAAATTTATTCGAGAACAATAATTATGGAAAATATTGATTCGCGGAAAACTTTTTCGACCTTTTATAACACGATTTATATTCATTCTCATCGTTTCAAAATTCCAATTACTCACTGGAACTAATACAAACTCCATTCGCATTACCCTGCTAAATTTTGTCGAACAAAGACGAACCGACACGTGCCAATCACTGTGCATTGTCCCGTTAACATCGATTCAGTTCAGCCCCGTCACTGTGAAATTTTAATTACAGGCGAATTATCGAATAATAAAAATGTACGAACGAGAAGTTCCCAACGAACGACCACGATTCTCGTTACAACGTTTAAAGATTTTTTTTACATTATTTTTTATCTCTATCGATAAAAATTATTTTTTATATTTCCAATGAAAACTCGGAACTACAAGAGCAAGAGCAGTGCCCGGTTGAAAATATTTTTTCCACACAAACACACACACGCAACCTTATGCATATACACGTATGTGTATGTGATTCGAGGACGCGGTTTCATAAACGCCGAACGATAATTCATTTCTTATCTCGGTTATCGGCGAAACGAGCTACGATGTTCCGGCTCGCTCTCTTGTTTACACACATACACATGCATACATATATATATATATATATATATATATATATATATATATATATATATATATTTTCATATATATATATATATATATAATGCTATTATATATTTATATAATATATATTAATATAATTATAGATATAAAATTATTTTTTTCTAATTTTGCTAATATTAATATATGATATAATAATATTCTATATTATAATAATTATAATATATTATACATATATAATATAATATAATAATATAGAATAATATATTAATATAATTATAGATATAAAATTATATTTTTCTAATTTTTCTAATATTAATATATGATATAATAATATTCTATATTATAATAATTATATAATATAATATAATATAATATAATAATATAATATATATTATTATAATATAATATATATTATTATATTATATTATATATATTATATTATTATATTATATTATATAATAATTATAATATATGATTATAATCTTACAGAATTATATTGTTATATAATATATTATATATTACAACTACAATATATTATAATAAAATTATATTATAATATAAATATATGTATATATATATAAAGAGACAAAGGTAGCTTCTTGTTGCCAACCATCATACTTTTTCTTTTCTTTTAATTGGTGTCACTTGCTACATTTAGCGTAAATACCCGTAAGATATAAAAAAAAAAACGAGTCGAGCGCAAATTAGTCGTCTCGTACTCGCGCCAATTTTCTAGATAAAGATTTTTAACGCGATTGGAAAGTTACAAATTATCGCTATCATCGCAGAAATTTGTCGTGAAATAAATATAAACTCGTGTATATTTCGTATAAAACGAGAAACATTAATCTCTCCGTTTCACCGTTTTTCAGACTCGTCGCTAGTTTTTTTCCTTGTTTACAACGATTCCAAGATTCTGTCGTCGATCCACTCAAATTTGGAAATTCGTCATAAGCCAACATTTTTTTTTCAACAATTGTTCGCAATTATTATCAACGACTTCAATTCCTTTTAAACCAAAAATTCCAATTTTTTAACAATGTTCTTCAATAACCCGTTTTTTTTTTCAATTTCAAGTAAATAATTACATTCTCATAAAACAATTACAAAATTAACGTCAAGATTTAACAATAATAATTAAATAATCAAAAATTACAAATTTCACAAATTTCAATTTTTCCACGAATGCAATTTTCCCAGACCCAGCAATATTTTCCAATTCAACATTCAATTCCGCCCAATGAAAAAAAACGAAAACAAAATAAATCATGGTCTTCGTCTACAACTTTTTTTCCATTGAATTTTTATCGAAAGCGACTCGATCGACCCAACGCCGAATTACGAATTAAGAGAAACATCTTTTTCGTATAGAAAAATGTGAAAGAAAAAAAAAGTAGAGAGAGAGAGAGAAAAACAGACTGATAACATTGAACGCGAGTCGTGTGTCTCGCGTATTCTATTTACGTGTGCGTATGTGTGGATGGTACGACGTTCATGGAACACGAGTGTCTCTCGTCACGAGGAAATGTCGTTAATCATTTTCGACGGCCCCGTTTCCAGCAGAGGCGCGATCGATAAGCTCTCTCGCTTCTCTCTCTCTCTCTCTCTCCTCTCCTCTCCGCTTCTTCCACGATTCTCCTACTTTTTAACCCATCCCTCCCCTATATTTCTCTCTTTCTGCCTCTCTCTCTCTCTCTCTCTCTCTCTCTCTCTTTTTTCTTTTTATTTTAAACAGACTATCGAGGAAAATGTCAAGGGTCAAATCGAATCAGTGCCACCTATCGTGCCCGTATAGAAGCTCGAATTACGATACGGATTAATTAAAGCCCGAATGCGTTTTCGTGTTTTTTTTTTTTCGAAACGCGAACGTCGCGAAACGTTAGCGAGAGGCCACGCGGAATGTCCGATTGACCGTATCCACTTTCCTTATGCGCGCGCGCTGCTCCGCCGGTAAAAGCAGGGATCTGCATTACCGACTCTTGTTTTTAATAATAATAATAATAAAATATATATATTTGAAAAAAAAAAGAAATTTAATGAAGTTGAAATAAAGATTTTTTTTTTAATTTGGAAATAAATTTGGGAAGTTCAATATTGTGGAAAAGGTTGGATTTCAAGAGAAGTCGTGTTTTTCTTTTTCTTTCGACGACCGAGAATATTGTAAATTATCGCTATAACGAGCGCGATAGTCGAGCCATCCGTCAATAACGGAAGGAACTTCGACGGTACAAGCTAATTTTCGCCTCTATCGCACTCGTAGAAGCGATAACTAGAATT
Source organism: Netelia fuscicornis (assembly GCA_946811545.1). Taxonomy (NCBI): domain Eukaryota; kingdom Metazoa; phylum Arthropoda; class Insecta; order Hymenoptera; family Ichneumonidae; genus Netelia; species Netelia fuscicornis. The sequence goes on along the minus strand of OX328012.1, from coordinate 6,563,558 downwards.
TCAACGGTACCTAAATTTACTATTTTATCCTCGACATTGCATCACAAAAATATCGATCTAACAGTTAGTTATATATAATAGGTACGAGTGAGGGGGGGGGGCGTATGCAACGAGGGCGTGTGGCGTTCAGCGTTCTCCCTGTGTTATTTTCAGACAACCCGGTATATTTCGCTTTTTTCACTCGGTTATTTGCACATTCTAATCGTACACCTGGGTTATATTTTCCTTTTTCCCTATTTCCAATGACCTTCAGGTTTTTAGACAACTCATCGTTTTTCTTTTTTAACATTTCCCACCCTTTTTCCTAACACTTTGCTTATTCGCGCAAAGTCTTATCCTAACTTGACTTTGACTTTTCCTCGAGTATTTTCCTGCAGACAATTTTCTAGAGCTGTAATCGTATTTGGACTAAGGAAATTCGAGAAAATTCAATGTCAGTGCACATTGACGACATTTCCAAAGGCTATTATGACTTTTACTACAGAGAAAATCATCGAACGCTGGAAGAACGAATTTTCTCTGTTGAGAAAAAAGAGCGGTCACCGCACCAACTAGTGGCACCGCGAAAGGCTGCTTAACTTCGAAGATCACCCGACCCGCCAGCCAATCCACGTATCCAACGCTGTCAATGTAGAATAATCGACAAAATCGTTGAGATAAAATACAGGTGAGATATTTTTTTTTTTTTTGGAAATTCATAAAATTGGAAATCCGGATGTTTCAAAGTTAAACTTATTTTAGTCCGTCGCGTTAAAAATTACCTGCCGATTCGTGAATGCTTCGCCGATCGTCATCGGTATCGTTGCTCCTCGACAAAATTCCTCGAAACGCAAAACGACTGTTTTTTTTCTTTTGAAATAAAATTTGCAAAAAAACGTTCCTCGCTCCATCGTCGCTGGCGATTGATCGAAAACACGCCGCTGCGCGGCAACCCCTCGAGAACACACACGCGGAACGACGTTTGCGCGGGCGTTTTCCGATGCAACAACGCGATCGTAGTCACTTCGATAACACTTCCACCTCAAAAACGAAGCACCCCGTGTACGAAACGGAACAAAAATAAACTTAAAAAAATTAATTATTTTCCCATCGATACTTTACAAAACGATTAATATCGATTAAAAATTAACAAAAGAAACAAAATGAAACAAAAATAAAGCGCAAATTTTTCAATAAAAATAATTATCTAGAAAAAATTCAATCACCAAATTTCCTGATGAAAAATCAACAAATTTTCATTAAATCGTTCATTTTGAAAAGAAAATGAAACATAAATTATTTTCAATAATTTTCATTCTTTAACTTGCTCTCATCCCCCATCCCCCTCCCCCCCGACTATGAAGAGACTCGAGACAAAGGGAGAGCATAACCAGCGAAAAAATAAACCAAAGTAACGTCACTAATCGTCGAATACGAATACGCGTAAAGGCAATCTCTCCAACGCGTACAAACGGGACGTTAAACTAACGTTGAAACGCGAAGGATCAACGACGATGCCAAATCGTTATAATACTCAACGGGGTGAACAAAAAAATCGCGAGGGTCGAAGAAAGAGAGAAAGTGAGAAAGAGGAGAGGCGCCCGCGCGCACTAGTTGAGAAAAGTTAGCACGGCGCTGCTGCTGCCAAGTGACGAAGTGCGGCCGGGCCGTAGCAGCTGCCTGACTGCCTTGGCACTGACAGTGGCCTTCTCGTAAGAAGCGCTCGGCCTCGCGGGCTCTCGCGCCTAGCAACACGAGTGAGAGCGCGCGCGAAGCAGCAAGCGACGGTGGCGGCGAAGTCTTCGGTTCCTCTCGCGACGAGACGAACGCTCCTCTTGCTCTCTATCTTCCTTTCTCTCTCTCTTCGTTTCGTTCTTCTTGCTATATTCTTCCCTTTTTGCTCGCTCTTCGTTCACCTCCTGTCCGTCTTGCACGCGATTCTCTCTCTTTCTCCTTTTTTTCCCTTGGATTGTTCCACAGTTTCTCCGAGGATGGCGTGATTCTCGTTCGCTTATCAAAATTGTTCGTGCAATATCGAAACCAAACGTACGTCGAACGAGTTTGGCAACGAGGAAGAATTTTATTTCGTACGTTTTTATTGAAGTTGCACGTTTGCCAGAAGCAACTTCTTTGATCTCGACAGCTGCCAGAGAACGTCGGACACAATTTTTTATCGACGTCTTCTTTCTCCTACTTCCGATGGAACGAGATTTTTTTCGTTGTCGCATTATTTTTCGTTTCTTCTAGTTTTTAGGATTTAGTTTGTTTTTTGTTTTATTGTTATTTTGTATAATGATCTTGATTTTATAGCGATAAGCGATAATCGATGGAGAAAAGGGGACAAAGAAGGAAAATTATGAATTGTATTACAATAAGATTTGTTGTTTTGGTGGAAACAACAAAATCCGAAAAAAATGACAATTTAAAAAATTGTTCCATCTATAACGAGTTCCATAGATCTATTATCTTTGTTCGATAATAATTTCGAATTAACCCTTTGAGACCTGAGTACTTTCAAGCTTATGTGGTCCGCAGACGCATAGGCTGACGCATATATGCGCCCTTAGGGCTCAAAGGGTTAACGTTTAAGAACGATAATACATTGAACAAAATCCCTGCTCTACTTCCGGTCCAGCATTGATCGCCAAAGTAACAGAATTTCAAATCATGCGAAACTCTTCTCGCGACTAAGCATCGTTTCCTTCGCATCGCCATTATTATTTACCCCCACCTCTTGCCTCGATGCCTATCACATTATAAAAAAATTCATCGCGTGAATAATTTTGTCACTCCAAAAATTATTCGCCTCTATCGCATCAATATCAACAAAAAAGCGTTTTGTCGTTTTTGAATCTCCCGCCATAACGCCATCTACGTTCAACAGCAAGAACGAGTCCAACGCCACAGCCATAACGACGCCAAGATTTCCACATAACCTACAAAACCATAAAATAAATATAACGAGGTTATGAATTTTCTCGTATTAAACGTCGCGTCCATACTTATTCTCTCTCTCTCTCTGTGACGTCTCGCAATCTCATTACTCGCCTCGACAGCTGATTTTATTGCGACCGATAAATCCGGGAGTCGTCATACATCGGTACTAGCTCCATCTGGCGGACGTTTCATGACACCACTCGTCGCACGTAATACGGGAAAACAGTGTACGAAAAATTACATAAATGTTAGAGGGGCGAACGCAGCGCGATGCGACGGTGCCAATACGTAATGCGGTTTCGGCAAACTGGAGGCGCGCGCGTGGGTTCTGTGTCAGTCATCGTTCGTTTCGTTCAAGGTCATACCGCGTACAGTCGAATATGCGTGTGTATAGAGCTGTTCCGCGATGGAGGAGCAACAGTGGCACGTGACTCACTCGCTTTATCTCTCTCTCTCTCTTCCACTCGTTCGCTCCCTCGCTGTCTCTCTCTCTCTCTATCGCGTAGGCTTCAGTCGAATCTCGCCCAGTGGCGCTGCCGTATTTACACCTTGGATAGAAGGCGATGGTACTCGGTATCGTCGCTTCGGTCTACCGCGAGAACTAAATTACGGCGTAGTAAGACGGCATAGATATAGACATATTCGTTTATACGTTGAAAAAAAAAACACTATACATATACATACATTATCTATAGATATATCTACTACGTTATCTATATATAAATATAAACAAGGTAAAGTATAAAAAATTGTCGAAAGAACAAAGTGAAAAAGTCTAAAGAAAAATTTGGATAATATTTATAAGACGAGTTAATACGCGTAGGCGTAAGTATAACGTGAAGTTGGGCACTACACACCGGGAACACGTTTTCGTTTTTTGGCACAATGTAAAAAAAAAACGACACACATACCTATATATGCAGTAAGTATGTAGAGCGAGGGAGAACGAATGGAGGGAGAAGCGCACGACTCTCCCTCGAGATGACATCTCCACTGGCTGTGGCGACCTTGAAGCCGAGCCTGACCTTGACCGTGTCAGGACTGTGGCGCCCCTCCGTCGGTGCACTCCGCGGCGTCATATTACGCGAGTATCTATCTCTCTCTCTCTCTCTCACACACACATACACACACACGCTCGCGCGCGCTCTCTTTTCTCCACCGTTGCATCCGCCACTAGGAATACCAACGCTGGTACTGCCGGTGCGGCTGCGGCGGAGATCGCTGGATCGACCGGCTGCAGCGAACAGCCCCCCCCCTCCACACAGCCTTGTCCCCCCCCCCCTCCTCTCCCGGACAATACTTCAGCCCTTCCCCCTCCCCTCGCTCCACCGCCCCGCCATGCGCCCCGTCGTTAACCACTGCCAGATATACGCCATCCTTATCATCGCGCAGCAGCACCCCTCGCGGCCTCGACTCATTTCGTTCGTGTTTCTTCCCCTCGCCCGGCAACCACCCACGCAGGATTTGCAATCGACACACGTACACAGCACACTCTCATACACCTTGTTCAATCTTTCCAGTTCCGCGGGGGATTGAAAAATCTCGCTTTTTCAATTAAATTTCGTCTTTTTTTTTCTACCTCGTAAAAAATGGGATTTTTAGGTTAAACGCGATTCGTCGAGACTTCAACCTGAGAAATTTAACAGCTGATATTTTATTATTGCGTATGTTGGTAAGACGCAGGATGATTTTTTATTTTGAAAACGGTGACAGGTTGGTAATGTAGCATGAAAATTCTAATATTGGCGAATGCTGTTTTTTGATTGGTTGAAAAAATTCATCATGGCGTTGAAGAAGATTGAGGTTATGTACGTTGAGTAAATTTCCGGTATACGAAAGATCGCACAAAATGAATACTCGACTCGTTTAATATGTTTATTGCTAATTGACTTTGTTTTTTTGTTAATCATTTGTATCGTCGTGTTTGATAATCGATGATATTTATAATCGTTATTAGAAATACCTAAGTCCATAGGTGTAACCTAAGAACTACCTAGAGGAGACAGTCTCTGGCCTGCGGCACATTCTGTTGCGTAAGATCGATTGTTTTTCATTGCGATTGCGTCAGGATTACGAGATATTGGTGAATTCATTTCAGGATAGTCGTATTCGTGTTAAATTAAAAAGGATGGAATTTTGCGGATAAGAGAATCGGTGAGACTAGTGGGCGGACGAAAAATGTACTAACCGAAAGATTGATCGTGTCACACAGACTTTTTTAGTGGTTACTTTCGTGCGAAACGCGCGCGCAAATGTTTCTGCATGTTCATAATAATGGCAACCCTTCAATTTTTGTTTTTAACGTAACAGAGACATAAAAAAAATTGCATTGGATAATAATTTCTTCCGGTGGTGAATATTTTTAGGTAATGCGATTTTGTATGGGATCTCTAAGTCAATTGTACATCCTATTATTTATGCACCCTTGGAAAATCTTATCCAGAAGAATTGTATGGCTGTCTTATATTCGTTGGACTTTCAACCACTCTCAAGTTGCTCGGAATCGAAGGTCAAGGTAAAACGGGATGAAGGAAGGCATTGTTACGACGCTGAGAGTTCCCTTTTTTGTTGCTCCATTTGCGTGGCGCACTGCAGGTCTTCACTGTACTCAGTCCATATGCGAGAGAACACGATAGAGAGAGAGAAAAGAGAACGAACATTCTCGATTTCCACAAAAAGTAAAAAGATCAACATCTTATGAAATCCGGCTGTTTGGCATTAAAACAATAAGATCTGACGAGAAATATTGGCATAGTAAATGAAAAAGACACGGCTTTGTATTAGAGATAAGATTACCGCCAAGACCGGCTGTAATACCATGTGCTTTCCGGTTGTGTCGAGACGCAATCGCCGCTGCCGGCTACGGGTCACGATGGCGACACGCAGATGAAAAATCGACACATTCTCTCGTGGCCCCGATGGGTTTAACTTACTATTTTATGATGGAAGAGTAATTAACGGTATAATGTACCGATATGACTCACCCCGATCAAACTTCTTTCCCTCCGGATCCGTGTCTTTCACGTTGAAAATATCCTCGAAGAGCACACCCGCCATTTTAACGTGTATGACAACACCGCGTATGCGCGACTAGCGGCGATACAGCGAAGTTCCCGAGAGCCCGACGCAGCGTTTACGCGCATGCTCGTGAGACACGCGGTTTATTCAAACCTCTGTTTTTCTAAAATTTGTTTTTAATGCTAATATACTTAACGATCTTACAACGAAAATATAGATATCTATCGATATGATATCAGTATGTGTTTAGCTTAGTTGTAATGATGACACGCAAGCATTGATCGAATGACGTGCAAACAGCTAAACCCTGTTTGTCTGGGCTCCAATCCAACGAGCTCACAGGCTGAGTTGATAATGTGCTGTTTTGAAGCAAACTAACGCTGCCCACAACACCCTGAAATATACCGTCGGCATCTGCGAGCCTCCTCTTCTCCGGGTAATTACTGAAACGACGAAGAAAATTTTATTTCATAAATAACAATTCAAACGTTTAGACATTTTTTTTTTAGAGATACACAGTCTTCTTACTATTTCCAGAGACAAAGAGAACCTGTGCCTCCACAAGTCATGAATATATCTCGATTTTGTGGCAAATGTCGCACCAACCAGATCGTCGAATTGTGTGCCTATGTCACCGAAAATATAAATCAATAAACGTTTAGGATCTAATAATAAAGAGAAAACAGAAAAAGAACGTATCTAACCTTCTCGGTTAGATAGGCGAATCCTTTTTTGGAATGCTGTGTTCTTAAATCAAAGACATAAAACTTTGACTCAAGAGTCGTAGCTACGAGTTTGTTCATCGCTATATCCTTTCTATCAAACTCAAGGGAGCAAACGCCGTTTTTAAGATTGGACTCCCATCTTAGGGACATCGTCCGTAGATCAAACATCTTAACGTCACCGTTATCGTAACCTGCTGCGACGACTCGCTCTTCTGAATTGTAAGAATTGCCAAACGCGACTGTCCAACAATCTCGTCGAACATCACCTTCTTTGGGTTCCATTACTGCCACAGGATGACCTTTTTCTCGAGGATCCCACACCTTCACGCTACCATCCCTCGAACCTGTGACTATTTCTGGAGCTCCGCAACCCACGCTGTCACCACCGATTCCATCGATAGCATTTATTATCTCACTGTGAGCATTCGCTGTGTACACCGGTATCGAGGGATCTTCCAGATTATAAATCTTCAATTGTCCCTGAAAAATGATTGTAGAAAAACTGTTAACAATAAGTTCTCAAAGTTTTATAAGAAAACTTACAAACCTGAAAGTCACCGGTGGCCAAGTGACGATTTCTTAAGCTCGAAGACTTGAACGTTCCACATTTTATGGGATTCGAGCGTTCGATGTCCTTGACGAGTTTAAGCTCACCGCTTGATATCTCATATATCTGTATTATCCCGGAACCACGAGGTCGAGAGCCCATAACCACAAATTTTGCGCTGCAGGGAATCCATTTTGCGTCAAAAAGTGAATAATCGACAGATTTCTCGATATGACTTATTATCTGTGGTTTTGAAAGATTTTCCATGTTGTTTGTTCAATTAAATAAATATCACGGCAACTCGCATAAGTGTCGTTGTTTCGTCGATAGAACGCGCATGACATACCGACAAAAATTATAAACAAACTGCAACGATCCCTGTCGGCCGTTTGTCAAAACACTTTTAGGGGAGCTCCATCTTTCGCCAGACTTTCAATTGCCGATACAGTTGGCATTTTTTTTTTTAAAGTATCAAATCAATGTTTATTTGTCCAAGTTAATTACTATGGGGAGAAGGGAAATTACATTATTATTATTTCTATTCTAAAATTACATTTATGACGAATCGCTATCATCCATCATCGTCTCGACATTTTCCTTATCTTTCTCCTTCTCGGTTGGCTCGTCAATATCGGCGATCTTACTTTTGAACTGCTGTATGTATTTAACCAGACGCTTATCAGACGATGGTAACTAGATGAACAGAAGAAACAGACGAATAGAGTTTATAAAAAATTATTTTTTTCTAACTGTAGAAAAAGGCCGATCAGCTACTCACAGACTTTTCAATTTTATCTGCAGCTTCGTACACATTCTTTTTCTCTAGATCATCTTCGAACTGAACGTCCAAATATTTCAGTGATTTGAGTAAGGTCTCTTCATCAATATTGCTCGTTATATCAAGAGCTTCGGCGAGAATAGCGACAGCTAAATTGTTATGCACCGTGTAACACTCGGAACCGGGCTTATGATTGCGGCTACTCGTTAGGCCGAGTATAAAACTAGTCACATAACATGGTTCTATTGCCTGCAGTGGACTCGCATCAGGTGCATTCGCCAGTGTTCTCAATGTTGGCATGAACGCTTGCTCGAGCATTTCTTGACTATCATGTCCGCGAACGGAAAATGTCTTAAAAAAACTACACAGGCACTGGCGCAGATACACATCGTCCTCGCTAACTGGATTGTAGAGTAAAATAAGCAGACGGGACACTAGATGAGCCCCGCTAATTTTTCCATGAAGCAATAATTTGCAAAGACCTTCGGCTGCTATTGTTCGTATTTCTTGATCCTGGTAAAAAACATACATCATTCGGACGAACAATTCAACCAAAAAATGAAAGTGCAATAAGACTGCCACATAAACGCTTACCCCATTATCGATCAAACTTATGAGAATCTTGACAAATTTATTGGCCCCATCGTGATTATCGTTAGATTGTATACTCGTGCAGGTCATGTCTTCTTCGGTGTGATTGTATAATTTCACAGTACCAATCCTTTTACTTTTATTCAGAGTTTCATTTGCCTCATTATCGACCTGTGAGATACCAAAAAATTCGAGACCGTAGCACAACAATAGGTCGAATATCGCCTGTAGCGAGATGACCCAGGTATCACGGTCGTCCAAGTCCACGGAAAATTGCATGATAAACATCATTATATGTTTCCTAGCCAGATCTGCATCCAATAGACAGCATGTAGCAATGGCTTTCAGTGCCAGAACATGAACGGTGTTGTCTTCGTGCTGAAATAATAAGTCTAGTCTGTAAGGTGCGAATGTAATACTGACATTTCTTATTTTATCATACCCACATCGATATTCGGTAAGGCTAGAATCTCGAGCAGACTTCTCAACGCTGAAATAACAGTCGTTACGGACGATGCGGAAGTCATACAACACATTATTGAAAGACACTTTGTCAGTGTTTCAGGATCGCTTTTTTCGACGCAAACATTTTCGATTATCTCAGTCGTACTCGGAGTCGTTAATTCATTGAGCTCCTTTTCCATCAGTTCCAACTGTTCTTTCAGAGCTTGGGCTTTTATAAAATTTCTGTTACGTATAGCCTCGTATTCTTCTTCCTGAATCTCGTTTAATTTCACCCTTAGCTTCGCCTTCTGCAACTAAATGCACAGACAAGTCAATTGAATGTCAACATAATATCACAACCTCGCTGCAACCGAGAGTTACCTTCTGCGCTATCCTCTGTTCCTCAGTTTGAGATACTTGCGTGGGTACAAATTGTGGAGTTGATAATCGTATTTCACTGATAACATGAACGAGCGAAGTAATTCTACTGTCAACATCAGGCACAACAAGCTCAAAGTACTCGACGATACACTCGGTGATTTTGTCGGTACAATGCTCATTCTGCAGAGTATCTATTATAAGCTGCATTAAATTCGTCCGACCAATTTCGTCCCCCAAATCGAACGTCTGGGCAATCTTGAAAAGTTGATGGAGAATAAATTTGCGTGTCAACATGTCGACCAATTCACACTGTTGTGCACCCATCATTTCGATAAATTTGCGGATGTATTCACAAAATTTTGATAATTCGGGAAGACACTGGTCAACTTCCTCAGCACAAGATTCCTTATAAAGATATTCAACGAAACAGCGCCAGTATAAAACTGTCTCACTTGTGAGTTTTTCCATTGGGATAAGCTTGGTTTCGGAATCTACAGGGAGCTGCGCCAGCAACTTTACCAACGAGTCACGTCTGTTTTAAGATAGTGATAAACAAAAAACATAAACAATCAACGAGCAAAGCTTTTTAGTTATATTTAAATAAACTTGTGAAAGGTACTAACTTGAATAACACATTGAGTGCCAACATTGCTGTTTCCGTAGCACTCTCCACGTCAAGAGCTCGTAACAGCTTCATGTAATCGCCACTAAAGTGTAAAAGCCACGATGGTAAAAGAACACTTCTCACTACCTTCGAAACAAGTTCCGATCGATCTTTGAGGCCTTCGTTGACCAATGTCTCTCTCTGCTTTATTGTTAGCGATTTAACTGTTATCTTACTAATAAAGTCATATGACAGTTTTCTGACGTTTTCATTGACATCTCTCGTTCTCTTCAAAACAGCCTGTAAAGCTTTCTGACACTTTGCCATACAGTTTAGCACAGCTTTGCGCACTTCTACATTAGGATCTTTGGATAAGTGAAAGATGTACGTTTTGATCACCGGACAGTTATCGTCGGTGGGATCTTGCAGCCTATGCAGTGCCAGTACAGCCTGAGCTCGAACCTTTGGTGCTCTATCCAGCAAACGATCCATCATACACGATGTTATTTTGTCGCAGATGTAATCTTCTAAAAACGCATCTTCGCCCATTGTATTCAACAGCATATTGAGAAAGTAACACAGGCGAAATCTCACCGTTTGATCTTTGGCATTGTGATGGGCGAAAATAAACTCAAAGATACGTGTCAAAAATGGGCACATTTGATCTGTGTCCTGGTTTGTTTCCAGCGTATAAATACTGCATGCGAATACTGCTGCGAATTGCAGCACACATTCAACATGAGGGTGGTTGTCACTTATCACCAGTGGCGCTTTTAAACATGTGATAAAATAATCCGTGAATGTATCGAAATCGCTCTGAAAATATATACAAAGATTTGATTGCATCGTAAAATAATGATTATGGAGCAAATCAGTATAAGTTACAATCTATAAAATCTAAACCGTACAAATTGTGACAGCTTCATTTTGGATTTTCCACTAAAGGTATTTTGAGTTGCATTCAAACAATCTTCGAAGTGAGTCAACCAATGTAATGTTCTCAATATAATTGTTTACTCACCTTCATATACAGCTTCTTTAATTTTTTTTGAAAATTTTGATGCGATGTTTTGTTGAACTGAACGTTCACGAACACATCGCGAATCTGCGATTGAAGTTCGTCCGGCATTCTGAAAACAAGAGCGTATTGTCTAGTATTCGCGATAATTACGAGAAGATATGTAACAATGTATTTTTTATGTTCATATAATGAGAAATTAACACTTTCAACAACACACAGCTAACCTCTATCGTTGTTTACTACCCAATGCAGTAACGCTTATTTTTTAAAATCATGGCTGCCAATAAGTAAGCGAGTATGCAAGAAAGTAACTATACAAGGCAGTTTTGCCAATATGTGTACCCCCGTGAAGTTGGCCGGCCAACTAGCACTTTATTAATTGACTTTTTTTATATCGTTAGGTGGTCGTTAGGTAGCGTTAGGTAGTCTAATTAAAACGTTAGGTAGTCAATAGTTTAAAAAAAAAAAATAATTAAAAATGTAACCTAACGTTTTAATTAGACTACCTAACGACCACCTAACGATATAAAAAAAGTCAATTAATAAACTGCAAGTTGGCTGACCAACTTCACGGAGGTAATATGTGTTCCTCTGACGTATTTACACAACTGTTACCAGAGATTTATCATCTGTTTTTTTACTTTTACTTGAATTGTCGGGTTTTTGAAGTACACGACATATTATCACATCGAATTGTGTAAATTATTCCACTATTCGAAGGTTCAAATCTGATCTAGATCTTTTCAAATGAGATATGGAAACGAAGGGGAGAATTTCCATGCTGGAGGTATTTTACAAAACCTACAAAAATACAATAACAAGTTCAGTGTTTGTTGATATCACTGTGTTTTGGCAAATGATAACATTCTATGTAATGTTCAAGCTACCATTTGGGCCGCCTCCTATATTTGTGGATATAGAAGATGAATTGCGGCCATACATAGAATGTCCTGAAAGACTGCCTATACATCAGATGGAAAATGTCCAAGTTTACTGGCCTAGAGACCCGGATATCCTTGCACTTGTTGAATACGATTTGTCTCCAGTCGGAACTACGCTTAAATTTGATAGAGATCCTATAACCGGTTGTATAAGCAATATGAGAGAGGACATGTTACAAGGAGCTGGAGAAACTGCTAGAAATTCCATGTCTATGAGTAGAGCCCGGGGTCCTTCTCGGGATGGAATTCAAGGTCGTTCTTTTACCTTTCTATAATGAACCACGCATTCAATTATTCATTGCCTATTTTACCCTATTGATATACATCATCATTATATCTTTTTCTGTACATAGGCAATTCCAGTAACTTTCCATTTTGGCCAGGAGGTTTTGACGAGCCTGACATTAGTAAAACTTTTTCTTCATCCGAGTTGGATTTTGAGAACAATCTTAGAACACTGGCAAAAGGATTTAGATCGGGTATAGAATTCAAGAAGGACAATTGTACACCTATAATGTTGAACAATGTTAAAAATGTTGAAGCGGAGAATAAAGTATATGAAAAGAAATTGGACAAAGTAAATCTGATGGCTATGGTCCACGAGGAGGAGAACCAACTAGGCTTGTGGCCGGTATTGAGTAAGACATCGGATGCAAACGATTCTATACCTGCAGTATCGGATGACAACGAATTGTCAAAATTAGAGGATATTGAAGATGTACCATTGGAATCCTGGAATATACCAATTATCAAGACAGCCGACAAACCAACGACTAATTTACATGCTGAATGGGCCGAACAATTGGATGTTTCAGTGCCTGTTACTGATTTTGACAAGAAAGTCCCAAAGCCAGCAATGACATTCGACTATGAGCTTGATACGTTTCAGAAACAAGCAATAATAAAACTCGAGGAGGGTTGCAACGTTTTTGTAGCAGCTCATACTTCTGCTGGTAAAACAACAGTTGCTGAATATGCTATAGCATTAAGTCAGCGCCACATGACGAGGTAAATGTGGGTTCGTGATATGCTACCAATATTTCGCAATTCTTATTACCAAGTAGTGTTCTTCATCCATAGGGTAATTTACACATCACCCATAAAGGCTCTCTCGAATCAAAAATATCGCGATTTCAAGAGAAGCAAAGTTTTCGACAGCATTGGCTTAATAACTGGTGACATGCAGATAAATCAAACAGCCTCTTGTCTCATAATGACGACTGAAATCCTTCAAACTATGCTCTACAATGCATCCGAGGTATTGCGTGATCTGGAATATGTAATATTCGATGAGGTTCACTACATAAACAACGAGAATGTACGTAAGATCACGCCGTAATTACCAAACATAACTGAACAATAATAGAACTAGTTTAAATACTTTTCAATCAATAGCGAGGTCATGTTTGGGAGGAAATTGTCATTTTACTACCATCGAACGTTAACATTGTCATGTTGTCGGCCACTGTCCCGAATCCTCTCGTATTCGCAAATTGGGTGGGAGGAATTAAAAAACGAAAGATGTATGTGATAAGTACATTGAAGCGACCTGTTCCATTGGAACATTATCTGTATCTCGGTACAGATACAGCAACCAAGAATGATCTTGTCTTACTCCTCACTGCCAAGGGAGAATTCTTGTTACAAAAGTATGAATTCGTTTATTTTTTATTTTAGTGGTTGATATGCCTTGTAAATAATTTGTAATAACTGTCTGCTCCGTAATGGTCAGCTGGTACTGGGCCCAGAATATGAGGAGTCAAGCTGACCAAGAAGGGGCAAAGTCGAAACAAGGAATGAAACCTGTTGTTAAGGGCAAACCCCAGCAAACAAGACAAATGGCCATGAAACAAGAAAAAACTGCGTGGAAGGTTTTCATAGATCATCTCAAATCAACCGTTAGTATTATTGTTTCCTCTTCACCATTAATGTTTGAACATAATTAATGATTGTTCTGAAAAAATAATTGTCCATTATTTGAAAACATTATAACAGAATGATTATAATCGAAGATTTTTATAAACTTCAGGAAAAAATGCCAGTGGTCGTTTTTACACTATCACGAAATCGGTGCGACCGGAATGCCAATATGCTGGCTGCCGTGAATCTTACGACCGAACCGGAAAAAGATCATGTGCGTTCTTTCTTCAATCGTTGCATCAGTCGTCTCAACACTTCCGATAGGCAATTACCACAAATAAAGCGACTGGAATCGTTACTTCTACGTGGTATCGGTGTACACCACAGTGGTATATTGCCGATTCTGAAAGAGATCATAGAACTATTGTTTCAGAATGGAGTCGTAAAGGTGAGAAGCGATGATTTTCTTTATTACTGATTGGCCTGTATCTTTATTATGAAATAATGTATCACCAGCCATTATCAACAGTTGTTGTTTGCTACGGAAACATTCGCCATGGGTATAAACATGCCAGCTCGAACTGTCGTCTTCGATTCAATAAGGAAATACGACGGCCGTCAATTTCGACCCTTGCTCCCAACGGAGTACGTTCAAATGGCAGGGCGTGCAGGTCGCCGAGGACACGACGTGACCGGAACAGTGATGATAATGTGTGCAGGCCCGGTGCCGCACTTCAATGATCTAAAAACAATGATGTGCGGACAACAGGGCAATCTACAGTCGCAGTTCAAAATTACATACTCGATGGTATTGAATCTTCGACGAGTCAGCGAATCCGTCACCGTCGAGGACATGATGAGAAAGTCGTTCAAGGAGATGAACTTAGCTAGCGCGGAAAAGGAGTTAAAATACGAGCTCGAATGCATCGAGGATACGCTTGCGAAACTGCCACCTCCCACTGATTATCAAAAACAGTTGTTCAAGTTTTATGATGTGGCTGTTGACTATTTAGAAGAAAAGAGAGTGATAAGCTCACATCAGCTTATTACGAAAGAGGCCTCGAAAAGTCTGACGGAAGGACGTGTGTTAATAATATCATATCGCAATCATTATAACAAACTGGCGATATTTCTAGGTAAAACTTATAACGCGTGTGATGTATTATATTCGGTACTGGTACTCGAGAACAAAACGACGGAACGATTAGATGAATGGGAGCAGTTCGAGAAGCCGGACAAATGGTACGAGTTAATAGCACTCGCTAGAAAACATCTTTTTGCTCCTGAAGGTATACCTTCTCACTGTTGTCTTACTATACCAGACCGCAGCATTGTCTACATAACACACGCCTTCATCAAGGTTAATTGTGTTTTGGTACTGAAAGACTGTGAAAAACGAAAGCTGGAACGTTTTAGGTGAGTTACAAAATCAATTTCTCCAAAAGTTTTGTCACGCCACACAAAATATTTGTGCAAGCAAAAAAAAATGTTTCATCAATCGCTATTATCATTTTAGAAATGATGAACCCAGTCCGACTTGCCAAATGGCCATACAAGAATTATTCTCATTATCGCTGCTCGCACTGCAGAATGAAAGTATCCTCAGACCATACGTCCAGCCGGTACTACAAAATCCTTCTGTGCACCAGAGATGGCAACGAATGATAAAACTCTCATCGAAATTGGATGAATTTGATAAAATAATTAGTGATCCTGAGTTTGAGCAGGAATTCGAACAAGTATTCAAACGGCGTAATTTGGAAAGTCAGAGAGCCGATCTACGTCTCAAATTGAGCGCGGAAGGTCTGGCACTGTATCCGGAGTATATCAATCGGGTCAATATCCTTAAAGATCTGGGTTACATAGACACAAACGACAGAGGTATCGTCGAATGATTTTTATGAAAAAACGGTTTTTGAAATTCAATTTTCCTCGTGTATATACCGTTGTTATTATTGATATTTCGAACCATTTTTTTCAGTTACTCTAAAAGGTCGTGTCGCTCTTGACATGGGAATCCACGAACTTTTGATAACCGAGCTCGTGTATCGAAATTTATTGACGCATCTCCATCCAGCGGAAATAGCTGCCGTTCTTTCGGCGATGGTATTTCAACGTGGTGGCGACGGCGAAATGCCGGAACTTCCTATTCTCAAAAAAGTACGTACATTGCATTAAAAAAATGAATCATCATCATGTCAGGTCGCAAAGAGACAATCGATAACGACGTTTTATCCAATTCTACACTTTTCGCGTATAATTTTCGAGTTTTTCGTCCATTTCAAGCGGGTATTTCTGCATAAATTTTATCATTAGATATCTCACGATACTTAAATCATTATTTGTTTATTAGACAAGTGAGATGATCAACTCGGTGAGAGATGAAATCGAGGCCATGGAAACCAAGTATGGGGTTGATCCGATTGAACCATTGAATTTCGGCCTCGTCGAAGTTGTGTATGAGTGGGCGAGAGCTAAGTCATTCGCAAAAATAATGGAATTGACGACGATTCAGGAGGGCATTATAGTACGTTGTATACAGCAACTCGATGACACACTTCAGGATGTAAAAACTGCGGCTATGAGAATAGGTGAAACTGTTCTGAAAGAAAAAATGGAAGAAGCATCGACCGCGATTAAGAGAGACATTGTCTTTACCGCATCTTTGTATACGCAAGATTGAACTAGGCATGGAGTGGTTTTAAATAAAGAGGGTACAAATCAATCACAGAAAATAAAATGAATGAGCGTTATAACGAATAGTTGATTTATATGATAAATCATTCTTACAGACGAAAAAAAAAAAGAAAAAGATTACAGTTATAAAGATGTTTTTCCATAGCGTTCCAAACTGATACTGCCACAAGTTGCGGTGACAAACGAAAATTATTATTTTTATCTTACAGTTGATTTATCGTTTCTAAAGGGCTCTTTGATCCGTAGTATTGAGATTTCCTTGGCCTTTGTTCAATTCGGATATGCAAGCCCATTGGCCTTCAGAATTTTCTCGCCAGAGGGACACCTTGTTGTCACCTCCGCTCACTGCTAATATACCACCGGTCAGTGACCAACTAACGTTCCAGATTACATCATCGAAAACGTTAAGAACGTTCGGAGTCCAGCTCGCGTAATCCGTTGACGTCCAAACGACTACACGACGATCTTGAGAACACGAGGCTAAAGCCGCTCGGGGTGGACCAACTGCAGGTGCCCATGCTACATCTCGCACCTAAACATATCAATACTTACTATGATTGTATAACTTAAAACGCTACATTATTTCTTAATTGTTATAATAGTGACAACAGCAAAGTTACCCAGTCGCTGTGAGCCTCCAATTTGTTCTCCTCCACCCATCTGTCACCGTCTTCTCGCCAAATTTTGACAAGATTATCACATCCACCAGTTGCAAGCCTTTTTACAGGGCCGTTTCTTTGATTCTGGGAATTTGAGTCGAAACTGGTTTCTATAGCGGGACACCAGGCTACAGCGTTGCAGCCAATGGTATGAGCATTGGGAATCTTTCTAACGTCCCATGTGTCACCATTGTTGATTAAAATTGAAACCGAGCCATCCGAACTGCCACAGGCAAGGATTAGACCAAATTCGTGCGGTGCCCAGGCGACTGAATTAACGGATGAATCATGACTCGTGTGTTCGTAAATCTTGGTCCACTCGCCAAGTTCCTTCCAGATGATTACTTTTCTACAGTCCGAAAACAATTAGTGCTTCAAATGGTGCCTTAGTTTCAACTATTCGAATGTTACTAATGCTTACCTGTCGTAGCTGCAGGAGGCCAGAAGGTTTCCGTATTTTGGATGTGCCCAAGCTATTTGCCATACAGGACCTACGTGTCCCTTCAGATCGGCCACTAAACTTTGAGAGCCGTTCTTAAGATCGAATATCTTGACGGAATTGTCACTCGAACAGGTTGCTAACCTCAAGCCATAATAGTCCATTTCGGCATCATGGATCATATCCTCATGCCCGGTATCCACTGTGTTCAGTACCGATACCATTTTGTTGATGTATGAAATCACTTTACTTTTATCCGTAGATTTATTAATTGCTACGTTGTTACGATCATATGTTTTAAACTATACAAACTACGGTGTAACGAGCTGACGGGGCACTTGATTTTGAGGTTATGCTGTCAGTCGCATCGGTCGCGCAGTTTCGTTATTTTGTACAACGTGGAAGAACCAGAGAGCGCTGAGCGTCATTGACTATATAGCACTAAAGAAAGCCGACTTCTGTAAGAGAGCTAGCTCTATTGGAGCATTGAGAAGCTGATAATAGTAACGCACATTTTTATCAATCTAATATCTCAACCAGAAATTAGGATGGAAATCAGCAACGCTCGACAAAAGTTGAAACCTCGAGTCGCAAGCGAAAAGATACCCATTTATTCATCAGTAACAAATTTCCAATCTGCATAAGTTGCTCCAGCTTTCGAAACGATGAAAATTCACTAAAATGCGATATGTTACCATCATGAATTTCCATAGACTATCACAAAATCTCTAAAAATCCACTTTTCGTAACGGTGTATATTCATTCTCGTTCGTTCGACAGAAAATTTATTAAGTAACTTTTTGAGTAGCTCGTCGAGACGAAAACACCCGAGGGTTGTGTACGAATGGCCACCACATCGCCACATTACAAAATATACTCCTTTCGCCATATATATATATAACTACAATAGCTTGCAGCCAACTTAACGTCGGTACAAAATAGTTCACCCTTCGGCCGTCAGATTTCGCAGACCAACTCTCGAGGTTTCAACTTTCGACGAGCGTTGTTGATCTCCCCCCTAATGTCTGTCTGTACACAACTTCGCACATGATTACCGCTCTTCAGCGTATATTCCTTTTCCCATGATCTATGACGATTCATTGAATAAAATTCAAATTCAAAGAATTCATCAATAAAATCGAAAATCTCTCCCGAATAACATACAAACTACGTCGCAATGATAAAAATAGCGTTCTATTCCGAAACAAAGGTCACAAATATGAATTCTAACACTCACTCTACAGTCATTCTTACAAACTCCACTATTTTCAATTATCCCCTTGATTTAATTCAAGGATTTTCGGAGCCCGAATAAAGTTAATCTGAACTGGCGATCTCAGGCAACCGAGGTTGAGAGATATGCGGTCATCCGTACATCGATATACATCTATACACTCACGCGAAGAATCTTACACGTTGTACGTTCGATATACGTTCAACCCCGATGTATCGCCACGATCGAGGCCCTATCAACCGTCCCTCACACCCCTCTCTCCACTGGTAATTGCAATTAACGGTAGTAATTAAGTTTTCCTCGGCCTATGCACATGGGAATGAGAACATCGAAGAGGACGGGGGAATGCAGAATTAGGGACGCTACACTTGCCATAACCGAATCAGGTAGGATTGTTTATCGATCGTTCGGCTACCGAAACATACGTCAAGCTATACCAACGTTCACGTATAACCTCAAACTACACCTACGAAAATTCCAATATGCTCCCGGATTGAAATTTTCGTCTCGCAGGTTATCATCGTCGTCGATCGACGGTCGAGGTTCTCTCCTCTTCAAAAAATAGAAGAGCCTTCCAACGAAAAGATGACGAAGATCGAGGATAACCAAAAAAAAAAAGGAAAACACAGCGAACGAACAAAGATCCGGGAGTTTCGAAGTTCCGAAAGCAGCGGAGTGGGGGCGCTGGTGTGGAGCGTTTGGAGTGGGGGAAGAACACCGTGTGGTGGACACATCCGCCTGACCCACAGCAAACGAGTGATTCTCTCTCGCGCGCATCCCCCCCCCCCCCCCCCCCCCGCTATCATGCTCTCTTCCTCAGTGGAACATACGAACGGAGCAGGATCAGGAAGAGTCGTAATAGTATGCGTACGACGAGTACAGTATGTATATGGGAATCTCGGTCACTGGGGCTTTCCTTCCTCTTGCGCGACTAAATATATATAGATATAAATATATTTGTATATATATATATATACATATATATATATATCTGTATCTATATCTATATATAAATGACTTTGAGTTCGCGTTTGGGCCTGAGGCGATGGGCATTACACCTCCCATAGGAATGCGGGACTCGACCTGTTTGCACGGAGGCCCGTTCGGACATCCCTCTCCCCCCACCCACGCCTCACCGGGCCATTTTAGGCTGCCGCCATGTTACTGCGTCATTCAAATCTGCGCGTTTCGATATTGGGATCTGACATGGAGGCGTGGTCAAATTCAATATGGCGCAGACCGGGGTGCAGTCGCCTGTCAAAACCGCGCAATAATAGACTTACCGTGAAAACCAATATGGCGTAGAAGAGGTTGCAGCCAACTAGTCTTAAAATAGCGTAACAGCTTTATTTTTTAATAAAATGCTAGTCCTTTCCATTAGTGATATTTGTAAATGGTCTGATTCCAATCCCGGCAATCGAAATTACCGAGAAGGCGAAAAAATGTTTTGGTATACGCACCGGGCATTTTTTTTTGGGGAAACTATGGAACGTCAGTTCACGGTTTTTTTTTAAAAGAACTCTCGCTTCCATATACGGAACATGCAATTCTTTTTTTCGATGGGTTGCGAGATGTAAAGACACCTAGTTCTGCCATTTTTTGTTCAATTTCTCAAAATTACTGATATTCATGATTACGTTGTAATTTGAGCAATGCACCCCGGTTTTAGTTTCAACGTGTACCACCAGATGTCTCACGAATTTTGTCAGATCCCAATACATTCGAAATTCCGGATATAACAATAACTGAACGTCTCGATAAATTGTAAAAAAAAATTTCAAACTCGTTAAAGGACGTTTCGACGATCGGTAATACGATTTTTTATTGGGAAGATAAGCGAGAATATTTCTCGTAGAGTCGGTCTGGATTTTTCGTCGATCTCAATGGAAAACAAACGAATTTAGAAAGAACGAAAAATTGTAGATTTTTGATAAATCGTTGCATGAAAAAAAATCGTTTTTTTTACAAAAAAAAAAAAAAGTTTCTTCGTTCACCTTCCGGGAACTCGTTCGATTTTGCATATTCGAGCTTAGAGCAGAGCCAGAAGTACGGGCCGATGACCGAGATTTTAAAAAAGCAAAAAAAAAAAAAACGAAAAACCAGAAACAGCGGAATAAAAGAAAAAATCGATGGAACGCTGGAGATTCGCAAACGGGTTTGATTTTTTTTCTTTGTGTTCCAGTGTGACGAGCTTCACCTTTCTTCCTCCCACACAGTTCCGACGAACTTGGGCAGAAACGCATCTGTATAATTTTACGAAGGTGAGGATTGTTTATTTTTTGTTTTAAATCGAGAATAATTGTTACGATCGATCGAATTTTGGAAAATTATTGATAACGATTTTATAAATTTCGCAGGTTCCTGGCAATTTTTACAGGTGTACGCTTTGACGAAAAAGCTGGGAATCGTCGTCGTCGGCGTCGGAGGACGAGAATCGAGAAAGAAGGGGGTCATCGAGCGCAAGGGGGGCCCCGGCGAGTTCCACGGATCAACTATCGCGCTCTCGTCGAGTCGCGTCCAGTACGCCACCGTACGTCGTCCAAGCTCGTCGGTGTTAAATTCATCCGCCGAAAATTGTTCATCCGAACCGATTGATAAAACGACTCGTTTTTATACAATTTTTTTGGTTCATTGTACATTGGACGATCGATCGTTTCGCGCGATCGAGAATCTATATCGTTAATTCGATCGATCGTTTAATAATCTAGTAATTAAGATCGTGTTAAAAACAAAAATCGTCCCGGTTTTTTCTTGTGCGATTGTTTTTGGATTACGAAAAATCGGCAAGGTGAGTGTTAACGTCGTTATTGCTTGTTTCGTCTCGGGTAACAATTAAAGAAAAAGGGAGAAGAGTAATAATCAGGAACGATATACATTAATTAGCGTCACGTGCGAGATAACGAACTTTCTTTTGCAAAACCGATTTTTTAACGATTTTCTCGATAAAGCGTAGGAGAACGGAAAACAAAAAGAAGGAAGAAAGAATTCACTCGTCGATTTATCTCGTTCGAATCCGACGATGCAATTTCCCAAGGCGACGGACGATCGTCAATCATTTCTCTTTCTCACGATCGATCGATCGGCGAATAATTCCAAAAAGCAAAAAATAATTTCGCCTCTCCGCTTCGAAATCTCTTAAAATCCTCGAATTAATTATCATCTTTGCGATTCCTCGTGAAAATTTATACGAAAAACAACAACAAACTAAAAAAAATGAATTTCATTATAAAAAAAACAAACGAACAAAAAGTCAATTAAAACACGTCGAAAAATCGGTAATTAATTATCGCGCGGATAGAAGAAAAATGTATTCGATCTTGTACCGATCGCTATCGAAAGATTCGCTTTGGCTCGAGTAATTCGACGGAGGAAAGAGCGGGAAGTGGAGCGAGTTCTTTCGGCTCGCGCCCATTACCTCTGCGATCTTACGTACAATTTCATTGAGCCAGAGGAAAATGCCGAAAATCCCATTGGTATCGGGCAGCGATCCTCGTTCCATCATAGTACACTTCCCCCATTGTAATTCCTTCGAGGTTTGCACGCAAACTCTTTTTCTCGTCCTTTCTTCTTTTACATAGCTTGTGCTCCCTCCTCTTCCTCCGATTCCTCCTCCACTTCCTCCTCTCCTCCACTTCCTCCTCATCCCACCTCCTCCTCCTCCTCCTCAACCTTTTCTTTCTCCCCTTCTTCCTCCTCCTCAGTCTTTTCTCTCGTTATAGAAGACACGGTATATCTACGTGACTTGCCTGCCGTGCGACGCTTATTCGTTCACGTATACGTACACACGCTCTATGTGAAACTAGAATGAAAGTTTTCACGAGGGAAAGAGACACACGGAGAAAGTTTTGGGTGAGAAGAAACTGCCAAGAATTATTCGAATTGAACGATAACTCACGCGAAACTCGCAATCCCGGATTATACATGAGATCTCTCCTTCTCTCTTTCTCTCTGTGTTGTACCTTCGTCTCGATATGTATTTTCTAAGATGAAAAATAAGTACACGTCCGGCTTGAATGAAAAATCAATCTTGACGAGAGATTGAAGGTTTTCTCTTTTAATTTGTATTTTGTTTTTTTTTTATTGTTATTGGCGAAAGAAGAAGCAAGGTATACGAGATGGATTTATGGGAGGAAGTTTGTAATAAGAAAGGATAATGAGAAATTATTTTTCTATAACTTTGAATTATTTAAAGAATACAAAGATGTTTTTTTTTATAAAATATTTTTTAATTTTCTTTCAATTAAAAATAAAATTGTATATTATCGAATTAATTTATACGAATTGTTTTAATTAGTTTCCTAGAGAAAGATCAAAATTCTGGGCGATTTTTTTTTAGCCATCCATTTTAATATCGAAGGAAACTTGTGCGAATCGCAGGAAAAAAAAAGTTAATCGTATTTTATTTCGTCATAAAGTTATTTGAGTCGTTGTCAATTCGTATAAATTGTAATGTATGATTGTGCTCGAGGCGATTCGATCCAGGATGAATAAAGAGCGAGAGACAGAGAGAAATAGAGAAAGAGACGTAAGAGTGCTATGACCTAGCTACGCGTATCGATTGATTCTCGCATTCTACATTCTACATTATGTAGAGTAGCGCTTTGCGAGAATGCATCGGTCAATGATGACTACGAGTTTGCGACACGGAGTCTTAAAAAAAAAATTAAAAAAAAAAACACTGGAGGAAAAAAAAATAAGAAATAAGAAAAAGAGTAACAAAGCAAAACCCTCTTTTCTATCTCTCTCGTTGCCACCCCACTGGTAGAGGGAAAAAAACCAATTTTGGTGAGAGTCTTGGAGGAGCTTACCTCGATACCGTGAATACCGCGGCAACCGGTACCGCGTTGCACTCGCGCTAAGTCTCGCGCACGTACGTTAACTTTTTTTTTTCATGATTTACAAAGAATCGAGCGCGAAGGGTGAGATTTTTTTTTCAAATTAACAGGATTGTTAGTTTGTTGGAATTAGATTTTTTCTGAGACCGAAATTAGAGTCGATTAAAATGCGGACGATTTGGAATATTGGCAATTTTGTTTAAATGAAATACGATTAATTTGAATTAATTTGTTTTTTTAATAATTTATAAATTTTATTAATTCGAGACTTGGAGATAAAGGAAGCAAAATTCTTTTTTCTAGATCGATTTAGTTTAGGATTTCGTTTCGTACTAAGAATCGAGTGCTAATGGTAAGGATTTTTTTTCTTCAAAATAGCAGGATTGTTAGTTTGTTGGAATTAGATTTTCTCTGAGATCGAAATTAGAGTCGATTAAAATTCGGACGATTTGGAATTTGAAACTTGGACGCTTTGGAATATTGCCAATTTTATTTAAATGAAATATGATTAATTTGAATGAATTTGTTTTTTTAATGATTTATAAATTTTATTAATTCGAGAATTGAAGATAAAGGAAGCGAGATTCTTTTTTCTAGATTGATTTAGTTTAGGATTTCATTTCGTACAAAGAATCGAACGCGAATGGCAATGAATTTATCATTTTTTTTTTAGAAAATAAAGAATTGTTAGTTCGTTGGAATTAAATTTTTTCCTGAGATCGAGATTAGAGTCGATTAAAACTGAGAATTTTGGAATATCGTCAATTTTGTTTAAATGAAATACGATTAATTTAAATTAATTTGTTTTTTAATTTTTTTTAAATAATTTATAAAATTTATTAATTCGACAATTGGAGATAAATGAATCGAGATTCATTTTTCTGGATTGATTTACTTTATCATTACGTTTATTATGAATTAATTAATCCGACACAAGAAAGATAATATTTAATCGAAGTTATAGATTATTGTTTTAATTAATACAATATCGAGCGCAAGATATAAAATTCGATACATAAATTAGATCCAATTGGATAACTTGTTTCAAATGCATAATTAATACAATTAATCATCTTCGTACGTAAACACAATGAAAGATAATATTCCAAAATCGATAAATTACACGAAATAATGGAATTATCAAAACCAATCAATTAATTAGTAATTATTCTCGATGATTCGTTATCAAATTTGCCATTTTGCGTTCGCATCGGAACGCTTACTCGTCGGGCAGGATGTTCCTGTCATATCGGTCAAGTGCTACTTGTACAACGCACAAGTCGCGCTCTCACGCTTTCTTCCCTCCCGCTCGCGCGCATTTGTATAAATAAAAGAAAAGAAATTAAAAAAAAAAAAACATTTTTCTTTCAATTTTAACGAGGGCCTCGATCTCCTTCGATCGTACGAGATTATTTATTATTATATTCATTTATTACGAAAATATTTCACGTCGAACGACGATGACGATGGCGACTTCCGGTTACGCGGGGAATACCGCGTGTCCGACGACGCGCGAGACCCCGCACATGACAATAGAAAGTTCGGCGTTCCTCGCGTGTGTATGACCCGGAAGGAAACCCACGGTACCAAATGACCCACATCCGGAAGATCGGTGATCTCGACGTCTCGCTACATATGTACATATATATATATATATATGTATGTATATATGCATTTCCCATTTTGAATTACACGTATATGGCGCCATTCTTCACCCATTGTGCGCACAACGGTAATCGCGTCGGTACATTACCATACGTTTCGATATTTCTTTGTAAATTTTTTTTATCTGTACTATAACAGTAGCTACGACGTTAAGTGGTTAATACCATTGTGAAATTTTAGTGAGATAATTAGAGTTGCTAATTATGCGTAATTAAAAAATTTCAAATATTAAAGAAGAAAGAGAATACATTATAATATTTTTTATTCAAAATATTGATAATGGTTTTATCGGACTTTATCGTGTAATTCCATTCTTGTGGATTATTTTAATTAAATAATTAGCC
Organism: Netelia fuscicornis; assembly: GCA_946811545.1. NCBI lineage: Eukaryota > Metazoa > Arthropoda > Insecta > Hymenoptera > Ichneumonidae > Netelia > Netelia fuscicornis. Next base: position 6,537,859 of record OX328012.1, on the reverse strand, counting down.
ATGCTGATTGTACTGAATTAAACGCGTTTCAATAAAATAATAGATTGAAATTATTTTCGTGGAAATGACGATATCGTCTAGCACGATTTTAAACAATAATACAACTGTCGTGAATTATTTTGGAGTGACATAATTAACGAATGTTAATTATAGATAAATTGATTGAAGATTCGATAAAACGAATGCAATTATAGTTAATAAAACAATTTCCTCGGATTTATGTTCATCAATTTCAATTCTGTTGAGAAAATGTCTCTTGTTATCTCGGCTTGATCGAGCATTGTATTAAGATTGATAAAAAGGATTTGAAAAAAAATAATAACGTATTAAACGATTTTTGCAGGTGTAGCGGAGGGTTTCGAAGGGGAATTTGATGCGCCGAGGATGCGCGGTGATTCGTACAAGGGAGGATTTGCCTGCACCATTGTCGTGTGGGCCACGTCCACGTATCTTCTTCTCTTCTTATTCTCGTCCTCATCGATCCTTGCAGGTAGGTACAATAATAGCGTCGCGCGAAGTCCTTTTAAATATTTTAGCGAAACGTCGTGGCATTTCGCTCGCTCTATTCGTCCCGTGTATTAATAGAGATGGAAAGGACAACGATGGGTTGGCTCGGGATGAGAATTGTCTTGATTCTTATCCCTCGACTTTCGACCCAAATTCCTTAACGAGCACCTAAAATTTATCGATACTATTAGTTTGATTAGTTCATTAATAACGGGTAAAAGCTTTCTTATGAATTCAATGTCTCAAGGAAGAAAAATCTGTGGATTGATTGGAATTAAAAAAAAATTATCAGAAGCAAAAAAAACAGAATGAAAAAATTATTTAATTTTTTTTTTAAGATAAAATTTGATTACTTCGTTAATATTAAGTGCAAGCTTTCTTATGAATTCAATGTCTCAAGGAAGAAAAATCTGTGGATTGATTTTTATTAAAAAAAAATGATCAAAACCAAAAAAAAACGGAATGAAAAAATTATTTAGTTTTTTTTGAGATAAAGTTTAATTACTTCGTTAATATTAGGTACAAGCTTTCTTATGAATTCAATGTCTCAAGGAAGAAAAATCTGTGGACGGATTTTTATTAAAAAAAAAATTATCAAAACCAAAAAAAACGGAATGAAAAAATTATTTAGTTTTTTTTGAGATAAAGTTTAATTACTTCGTTAATATTGGGTACAAGCTTTCTTATGAATTCAATGTCTCAAGGAAGAGAAATCTGTGGATTGATTTTTATTAAAAAAAAAATTATCAGAAGCAAAAAAAAACAGAATGAAAAAATTATTTAATTTTTTTTAAGATAAAGTTTGATTACTTCGTTAATATTAGGTACAAGCTTTCTTACGAATTCAATATTACGAGGAAGAAAATTCTGTGGATGCATTTTTATTAAAAAAAAGCTATCAAAAGCAATAAAACAAAATAAAAAAATTATTCAGTTTTTTAATCGAGTGGAACTTAAATTATAATTTTTTTATTTTTATTTATATTTTATGTTCAATATTTCATTTTTATTTCGATCGTAAAATAACTCTGTCATGTCGAGAAATAAAAAATAATTAGAAAAAGAAAACAAGGTTTGAAAGAAAAAAATTAATTGTCCTTGAACGACCTTCGTGGCCAAACGAAAGATTATCTTAATGCGCGAAATATTTACCTGGCGTCGCGTCGAGCGTACGCGGTTAACGTTCTAACGCGGTACTTCTCTCTCTCTCTCTCTCTCTCTTTCTCTCCCTCTCTCTCTCTCTCTCTCTCTCTCGGCGGAGGACAAAGAGCATTGATACGGGGTGGGGGATGCGTGTTCACGTCGTTACGTGAATGCAAACGCGTCTTTAAAACCGTTGGGAAAATACGAGAGATGAAAGGAAATAAAAATGGCGGAAAAAGAAGAAAGAAAGATAGGAAGAAAGAAAAAAAAAACAAGCAAAGAAAACTAGAACGCGATGACGAGTATTCCTCGATTACGTCTAGATGAGCCACGTGGTAAAAATGTGTGGCTCTCGCACGACGCGAACGTCGAGAGGTTTGAAGTACGAGAGATTCGAGAACGCGGAAACCTCCGGCTCCGAACGAAACCGGAACAGGCTCTACGATGTCTTTTGACGGAGAGCGACCGCCTTTCTCTCTCGCTCTTTTTCCCTCCCTTGTGCCATCTCGCGGCCAAAGTCATTACTACAGCGCGATACGCGTACTCGTATTTTTCCCACGCACACTTAGCTAACTTCGTTTGCTGCCGATTCTTTTGTTCCCCCTCGACAGGATTTGCCTGTTGTGAATACGATGCGTGTCTTGCCACAGCTATGCATTAAAATCTGCTCGGTGAAGCTTATTTTACGATCGTCCATTCTCATCGTATCCAGCCTCGACGACACGTCGTTAATTAATCGAGACTCTCGAACCATTCCTGCGTCTCCAAAGAGTCGAACAAAAAAGAAACAACAAAAATTCCATCGAATATCGAATGTTTTATCCTGGAATGAAATTAACATAAACAATGTTTATTAACAATATTCCAATTTTTTTATTTCCTTCAATTCGAATTAATTCCCAACTAATTACATTTTTTATCATCGAATAAGAATCGATTTTTTAATCGTGGCTATATTCATCCCGATAAATTTGAAAACCATTGTCGATTCGAGAATAAGCGAGATCGATCATCGACAACGATTTGAAAATTGTTATTTAGCCCGCGCAAAAAAATAATTCGCGAAATTGACGTTGCACGTCGAGGTGACGCGTTGGCGTTTCGCGAGGGAAATAAAATGTAACAGAAATGAAATAAGAGTGAAGGAGGATGAAAAGAGTAGTCGAGAGTCGGTTGGATCGGGCAGCGTGGTTGACTCGAAATTGCGATGAAAACGTGTTCGAGGATCGTGGGACAGGTACTCGATACGCGGCGTGGCTCACGCCAAGTGTGGCAGTAGGATGCCGGAATACCGTTACTCGGACTCTCGTGGCTCTCCGTTCCCTCTTTTGTATTATTTTCAATGAGGAAGCGCACGACCAGATTCTCTATGTGTGGTGTGTGTGTGTGTGTGTGTGTATACAACTCTCGTGTACTCGCTCGACCACCGATCCGTTTCGATGATAGATATCGATTATACTCGTACGATACATATATATATGTGTGTGTCTACGTGACTGTGTGTCTATAAAGCGTTCATTGGTTGTCCACTCATCGTATTCACGAATTGACGAGGGAAATGCGATTGCATACAACTGTGTTTGTAAAGACCATTAAACAAAGGATCGTGGTGAAAGAAAGAACAAAAAAAAACTGGATCCGCCACTCGGTTACATTACCGTGTAACTGTAATTCTCATTCTTCGTTCGGTTCGCTCGTTGTTGCTCGAGCCGGTATACAACAGTTTTTATTCGATTCTTTTTTTTCAGGTTTTGGAAGCTTTTGACTAAAAACTGCAAACTGTTGGAATAAAATTTGTTGGATGGATGATAAGGGCGGAGATGATTAAATTTGCATTGGCTTTGGTTTCGGATCGTTTTGTTTTATCTAATGTATTTTATTTTATTTACTTTTGTTTGATCTCGTTTATTTTTATTTCATTTAATTTTATACAATTTTTAGTCGCAGAACCGATCCTAAAGGGTGGAGGAAGATGTCCGGCATTCGGGGAACAAAATGTTTGCCCGGATAGAGCACCGGCGTGTACGAGTGACTTCGAGTGTTCGAGCGGATCCGAGCGATGCTGCGAGACGGCTTGCGGACGAAGATGCGTGGCTGGAGAATTGACCGGATGCGAACAGCTCGCTCTGGCGGCTACGAGACGATCTAGAGCGTTGGGGATCGTCGCTGAATTCGTACCACGATGCGACAATGTTACAGGCGAATTCGTGAGAATTCAGTGCGATTACGCTACTGTCACTCGAACCAAGAAGAGTTGTTGGTGCGTCGACGAACTTGGCTCCGAAGTTCCGGGCACGAGATCATCGGCCAGAGGTGCTATCGATTGTGATAATCCTCGTAAATGCCCCGCTCACTCGTGTCGAATGTTGTGCCCGCTTGGTTTCGAGGTGAGCTTGAGTTTCCACTAAGGAAGCAAATTCATTTTGTTGCGGATGGTCAGAATTTAAGGATGAATAATTTTTATCTTTGAATTAAAGAAATATCGTACGAAAGATAGTAAAATTGTATGTGTATGTATAATATATATGAGATAAAAAATGTTAATCGCAGATTGATCCAGAAACCGGATGTCAGAAGTGCGAGTGCAAAGATCCATGCCGAGGTGTCGTGTGTCCAGGTGGAAAGTCACAATCGTGCGAATTAATCGAGACCTCGTGTTCCCGAGAGCCCTGTCCACCAATACCGAGTTGTCGAAGGGCCAAGTCTCTCGCCACGGTTTGTCCGGCGGGCGAGCCACTTCAGATAACCGACTCGCCGAGACCTTTTCTATGTGGCAATACACCGGGGAAACCGACCTGTCCACCGATGTACAAGTGTCTCGTACAACCGGCCCAGGAGTACGGTGTTTGTTGCCCATCGAGTTTACGCCTCGAGAGACCAGGCACGTGTCCCACTGACGAGCCACGCTTCTGCGGTGCTATTTGTCAACATGACTTGGAATGTCCCGGACCGCAGAAATGTTGTTCGAACGAGAAATGCGGCGCTGGGGTTTGCACACTTCCGGTTGGTCTCAGCGCCTGCAGACGAAATCGCATGCTGGCTGAATTATTCAGTATATCGGAGAGTCAAGGTCGTGGATACGTGCCACAATGCACCGAAGGTTTGTTCGGTGATTTTATCACCAGAATCCCCGATTCTGTTGCATAATTTGTAATGATTCAAATTCATGAGACATTGCCGGAAGTTAGGGAAAATTATTGAAAGATTATCTAAATTGTTAGCGACAAAATTGAAATCTTAGCTAAAAACCAAACGGATAACGTAGGAAAAATTGTAAAAAATTTAACTTTTATTAATTATAACTTTATAAAAATAATTGATTTTATAGAAATAGAATCTCGAATAGCCTTGAAAATATAGAATTATATCGATGATTGTTTGCATTTCAGACGGTTCGTACGAAATCCGGCAATGTTCGAGAAATGGTTTAGTTTGTTGGTGCGTCGATAGTGACGGAATGAAAGTTTCCGGATCGATGGGACCGGCTGACCGTGTCAAGTGTACAGCAGTCAGCAAACCTAGATCCCTGCCGGTTTCTTCTTGTCCGGAGCAGCTAGAGTGTGCTCAGGTTTGCCAGTATGGCTTCAAGATCGATGCTCAGGGTTGTTCGACCTGCGAGTGCGATGATCCCTGCGAAGGGTTGGTTTAGGCTCTTTTTTCAACCATGAAAGATTGTACCGTTAATTTTAGATTTTTATTATCTACGAATTTCTATTTCGTCTAGATTTCCTTGTCCCATGGGTGAAGAATGCATATTGCACCGTGAAAACGGTTGTCCAGATTTTCTCTGTCCAACGAGGCCCGAGTGTAGAGCAAAGAAAACGTACAAAAGTCCCTGCGTGTCGGGTGCTCCTTTGAGCGACGAGGCAGGAAATGCGGTGCCTTGCAGCTCTTTGAACGACAGCGCATTAAATTTAACCCATGAGAGTTGTCCAAGCGGCCACGAATGTATTCTAGTTCCGGAAGCCAACCAGTCGGTGTGCTGTGCCGTTTCATCGGGCGCGGGGGTTAAGCAACCAACCAGTGAGTATTTCACGTGTTATACTGTTAAATTCAGTCCTAATCTGAATCAAGCCCAAACCATGCCTTATTCACATTACCCATCCATTAATTCTCTTTCTCCATTCAGTGTGCGAATACCTGAGAGACTTCAACGTCCGTATGGAAGGTACCCAAGATGGTATGACCTTGGCAATACCATCCCCCGTATGCGAGCCTGACGGGGGCTGGCAGCCTCTACAGTGTAACGACGACACTTGCACGTGTGTCAACAAAGACGGAGTGCCATTGAAAACCGATGGTAACCTAACGCTAGTCGATTGTGCAGAAGTGCGTGCTTTGGTCGAAACGTGCGAGATAATAGCAGATTGTGACCTCGAGTGTCCTTACGGGCGGGAGTTGGATCCAGCCGGTTGCGAGTTGTGCAGATGTCGCGACCCCTGTCGTGGGGTCAGTTGTGAGTTGCGCGGTACTTGCACGATGGTAGACGTAAACTGCGGCGAGGACCATTATTGCCCGGCTGTTCCAGCCTGTCTGGCTACAAAACCAGGTCAGTGTCCCTATCTCGTGCCTAGCTCATCGAGCTGTGAGGTCCGTTGCAGCAGCGATCAAGAATGCGCGGAACAGAGCAAGTGCTGTTCAACCGGTTGCGGCACGCAATGCGTCGATCCAGTCGTGGCGACCGCCTGTCAGCATGCGCGCGCAGTTGCTGAGCACGCGGCGAGGGAGTCGGGGGAACCGGCTAGGCGAAGTTACATACCAAAATGCCAGACGGATGGAAGTTTCGAAAGGGTACAGTGTCACGGTGGAATGTGCTGGTGCGTCGATGCCGAAGGTCGTGAAACGCCGGGTACAAGATCTTCCGATGGTCTCGTTCCTGAATGCAGTACCCCTGTAATTTGTCCAGAGATCGAGTGCGACCTAACCTGCCCTCACGGTCTGGAACTCGATCCGGCCAGCGGCTGTCCTGCCTGCAGTTGTCGAGATCCTTGCAAGATGGTCAATTGTCGGGGTGAGAACGAGGCTTGCCGAATGGTCGAGGTCGAATGCAGCTCACCCCCTTGTCCACCGGTACCCGTTTGTCTACCCAAGAAGGACAATCCATGTCCGAACGGCTCGCCACTAGTGACGCAAGACGGTGCCACTGCGATCTGTGGACCTCACGGACGTCAATGTCCTTCCAGCCATAAGTGCCAACTATCACCGCTGGACGAGTACGCCGTCTGTTGTCCGAAACCACGCGAAGTTTGCTTCGAACCAGCTCGATTGGCCGAGTGCGATGCGCGCGCATTCTTCGGCCGCACGAAGAACGGCAGCAGCAGCGCCATCAGCGTCGAGCGATGGTACTTCGATCCGACGCTCAACGAGTGTCGTAGACGCCGTAAGAACGAATGTTCCGCTGGTCATAATGATTTTACCAGCAAACTTGTATGCGATACAGTTTGTCCTGTGTTGACGGATTGCGAACTACAGCGCGAGAGAAATTTGAAGACCGCCCAAAGGCTCAAACTACCTTCGTTTTTGCCGAGATGCAATGTCGACAGCGGGGCTTGGGAATCGGTTCAGTGTCTGGAGCACGTCGGTGTTTGCTGGTGTGTCGACAAAAAAGGCGAGGCTATCAAGGGGTCTCTCGTCAGAGGCAAAGAGCCTACATGCAATTTCAGGCAAGCTAGAAGAGGAAGAGGACCTAGTGAGAACAACGATGATAGCATCGGTGGATACGGCTCGGAAAAACAGATTTTCGATCGAATCGCATCTCTTGATCTTGGACGAGATCTCGATATATCTACGAGCACCAGAAGGAGTCTAGCCGTGGAGATGTTGCCAACTACTCGCTGTCAGGCTATGCGAGACAGAGGACACGTACCAGCTATTTGTGACTCGGATGGGAAATTCGAACCGACGCAGTGCGCCGGTGAGACTTGCTGGTGCGTCGACGAAGCTGGCAATCAACTCGTTGGATCTGAGCCGTTCTTACTTGGAACTAGTACTTGTGGTATGTATGATTGAATTTAAACATAGTCTAACGGCCGAAATAGCAAGACATAGGTCTTAGGTCGTCCATATTGAAGCCTCCATTTTGTATTCTAGCACAGGGACAATACAATCCACTATTTTTTCAGCTGAACATTTATAACAATAACGTCTTTCTTTTGCTATCGCAGTCACAACTCCGGTGGAAGCGGTCGAGGTGTCTCTTCGTTTTCCCGGTCACTTTCTCAGAGAAGATAGCGAGCGCTTTGCCAGAGCGGCGAACGACATGCTCCATGATATAGGAGCGACGATAAGCGACGATGTCGTCGTGGAGATCGATCGGGAAGAAGCCGTTATCGGATTCGTCATCATCGGGGCCAACAAAGTCGATATGGCTTTCCATCTCGAAGAACTCGCCAGAACTCGAAGTTTCGCTCTGCTTGGTTACGCCCCGGATGCGACGACCTCTCGCTTCATTCACCGAGCAACGCCCAGCCGTGAAACCGCGAGTAAAATATTTGCCCTAGAGCGAAAAGAAATTTTAGCCGAGGTCGAGGGTCCGCTTTACCAAACCACGACTGTCGCTATCGCATCGGCCAGTGCCTTTCTACTTGGCAGTATGTTCATTCTACTGATAATTTATCGAAGAAAAATGCAGACGAGATACCCCGGTAAAACACTGCCAGGAGATCAACGTTTCCTCGCGTACAACAAGCAACCGGTGTACGTTATTTCCGGCCAGGAGAAGGACGAGAGGGACGAGCAAATAATTAGCGAAAAACGAGAAATGCAATGCTGCGACGTACCCGAGGCTTAAACGGAAACGCGACAACGATCTCGTTCTCGTCACCTTTTCCGTCCTCGTAGATTACACTCCCTCGAGAAAATACTCATTTATTTATTGTCCCGAGTCATTATTGACTTTAACGTTATTTAATCAACTCGACCGATCGAAATTGGATCGAAGTTCATCGAAATCGAATACAATCTATTTTTCCTAATAAATTTTATTCGATTCGTATAAATTATTTTCTATATTTGTTTAAATTTTCTTCCAAATGAATGAAATTTATTTGAATATAGTTGAAACAAGTGTATGTTCGAAAATCGAAGCGTGAAACGTCTAAGACCAACGGGAATTAATGTTCATAGAAATTGTTCCATATTGAATTGTAAAATCATTGATTAAACGTTCGCGACAAAACGTTTGATCAATGACGTTCTCTCACCTGCGACAAGATCATTTATCGTAGCTGTGATTTATTTACGTTCTTCCTGTACGAACGACGCGTACTACTGTAGAATAGTCCGTATGCGAGTCTACGAGGTATAATCGTGGATCTACGTTTAGGAGTGTATATATACTTGATTAGGTTCGTAATGCCAACTTCGATGTTAAAAAATTTCGTAAGTGGGAGAATATGATTTAGAATCATGAGACATAGATGACAACGATCTTAAGAACGCACGAAGTATAATTTTCACCAGAAATTAAATTCTATGCAAAATGAAGCACTTAAAAAATTTCAAAGTACTTGATCCATAATTAGTGTCCTCGAGTCATAAATATTTCAATAGTTGGCAACAAAGGTTTTCTCTTTAATTTATAGTTCAGCGCAATCATTTGTGAAAGTTATTTATTGGAATGTTTTAAATATGATTGACTTATCTAGAATATTTTTGAGTATCGCGCGATACTCGAGTCATTATTGAAATTAGACTTTCGATTGAAAAATTATACGTAGAGCATTCTTAAACATATCGTCATTCGAGGAACGTCGTTTCTATGCGTGTATTCCGAAATCTTATCCTTGCACTGCGGAGTATCGTGTCCGTACGACAAAATTTATTAAAGAATAAACAAGATACTCCGTAACATGGGAATTAAGATTTTGTAATAATTATATCGGTCTTTCAGAACGTAGGAACTAAGTTCCAGTTGCAGCTTGTAAACATTAAGCTGCTGTTAGTGTATCGTAGCTATGTGTAATTTATTTATTCGACTAACACTTTAATAATTGATGTCACGATAATAAATCGATAGAACGAGAAGTCATTGAGTTTCGTTAATCATTATAGTCCCATCATTATCTCCACTCCTCAAAAATCTGCAAAGTAATAAATTTGTAATTATTGATTCATCATTTTTTTACAGAAATGAAACAATAACTTTCGCTTCAATCGGTCAAGAAATATATTTCAGTTAAATTCTGTTGATTATAATTAAAAACAACAAATACTCAAGTCACCAATTAAATTATTGATTTAGAGATATCTAAGAATAATTACCAGTGCCAAGGGATTTCTTTCATCGAGTCAGCTGTCCACTCGACGAAAACGTTGCTTGGCTACAGATGGCGAAACAAACGACCTACGGTGCACCAACGAACCCGGACAATAAACCAAGCCACGCGGTTCTAAAAAAAAGCAAGTTTTGTTTCATAAACTTAACACTTTTTTGAAATTTTTTCAAAGTTCAAACACTCGTCAACTTGGTCGATCCAGAATGACGGATGTGCGGTAAAAAAAAGTTTAGCGTAACTCTCAATGATAAGAAGAAAACAAAGACGGAGAGAAAAAAAGGACGCTCTTGACAGAAATGACGACGTTTCATAACCAGAATGTTTGTCGAAAGAGTTCCGGTACGTAAGCCGACAACTTCGTTGAACTTACATGCGAAAATTAGAAAAATAAATGAAAAATGTACATTGAATTAGTGAATTAAAATTTTTTGTCTTTAAACATTTTTGCTTGTTCTGTTTTAATTATCAAATCCAGTTTACAATCAGACGGGACAGAGCTACTTTGAACAACTGTCGGCGTACAATCACATGAGTGCACACTTGCGACGAGTTCTCTTGGCTCGGAGTGTCGTCGATTCGAGAAACAAAAAGTACAAACCGGAGAAGAAATCGACTTGCAGATCTTCCTGTCGTTCCAAATCACTCGACAAGACCATAGCGAGAAGAGACATTGTCGATGAAATAGCTTATGACACGAAGCATCATCCTATCGTCAGTGACTTTTTCTCATCGTTCATAAAACCGTTTAGAATAAATCTCTTGAGATAGTTTGGTAGAGAATCGTTTAACACAGTTCTTATAGAAAAATTTTATCTGTTTTCAAAAGTGTAAATATTTGGACAATGTCGAAGCAAAAATAAAGCAACGCAGTGAAAAAAAATTGTACGTTGGAAAATTTAGAATTTCGACTGACTTTTATATTGTTCTTTTGGTTTGTTAACATTGGTCGAAACTTATAAACTATCTCAATCAGTTTGTAGTTGGTCTAATGATAAAGAATGTCAAAACAATGAAAACAGAAGATCTACCAATGTCCATGTCGATGATTTTTGTCACAACCTTTGTTCAGGATTTTGCGAGAAATAATTTCTGTTAGGATCTTACAATTCTAACAATGGTCATGCGTAACAAATTGTCAGCCTTACAAAAATTTATCGTTTGCAGGACCTGCTGAGAATGAGTCTTGGAGACTGCGATGCGGAGTGTCGCAGAATGAAAAAGCGAATTTTGGAACACACATGTGCACGTTGTGACAACGATTGGTACATTCAATATCACGGTTCGTCGTCAAAGATGTCACGAAGACGAGAAATTAATACGTCGCTCGATCGCTCGATTCGATCGAGAGCAAACAATTCCATCTCACCGGTTAAATCCGCTCAGCAAAAATCGTGCAGATCGGCAAGACCTTACAGATCGACCGGGGGTCAATGCAGTCAGCAGCCAGAAATTTTTCGTGCGGGACAAAAGAATTGTCTGCGAGATGAAAGTAGTACGAGGCCGATTCGTAAAGGCAATCGGGTTTCCGACGTCGTCGACGAGACTTATTCCTACGACTCGAGCTTCGAGTCGTCCTCTGACACTTCCGACACAGCGCCAGACACTAGGAGATTCGAAACCTCGTCTCCTAGAACGAGTCGTGTCGATTCTACCGGTATAGAGCAGGGTCAACAGCTCAGAAAATTATCCGACATTGACGAACCTACGGACGACTCGAAGTACGCCAAGTTTCTGTACGATATCACACAAGAAATTATGCTGAACAGCTTGTACACGGATCAAGAGCTTCATGCTATATTCAGAAAACATGTTGAAATGAATTCTGAAATTCTGGACCGAGTAAGTATTTGATTATCGTGGACATTCTTTCCTTCCTCGTGGAGAAAGTTTCATTTACATTTGCAAAAAACAAACTGTGGAAGAAAATGACAGAAAAACTGTAATGTTTCAATTGCAGAATAGAATGTTATCGGAAATTTATCAACTGAAGATGGCCTTGAACGTGAAGGAATTTAGCGAGGAGGATGAAGAAAACGATATCGAGAGATTCGTCGGTTTGGGAAGGTTTGCCACTTTTTCACCGCTTAAGCCACCTACCCCACCGAAGACTCTCGATGAGAACAAAGTGGCTGAGAAACTTCGCAATCAGGAAGGATCCTGGCGTTTCGACGAATCTCGACGGAGGTCGAGAGATTCACAGGGTACGAGAAATACAGTCGTACTCGTGGACGCGAATCCGGAGATATTGGTTACAGAGCATGATGTTCTCGTCACGTTGATGGAAATGAAGTTGGACCCACGACAGGTTCGAACGATCTGCAAAAGTTTGCTGAATAAGAGCAGAGAAACAGCGTTGTCGCAAACGGTATGTTTTAGTCCGGTAAATCGTCCAATTGACGATAGTTTGTATTCGATGACAAAAAATTAAACAAACAAAGAAACTAAAAAGAGAATTTAGTTCTCCAAACGTTAAGACAATGAGTTTTGCGATTTGGACTCATGTAACTGCGCTCGGCCAGGTGCAAGTCGACCACGAGGCGATGTACTCGAAGCTCAAGGAGGTATGTGACAAGTCTTGGGATTCATCAAGAGCTGACAGAGCTACGAGCTACCCACTTCGTTCTGCAAATCTGATGAGCAGAATTTCAGCACTCAGCACGATCCGTGCTGAGACTAACAAGGCAGTTGATTCTCTCGATCGGACTTTGGCTGTGATGGAAGAATCTGTGAAAAAGAAGGGATGCGAGTGTCGGTGTAGAGACAAGAAAACGTGAGTTTGGTTAATCCACAGGAAAGTTAAAATTAGCACTTGCTTACCGATATTTTTAAAACCTCTGTATTAGTAACTGTTCATTCTTATTGGCGTTGAGACTTTCATAGTTTTGGTGGGTTTGTCAGTGTTGATATTTTCCTGACATTTCTGTTTTATCGTTTTGACTGTAAATTGCATAATGTTCATGGCTCTAGGGTATTCGTTCCATCTGTCGATGCGAGGCACGAGGCGAGATTGCTGAAAAAACCTGAAGTATCTCAGACGGATAGGGAACAAGCAGAAGTGCATGTCAGTCAAACTCAAATAGCAACAACGTCGACGGCGCTGGACCGAATGAACGAAGGCCCATCAAGAAGCTCAGAACTTCAACAAATATCTGAAATATCACAGACGGAAGAAGACAAGTCTGAAGTTGCGACTCAGATCGAGGAAGCTCGGAGAACATCGTCATCTGACAGGGACGAGGGAGATCGTAGTGAAAAAATTGAGAGCGGTGATAAAGGCAGAATGAAAAAGAAGAAACGATCGAGTTCCATTAAAAAAACGACACTGAAGCCTGACCAAAGCGAAGAATGTAATACCAAACGCATTTCGAAACCGGCAAAGGAACTTATCGACACTATCGATAAAATTGACAAAAGTCCCAAAAATGTGAAAGGAAGAAAATCCACCGGTCCCAACAAATCAACAAGTCCAACAATTCAAAAGCCACCAGTCGCAGTTCCTCATTCGACACGTCTTGGAAAACAGTCTGAAACATCACATCCATCCCCCAAAAAATCACGAAAAGTCTCACTAACGTCTGACGTTGAGACAGATATTTCGGAAAAGTCTGGAGCAACGATAACCGACATAACTACAGGTAGGAATTTTTTAAATAAATTTGTCGACGGAGTAGGTGATATGAATTCTTTACAGAAAAAGATTCTCATGGGTCTAAGGACGAAGAAAAAATTAATGAAATTACGGATGACGAGATGGCCAGTTTGCCCGAGGAAAATTATCTGGTCGAAGAACCGCAAATCGTCGAAGAACTATCGACTATCGTAGAATCAGACAATGCTGAAGAATCTCAATCACAATCATTGGACAAATTTAAATCTATCCAGTCGGAAATTACTGCAGAAGAACAATTGGGAATTGCTAACGATTCGAAAGAGAAACAAAGATCTGTCGCTGAATCAAGAATAATAGAGGAGTCGGAACTCGAGCAAACTGTAGTTGCAGAAATTTCATCACAAAACTCAAAGCTTGACGAGAATATAAACGAGGAAAAGAAAATACTCGACGATACGAAAGTCGACGTTGAACAGATTCCTGACGATAAATCTTCAATTTCCGAGGACCTGGAGAAGCAGCCCACTTTGAAGTCCGAGGACAGACTGAACGTTCCTGGATCAAACGACATTTCAGACTCATCAGCAATCTTGTCCACGGAGCTGAAAAGAGAGAACGAAAGTGACGATGAGGATGTGATGATCAACGCTTCCAATGCTGATAAGAAATCTGATGAAGTAATTCACAATAAAGGTAATTTAGTTGCATTCCCTAATATCTCAAATTAATTGCCAAAGAATAATCCAACTAATTAATAAAAAATGAATTTTAATACATACTTGAATTTTCTGTTCCAATTACTTATGTAGAAAATTCTCAACAGGTTTTTGATGTCACAGGGTGATATGCTAGGTAATTTCATTTATTGTAAATTACATGCTCGATTGAATAATATTTAGAGACTCGAGAATTGGGCGAACTAAGCGAGCTGCCTAGTAGCATGTCATCGACTCCAAACGATATTTCCGACGACATTATTTCGGACGATCATTCAGAGATACAATCAATCGATTCAAAAACTTGCCCGACAGCGAAAATAGTTATCAACGAGCCAACTACAAGGAAAAAGCTGAGAAAGCTAAAGAAGAAAAAAGAACCGGTTTGTTCCGAGAAACTTTCGGGTTGAAACGAATAAAAAAAACATGACTGAGACCAAGATATTCGATAGGTTTGCAGGCCGTGTTTTGAAATGTTGATCGGAAAGTCCAGAATTGGGAACGATAACAGAGACGTGAAGCTGATATCGAGAAGTCCGAAGAACAACGAGCGAAAAAGGACGACTTTTGACGAGCCCATGACCACTGTCTCGGATATCTCGCTGTTGAAGAAAGAAGACATCGACAGCTCGGTCGAACGATCGTTCGAAAATGCCCTCGAAATCGGAGAAATACCAGCGATCGTCGAGGACGAGGAAGAGTCGAATCAGCTTCCATGGATGCGAGTAAAGAAAGAGTTGCCGGAAGAGCCACTGGCTAGGCTGGAAGCAAGCACATCACGACGCGATACGATCCATCGAAAAACATCCTTGATTCGAAATCTCAGAATCGCTGTGGACAATCTAAAAAAAAGAAGAACGTCGGAAACGACTGAGCCTCGTAAATCGGACATCCAACCTCTTCCCACCGAGACCGAGAGCAGCTCAGACGTGACGACATTGCCGGAATCGACGGAGAATGTCCCAGACACTTTCAACAAAGACCCATCCGCTAAAAGTTCGTGGGAAATTATCTCAAATATCACTATTGCCTAAACCGAAAACAAACATTCAGAGACTTTTGATGGAGTCAGAAATATCAGGGATTAATTTCTAATCTTTAACTACCCAAAGATTTGTAATCACAGTAATTGGTCGATCCAACAACGAAGATACGTCTCGAGAACGAAAATGAAGGGGTATGCAGATCCGGCGGTCGTGGCTATCAGTTAACTCAAGATCATCTCTAAACATCTTCATCTGACTTCTGTGAGAGTTCTTCTCAAAGTTCCCGACTGCGTTTCCACCCATAGGGATAACGTCGAATGACCCTCGTTTTATTCAGCTGCTTTTATTTCGCTTTTTATTCGCACAAATAGTTCCTCTAAAGTTACATGTAGTGTGTGCGACAATTCTGGTCTTTTCTTACTCTCTCATTCTTCGTGTACACTTGTGTGAGCGCGTTTCTCTCGTACATTTACACAAACACAACAATATGTGCATATATATATATATATATATATCTTTAATTATTTATACATATATATATATATGTATACATATACCATGTGTTTTTATCATCCAACAACAATAAAATATATTCTAGTATTGTGAAAAAATATAATGCGTCAACACATGTTAATATGTATAGCCGGTACACATACATGAACTGTACACAATCTAAATGTACATACCGTATATACATATACATATAGAATATACGAAATATGAGATATAGAATCTTGTGTTTGTGGAGTCAAGTGCACGCGCAAAAACCGCGACACCATCGTATGTACAGAGAGGTAAAACACCCTGCTTTACGTATCATCTAACGCACCATACTCTAAAAAAAGATCATCTATTGCCCTAACACAATGACCAAAAAAATACACCCATTGTCAACACCTTTCTCTAAATCGTTTTTTTCTTTCTTTCTTTGAATCAGGATATTTTCTACGATCATTCGCTCAAGGTGAATGTCCATTTTTCCATTTATCTTGTTTCGTGGGCACGAATCTCACGATCCGTGGAAATTTACAAAGGCCCGAACAGAGATTTTATCATTCTTCCTTGACTCGTTAAGCGTTTTGGAACAAAGAATTCGTCAATTACGTGAGATCGTGACGAAATTTACTAATAGATAAGAGCAAACATAAATTTAAAGTTATATATATATATATATATATATATAAATATACATATATATATCGAGAATATACTTTTTAAACACATAAAAATCGTAAAGCATAAAATTATATCGTCGAACGTTTTTACACAGACGTGTTCATCGACACCGGGGCATCCACCTCGCTATACTTTAGCTTTGTACGTACGTTAAAAACTATTTCTTGTTTTATTTCATTCTTGTAATTAAAAATGAGCTCTCTCATTTTCCCGTGTGTGTGTAAGTGACATTAAACAAAAATCGAGACACCCCATTAACGGCAATTAATTATATAAATTATTCGCTGATAAATGGGCTACGTTAATCTTCGGTACTCGAGACGAATTTCCTTAAAAATTTAAACATTCCCACGGTTCTCCGTCTCGTTTTACTGTCATTGCGACAGTACGAGGTGCGCAAATCACACGGATTATTGCTACCGACGCAAAGTGTAAGGGAGCTTTCGAGCTCGTACATAGTGTCGTGTTGCATTTACACCGATAACGCGAATAAAAAGCCTCGTTTCAACGATGCACGCGCCCCAGCTGCCCTTCGAATGTCCGCAATTGTCTACGATTCATCAGCTGCCGTCGGAGGCGTTCGACGATGTATCCTCAAGTTCCGGAGCTCCTGGACCGCGTTTGAGAATCCCAAGAAGATCGGTAACGCGTTTTATCGTGAAATCCGGTTTCGGATCGTCGTTCGTCAAACGTGTTTTGTCAGTGATAGGTATCCACACCGTACCTGCGAATTCTGCCTGGATCCCACCTACAATAACAAATGAAAACGAGGTAAAATTCGTTCAATGAACAATTATCAAACCTTTGGAAATACAGACAATTTTCTCTTTCAACAACTTACCAAGTATGTCAGTCTCGAGTTTGTCACCGACCATTAGACAATTGTTGGGCTGTACACCAAGACATTGGCAAGCTTCCTCGAAGATCCTTGCCTGTGGCTTTTCCCAAGGTAGATCACCGGATACGAGTATAACGTCGAAATACTGTTGCAACTCCAGTTTATGAACCTTTTCCCATTGTGCATTCGAAGGACCATTCGTGATCATACCAAGAAGATAAGTTTTCCTCAGTTCTCGCAGCATCGCTATGGTCTCCGTAGGCAATGCCAAATAGCGATACCTTAAGCACAGCCATCTCGAGTATATGTCTTTAGCGAGACACGAGTATTTTTCACCCAATGCCTTTGTCCAAAGATTCGTACGCCACGTGTCGAGACTGTAGGCAGGATTGTCTGGACACTTGCGGAACTGTTTGAGATACGTCGCCGTGATTTTGCTCGATGTTTCCTGCTGTATTCCATATCGCTGGCTCAATTCCTCGGCAAGCTGAACGGATTACCCCAGGTACGGTCGGGGTAACGGGTAGTTGAATCAAGAGAATAAAAAAACGACAGCGTTAGACCTTTCAAAGCTCACATAGCCACATGATAAGGGCGGAGAAACGGTATGGCGGTATTTGGAAAATAAAAGTGTTCAGCATATGCAAGACAGATATATATATAAATAAGTATTATCTTTATATATAAATATGTATATATATATATGTGTGTACGAAGGAATTGTTTACAGTGAGGAAGATTGAGGAAAACCACAGTCGTGATATCACAGACTTTGTTCTTAGAGCGTTGATTCGAACGAAGGAAAGATAAGCAAGTGCAAAATATAGAAAGAATTTCGTCATACGCGAAGATAAGAATTTTCATCCGCAGTTAAAATACCAGATTAACCCTCTATGGGCCGAATTTTTCTTTTAAGTTATCTAGTCTGGCTTTTTTCTCATGAAAAAAAGCCAGAATTATTTGGTAAAATGTCGATACCTTAAAATGTGACCTGAAAGTTACACGGGCCCATAGAGGGTTAATCGAATGGATTAAAAATTGAAGAAAGTGTGATACACCGAATGTGGTTTCTTTCTTCATTCGTAATGACGATAATGGAAATTTACGGATCTGGGTTTTAGGTTTTCTTTTTTTGATGGGATACACGAGGTAGGCGAGTAAATTAGGACGCTTAATTCATATTTAATGATTACCTATAAAATGCATTGATTCATTCAAATAGTACTCGAGCCGATAATGGGACACTCGAAGTCGCACCCACGGACACTGCTGTAATCACAACAAAATCAGCTGTGCCAACAACAGACCTTAAATGGTATTTCCAAATGTTAAAAAAAAAAGAAGAAGAAGAAGAAGAATGAACAAATTGAGACAGAGCTTCTCGTCTAAACGACAAATTTATCTTGCCAGTCGACACGTTTTTTTTCTTCCTTCTTATCGTTCCTTATCGACGCATACAAAATAAATCGACGAACCCAACAGGAGTATAAAAATTAATTTCGTTTAATGCAAAATTTCTATCAGATATTACAAATGTCTTAAAAACGAAAGCTACAAATGACGTAGAATCAAACGTTTCTTGTTCTTTTCATTTCTTTTCCTCGCGAAGAACGCATCGTCGCAGTGTTTCTTTCCTCACGTTTATACTTTTTCTTTTTTTTTACAACGTTGCAGAGTTGGGATAGAGAAAATCTTCTCCTAGAAAAACAAAGTAAAAATAGAACCGACGAGTCTCGCACGCGGGATGAAATATTCCCCCTGGTGACTGAAAGAATGAAAGTCGCGTGTGCAAGCTCCCTTGTTTCTCGTTTGCTTTCGATATCCAAGTCGACGAATAAAAATGTGGCAATGATTCAAAGCACAACGATATAAGATTATCAATCTTTTACTTGCGAGCCTCGTCATATTTTCAGTTTTTGTTTATGCGAAGACAACGCCCGTGTGATATTTTTATCATCGTGCCAAATATCATCTCGCTTTTACTATTATTATATTAAATACTTGGCTCGCATCTGGAGGACTATTTCAAGGCGTGATGATACGAAAATTCGCATAGTAATTTCCAACAGCTGTCTTGCACAGCGATCATTGATGATTTTCTTTTGCAGTTGCCACGTATTTCGGATATTTTTATTCGTTGTGAATCATCCAAGGAATCGGCACGTAATGACTCTTGGTACGAAATGGAAAACGTTGGCGCGTGTACGTTCTTACTCGACGAGTGTTCCCAACTTATCGACACGTTTTGTCGAGTTCGTGTCGATTATTCGCAAGTACATTTTTATTCTTTCATTTAAAGAAATTCGTTCGTTTTTTTTTTAACTCAACAATAATTTCGTCTCGTTGAACTAGCAATTTCTGTACAATCCAAGCAAGCTCAATCTCTTCGCTGAAACACTTTGATACAAATCTAGAGACAGCGGTGTGTAAACGGCATTCTTGTACGACGAAGCTAAGTACGATAAATATGAAATAAATTCTAACGTCGAAGAATTCTCGTTTGACCCCTTGTGGCATGAAATTATGAAGAAGATGGAATAAATATTTCTTTCTTTGTCTACAATTTTGTTGTCAGTGTGTTAAAAGATTTGTTTTCAGAATAAACTTTGAATCTTAATTGGCACGTTCCTTCGTAAATGAGAAAGTATTTGTCGTTATCTCAAAGCTCAAAGCAATAGAAAAAGAAATCTTTTAACAAACTGCAGAAAAAGAAAGTAACTTTAAGCAGTCGCATTGTAGCTTTGTATGCGATAAGGGGTTTACAACGAGCGATATGACTGAATCGTTAAATCCTACGGACTCGATGGAAATGAAAAAGGAAACGTAAACAATAAAAAAACAAAAAAAAAAGAAAAAAGAGCGATAGAAGAAACGAGAAAACGTAATTGGAGAAAGATTGCCTAATCGCCGAAGAGAATTTTGCCCAATTCCATCATACGATGATTTCTACAGACTGTGAGAGCGCCGGATTTCTTCAATACCCCGGCGACACTCGGATCGGCTTTGACGAGATGGGAGAGTAAATCTTCGTAAGCGGATTTAACGTTGGGCGGTAGAGATCCGATCTTGACTTTCTTGAGTATATCGATTATTCCTTGTGCCCAGCCGGACTCAATGGCAAATTCAGTGAGCCAAGGTATCAGTTGAAGAACACCGGCCATTGTTTGCATACCGAGGAACCACAATTCCATTATTTCCATCCAGTGTTCCTTGTACGCCATGGAAACGACCAATTCCGTTGGGTCGTTACTCTCGTCGACGGTATAAGCGTCCCAGAGAAATCTTATCATCGACTGTATGTAACGACAGATGGAAAAGTCGTTCTTCTTGACGAGTTTGGCTTGTTGTTTGAGCAACAACATACCTAATACAGCCATGTGTCCATGGAGAACCAAGTTTTCCGGTGTTTGCTTGAGTTCAGGCAAATTCGTGAATATGAATTTCAGGAGATTGATGAAAGTCGCTGATTCCTCGACGAGTTTAGCTTCGAGAACGGATATGTTCATGAGAACGTTGCATATCGATACCATGGCTGCACGCGAATCTCTCATCTCGTTCAAAACATGAGGCTCCAATTCCTTCTCAGGTTCTTTGATCGCCTTGAGTCGCTCCGATCGTGGTACCGGTGGTTTCTTGTAATGGACGATGGTCCAATGATAGCTGAGACATTCGAAAAGAATTTGTTCCTGTTTGTGTTTGAGAAGAATCTTACGAGCTTCCTCCTCGACGGCGAGATAACAGAGAGCCGGTAGCATGACGCGAAGTACGTCGATCTCGCTCAAGGGATCGTGGACGACCGGTTCGCTCGTTGATGAACCCTCGTCGGCCCGCGCTCCGGCACGCGCTTTTTCTGCCATTTTTCTGTTGCGATGAGCGTAGAACGTGTCGTTGGCGACGGAGAGCATGAAGGGAAGTACGGAGTAGATTTGAGGCCTCATTGCTGATGTTTCTTGAGCGAGCCAAGCTGACAATACACGTACCATGGCGCAGACGAAAACTCTCTCGCCGATGTCCGTCAATTCTTTCATCTTTGAAATCGCTGATAGGAGACCGACAACAGCAGCGAATGCACCTTTCAAGGCAGTGTACAAAGACTGTTTCTCCTTCTGTTCGAGATCCAATTGATCGGTTGTTATGAAACTTAGTGAAATCTCGAGTATGAGGAAACAGGAAGTTATCAATTCGGCATTGTTGATTACGCTCTTCAATTGTTTACCCTCCAGTTGCATTCTGACTTCGATGCAGGCGAGTTGAATCAGAAGCAGGAAGAATACCTTGGGTTTTTCCTCGTCGGACATGGCCCATTCGACACCGAGAACGTCGAGTACCGCTGCGGTTAGCTTGAGCGCCGGATCGCGTTGATTCTTGCCAATTTTCGAGCCTAGAATGTCGTTCAGGCCTTTGTAAATGCTTCCGGGCCATGATTCCTGAGGTGCAGTTTCGGCGATGAGCTCCTTTCGGCAGGAGGAGACTAGAGCCTGGAGAATCGCGCAGAGTTCAAACTTTCTCTCGGAATGGTCGGTCTCAAAGTCTAGTGCTATTTTGTTGACTATCGCGTGGAAAGGCGCCGTGTCGGTCGGATCCCAGGCTTTCGGGCCAAGTTTGCTAGTTAGCGTGACTAGTATGTTAAGCGCCTCGTCAGTCTGGAAACTCTTCTCTGAATAAATCTCACACATCTTTGGTATTGCCCTCTGCTCGACCAACGCTCTTTGTCCAGCTGGATATTGAGCGATATTTTGCAGACAGGTGTAAGCCTCGCTGACGATTATGAGAGTATCGTCAGGAGCATCCTCCTCGGCTTGGGAGACGATTTTCAACAATGCTGGCACATGACCGATCATATCGGGATGAGCAGCCAACTCAGAATCTCCGCAGAAGGATGAGAGAACGGACAGTGCCACGGATTTGTACACCTGAGGCGGACAATCCACTGGTACATCGTCGCTGGATAAGAGTTTTCTCAGAAATTTAGCTCCTATCGCCTCGAAGAGCATCTTCTTAGCCGCCGAGCCACACTCCTTCGCATCCACGAGCTTCGTCACCATGAACAGCGCTGCAAACTTCTCCGAATCACTGTCCACCATCTTCAGTATGGCCACGCATTTCTTCACACCCTCCGGTATACTCATTTTGCACGGTTTTGTTCCTGATGATACACCGTTCAAGCGCAACTTGGGCAAAACTTTCTCCTACAAAATAATCTGAATATGTGAGAAGTTGCGCAAGGCGCTGCTCCAGACCGACTGCCAGTAGCTCTGAGAAACTTACGAAGCCTCTCCTACTCGCTCTAGCCTTGCCCTTTGACACACTCCCTCGACGACGACGACGACGACGACGGCGATGAGGAGTGCGTTACCGAAATAACTTTCGACGTTTACGACGTTGCCAAATTGAACGAACGTGCGAAGATGCGAGTCCGCAAGAAAATTTCTACGTTGGGAAAAACCGAAGGCTCGTAGAAAAGCACAAAAATTGATTATAATTTCGCTCCACGTGCGAGTTTCGAAACTTTCGTGGCGTACGAGACGACGAATCAGTCCCGAGTGGTAAAACGTTTCAATATCCGTGGACATGAAAAAGAAAATAAGAAGAAAAAGAAAAGGCTTACATCCGCCAGTAGTCAACACTTGTTTCGAAAATAACCTCTCTCCCACGAACGAGGCGGAGACTGGCGCGAGGCGACCGGCCGTGCACTGTTTATTTCTTTATTTTTGCCCCGCCGGGTTTCTAACGATAGTCACTTTATTCTGGAACCACGCACTATACACGTTTCGTCACGTCGCGATTTTCAATTCGCAAAATAAATGTTAATATTTTTCGTCCATCGCACTTTTGGTCTCCTTAACCTGTAATTCGCGAGGTAATCTCGCGAACGCGGTCGGTCAAACAGCGATGCTTTGAAAAATTAGAAAAACAAACGAAGCGCGATTTCGTACGGAGTTCAAGTGGTTTAACACGGTGCCTCGACTCTCCCTTGTTGGATACGTCGCAACACACACAAACTCGCGGTCGAAAATAGTTGCGGGAGAATTAGAGATAGCGCTATATTGGGAAACGGCTCGTGTTACACACGAGCTTTCTATTTCCAGCGGAGAAGAAACACCACGAAGAAGACTACGACGACGTACACGAAATCGCTGCGGGTTTGGTCACGACGTCCCTTCTCGTTAAAGTCAGTAGTACCACACAGTGCTCACGTATTACCACCACACAATCGAATTATAATGCATACTAGTGAGATGCGTGTATTGGCGCTGTAGCGGGAAATGTCGAGACACGTGACGAAAAGGAGCGAGGTAGAACAAGAGCACGATGTTGTTTCGAGAATACATGCAATGTTGGTACTACATACACACTACTCTCTCGAGAGTAGGATGGATTGTTGGGTAGGGAGAGGGGGGAGGTGAGGGAAGGTGCTCTCTTTTCATTCGCGTCGTCTGCTGACACGCGTGACCTCGCGCGCCCTTCGTTCTATCTTGGTTCAAGGTGTTCACAGTCGTCGTTTCACGAATGGACGAATCCATCATTTCGTAGCTTCTTACGAAGCGTTTAATTAAGCGTAATTGTGAGACATGGGTACACGCATATAGGCATATAACGTTGTGAACTTTCACATTTGTGTCAAAATATTTATGAATATGTATATATGTATATATGATGATGAATAGGGAAAAGTATTTTTATACCTTTCTACAGGCCAAACTGTCTCCTTTTCGCGTCTCGATGAGGGTGTTGTCCAGATCGAAAAATACGGCGGTGATTCCAGAATTCGAACCACTTTGTCCACGATAGGCGGCCATCTTAAATTGGGTTGGCACGTCCTTGTTCCTTAGTCCTGCTGCTACTGCTGCAAGCTGCTTTTGTACTGCTATATTTGTACTATGCTTGTACTTTATAGACTTTATACAGAGATGCGTTGGGGTTGTACGGGGTTTCTGTTGGTTCTTGAACGCTCGTCCCGATTGTCAGTCTTGCGTGGTGGTACTCGTGTCTCTGGTCTGCCCGATGACGGGGATGGGACTTTCATGAAATAACGGCGCACTGCCTTTTGTCGTACGGGTCACACGAGGAAAAAAGTTAGGAGGGGGGACGATCGCGCGGTGGTTTTTGCCGCTGACGCTGCTTCTTAGGAAAGTTTGAGTCTCTCTCTCTCTCCGCTCGCTTCCTCGGTGTGTACGTAATGCGTAGGCCCCCTGAGTCGCTTCCTGATGATGATAATGCTCGTTTCTTTATCTCTGTAGTTTGCTCGAGGTCTGAGATCACGTCGACGTCAAACCACCTTCGCTGCTCGACGCCTTGCGTCCATCTTGATTTTGTGCTATGCATACTTTTGTTTGCGTCACGCCACTTGCAGTGTATCATGGGAGTAAACATATGATCGCGCGCATGCGCCATCACTTTATGGCGCAGGCATAATTTTATTAGCGGCACTTTTGAATGAAAAAAAAACTTTCCGTTTCGATGAGATATACTCGTGCGTTCAGTGTCTACACGTGGGAAAAATGAATAATAAAACTTTACTAATTTCACTGAAAATAACCAGTTCTTACTACACGTACCGTTAGCTTGAGTGATATTCATGCGCACGGTTTTTAGAGAGTTCGATCGAGTAAACCAAACATTGGACATAATTTGTGCGAGATGTTGAGGCGTAGTCTGGTTAAAAGCACGTGGTGTAGAATTCGCAAAAGAAATCTGCACAAAACTGTGAGTGTCGCAAAGTCTGTCAATAATGAAGAAAAACACGATGTTTCTAAAATACGAAATATTGGCATTATGGCACATATCGATGCTGGTAAGTGTTCTCGTCTTGCAGGCAACATAACCCATAAAATTCATGACGTTTAATTTTGCTCAGAAAGACTTATTTTCAATAAACAGCAATATACAATCTACAATGTACACTTAATTTTAGGCAAAACTACAACAACCGAGAGAATGTTGTACTATTCCGGTAGCATTGGCAACATGGGCGAGGTTCATCATGGAAACACAGTAACCGATTACATGGATCAGGAACGTCAACGTGGTATCACTATCGTCTCGGCAGCAGTGACATTTCCATGGAAAAATCATAATTTCAATCTTATAGATACACCGGGTCACATAGATTTCACAATGGGAGTCGAACAGACATTGGGTGTTTTGGATGGTGCTGTAATTGCCCTTGACGGTTCCGCAGGAGTCGAAGCGCAGACATGTACAGTCTGGCGACAAGCTGATCGTTATGACATACCCAGATTAGTTTATGTAAATAAAATGGATAGACTCGACGGTGACTTCGATGGCAGCATACGGTCCGTAGAAACCAAGCTGGAAACTGTAACGTTGCCGACTCAGATTCCTGTGAGAGAAAATGGTGTTCTCACTGGCATAGTCGACCTCTTGACAATGGAAAAAATAACTTTCAACAAGGAGAACCAGGGTAGGACTTATACCCGGCAATTATTAACTGAGAAAGACGACGGCCTTTTGTGGGAGGAAGCAAACGAGAAACGATGCTATCTGACTGATAAATTGTCCGGTTTGGATGATAAATTGGCAAATATCGTAATCGAGCAAGATTCTCTGGATAAAATATCAGGACAAGCATTGTCCGAAGCTCTTCGTCGCTGTACGATATCTAGAAAAGGCGTGCCAGTATTACTAGGAAGTTCATACAAAAATATTGGGGTTCAGCTGCTTATGGACAGCATTATTCTATATCTTCCTGCGCCCAACGAGAATCCCCGCAACAAGGATTATCGATGCTTCGAGGAAAATTTCTCCGCTAGAGCATTTAAGATTATTCACGACAAGCAACGAGGTCCCGTAACTTTCTTCAGAGTGTACACAGGTCGTTTGACCAAAGGCCAGAAAATTTACAACATCGAGCGTCAGAAGACCGAACAGGGTGGACGTCTTTACGCCGCGTATGCGGACGATTATGCAGAAATAGCCGAAATTACGGCTGGTAATATCGGCGCGCTCACGGGTCTCAAGTATACCGTTACCGGTGACGTTATAACCAGCAGTGCCTCAGTAGCAGGACGAGCGCAAACATTGTTCAAAAAATTTCATAAAAACTCTTCCACCGAGGGTGAGAACGTTTCCTTATCAACGGGTACCACTGTACCCGATCCTGTATTTTTCTGTTCTATAGAACCGCCTTCCTTGTCTTATCAAACTGCGCTAGACGTAGCCCTCGCCGAGTTAGGTCGAGAAGATCCGAGCTTGAGAGTTACCCAGAATGAAGAAACAGGACAGATGGTGCTTTCTGGAATGGGAGAGTTACACATTGAAATCATCAAGGAGAGAATAAAGAGCGAGTACAAAATCGACGTTGATCTGGGACCACTTCAAATAGCTTACAGGGAAACGGTTAATGTAAGCACTAAGGACAGCCTTGTGTCTCAGCATAAAATCGGTTCTACTAATCATACGGTCAACGTCACGCTCTCCCTCGTACCCAATCATCGGAAAAAGGAGACAATGCTGTACGACAACACGCAGGACAGTGCTTCTAATATCGCAAATGCACATCCGAAATATATCACGGCTGTTAAGAATGGCATAACATCGGCTCTTTCCCACGGACCCAAGCTCGGTTGTCCAGTCATGGACGTTGGAGTGAAGCTTCACTGGCTGGAAGTTGGTAGAGGGACTTCCGAGACGATGGTAGTGGCTACGGTCTCCCGATGTATTCGCAAGGTAAGAATTGTGAGCTTTTCGCAACGTCTCGTCAATTAAAATATGTACAAAATTTATTCTTTTTGCAGCTTCTTACCGATGCTGGTGTTATTCTACTCGAACCGATAATGGCTTTAGAAATCGCAGTACCGGAGAAATACGCCTCCAATGTTCTCGCTGATCTAAGCAAGCGGAGAACTGAGATTCAAGAAATCAGCATGCGTGGCCAAAACAGGCACATACGAACGCTCACACCACTAGCAGAGTTACTCGGTTACGCTACGGCACTTAGAATAGTATCATCGGGAACCGCGAATTTTTCAATTGAATTTTATGATTACCGTGCCATGGGCCCGCTCGAAGAACAGGAAGCTGTAACGAGAATCGTTGGATTCTGATCGGACGAGGTGGACTTTCGAAGACAATATGTTAATATTTAGTCTTCTTACAGAGGATTGGAAAAAGCGAAAAGGTTTCGTAGCTCACATAGTGGCGTATTGACGAATAAATGAAGAAAACATTGAATTTTGTTTACAATTTCAAGGCCTCTCATCGATTACTTAGTTTAATGAAAATAAGTATATTGCATCAACGGTGTATTACAATCTTATCATTTACACTAAATCGTCGAACAATAAACGCAGCTGCTGACTGCGCGGCGTTGCATCTAATATCCGTGGTGCGGGTTGATCGATTGGCGGAAGCGAAAAAAAAAGAACCAATCGTCCAATGAACTTACGCACCACGTGTGTAACTTTCGCGTATAAATATAGTAAATATATTAATATTGCTCAAAGTCATGCAAAATTGTCATACTCTATAAAATATATATATATATATATGTATATATATTATGTGTATGGAGGGATTAGACGTTACACAATATTGGTTGTTGCGGTTACAACGTTTTTGTTTGTTTCTTC
This sequence comes from Netelia fuscicornis, assembly GCA_946811545.1. NCBI lineage: Eukaryota > Metazoa > Arthropoda > Insecta > Hymenoptera > Ichneumonidae > Netelia > Netelia fuscicornis. Next base: position 6,510,015 of record OX328012.1, on the reverse strand, counting down.
TTTGTTTACGTTTTTTTTTTGTTTATAAACGCTGTTACGCAAATTTAAAGTTTCAGCGCCATTTCCTCGCGCACAAAAGTTTTTAATTTCAAGCTTGCAGCTTTGCAACCCGCGCGGGTATCTACGCAGACCGCGCTTTTATCTTTCTCCTTACTCGACTTATTCGCAACAGCTTGAGCCAAGGGGTGCCAATGTTTTTGACGCAAAATTAATTCCACCGCGACGAGAGTCGACGCGACAAAATTTTCTCAACTATGTATAATTCATTATCAAATCTTAGTTTGCGAATCTCGCCTCGACGTATGCAATACTGAAATTGACATGGCAGTGAAAGATACTGCCGCAGCGTTAGCTTTTTTTTCTTCATGAAAAATGACGCCTTTTGCGTCATACAAGGCAAATATAGAGTGAAAAAAATTCAATTATTCCTCCAATACAAAATATTCTCGCGTCAAGAGAGCACAAGACTACCTTGCGCGAGAGCTCGGGAGAGATCAATTCGTTCTCTGCTCTTTCATTGACTTGTACAATCCTTTAGATCGTTTTCTATTCGTATCATCGAAAAAATATCAACTATACAATTTTACAGCAAAGTTATATCGTAACGCCTCTTACGTTCCCGTTCTCTCTCTCTCTCTCTCTCTCTTTCTTTGTCTCAATGAGGATATAAAATACATTTATGGCAACGCGTGATGTCTTATGACGCGCGAGCAAATATGAGATCTTTGCTCGAGCATCATGAATTCTTAATTGTTTTTCTTTTTTTCGTCAGTATGAAGCGATTGAACGCGACGACAAGAATAACGTAACGTATGTATCGTCGTCAACGCTTTCCCGATCTCACTCGGGTTCGTCGTCGTTGGATCTATAATCGATATCATCCTGGCGTCACAAACTGACGAGTTTCGGTGGATTCGCATCCGGAGAGCTGAGATCAACGGCCGAAAGATTATTTCTCTGTTGGCTCGAGCACGATGGAATGAGCGGTGTCGAAACGGGCGTGAGTCCAGTACCGCCTTCCATCAAGGAATCGAAATTGAAAGGCATACCGCTCGAGGGTGTCGTTATGGGTACACCGGCGACTTCTGACGCGGTCTTCATGAAAGTCGGTGTTTCGAGGGTCTTAAATTGCAACGAGTCCGGCCGTTCCTTTGGCTCGGTAAATATCGACAATGAATTCGGTCTGTTGTTGTTGTCGAAGCCAACGGGTAAAGAATTCGGTCTATTCGCTCGTACGTTGTTGGACAATTCTCTCTTGGGCGGTTCGACGAAATGATCGTCCGTCAATGGATTGGCTTTTATCACGGGTTTGACATCGACTGGTGAGGATGAACGGATTCGACACACGGCTCTGTGCGCTTCGAGTATAAATTCGAGCTCGTCCTTGGCTTGCTGCAGCTGATGAATCTCGTCTTGCAAGTTCTGTTTCTTCTGCTCCAAACCCTCAGTTTCCTTTATTCGATAGAAGAAGAAAAACAGAGTCAGAAAATTGTGTTAATTATGTTTCTATTAACTATCTAACACGCTTATGATTTCCTATTATCGTCAATAACTAGTCACATTTGCTTCAAGAGGTTATCCACTTCGAAAACGAAATCCGTAAATTCTCAGGCACGCCTTGACCGATCGGAATGAAACTTTGCTTGGCCAATGCAGATTCGTGGCAAGAAGTGACTGAGCTAAATTTCGTTCCGATCGAGAATTTTCGAATCCCGTTTTGCAGCGATCTCTGTTCTCTATGCGGCCATGCCTGACTCAGTCGGTAATAATCTACAGAGACATCCGTCTCGTTTAATTTTTCTTCCATTTCACAATGAATACAAGATACTCACTTCTAGCAAGGAATTGGTGTGATCCATACGTCGCTTGCGACACCTTGCAGCAGCCATTTTATTTCTCTCTCTTCGAACCTGTCGTCTCTCTTCCTCTTCCGGCGACATACCGATAGTTCTATTAGGTCTTCTGCCACCCATATTGCGTCTGGTCTGTTGCTGTTGCTGTTGATGATCCTGATCGTCGTGTTGCGACGGGGATTGTTGATTTTCCAGCAATACACCGTTGTGATGACTCTGAATATTTTGTGTCTGGGCCGGTGTTGGCTGTGACGGTTCGACGAGAGGCGGCACGAAACCAGCCTCCCGGCTATGTGACGCCGACTCGCTCGTCAATTCAAGAAACGTTTGCTCGATGCTACGAAGGGTTGTCGGCGTCAGCGTGGGGGTCGTCCTCGTCGGTACGCCACTGTGCAAGCCGTCCAACGATACCAGCTGTAACAAAAAAAATGGAAAAGAACAAAAATTAAAAAAAGAACTCGTTAATCGTGCTCGAGATAAACAATGATAAACACACCTTGATCTAATTCTACGTAAACTCGATAAAGAGTCTACGGAACCGAACGACAAAAAAAAAAAAACAAAATGGCGAATCTTATTTTACTCTACAAAAATGTAAAAAAAATACATAAATATGAAAAAAATTGCATATTTATAAAAGTTGCAAAATTTGGTGCAAGAACTACCCCCCCCCCCCCCCCCCAAATTTCAAAATAATTATTTATCCTTCTCTCATCATCGCTATCAAATTTCCTATCTTAATAATTAAAAAAAAAACGAAACAAAATGGCGAGGCTTATTCTACTCTACAAAAATGTAAAAAGAAAATACATAAATATGAAAAAATTTGCACATTTACAAAAGTTGCAAAATTTGGTGCAAGAACTACCCCCCTCCCCCCAAATTTCAAAATAATTATTTATCCTTCTCTCATCATCGCTATCAAATTTCCTATCTTAATAGTTAAACAATAAAAGAAACAAAATGGCGAGGCTTATTCTACTCTACAAAAATATTAAAAAAAATATAAATATAAAAAAAAACTTCCACATTTCCAAAAATTTCAAAATTTAGCTGAAAAATTGTCTCCTCCTCCCCTAAAAAATTCCAAAAAAATCATTTATTCTTCTCTCATCATAGCTATCAAACTTCCCATCTTAATATTAAAAAAATAAAAGAAACAAAATGGCAAATCTTATTCCACTCTACAAAAATATATAAATATGAAAAAAAAACTTCCACATTTCCAAAAATTGCAAAATTTATCACAAGAACTGCCCCCACCCCTCTAAAAAATTCCAAAATAATTATTTATCCTTCTCTCATCACGGCTATCCAACTTCCATTTTAATAATTTTCAAAAATACAAAACAACGCTTTTAACCCGATTTTTTTTTGTTATTTTCCAACGACGCTCGTACACAGGAAAAAAACAAGAGTGGACGGCTGTTCTTTCGGCGACGGTAAAGAGGAAAAAAAGAGCGAAAAAAATAAAAAAAGAAGAATGATGCGAGTAGGACTAATTTTGGCCATGATGTATATGTGTGCGACCGGGGGGTCACGAGGATTTGTGGAGTGGCGAGGGCGAAGGAGTTGAGGGGAGCGGGGTGGAAAGAGAGAAAGTGGGAGGGGGACAGAAAGAGAGAGAAAGAGGGAGGGAGAGAAAGAGAGAGAGAGGGGGAGGGGGGGGGGTGTACCGACATGGGCCAAGCGTGTTGCCACTGTGGCCTTGTCCACCTTCGCATCCAACGTAGTTACCGTTGGTGTTAATCGTTCAACCGTGCGCTTCGTAGTAAAGCCCCCTCCCCTCTCAACCTCTCTCACTCTTTTTCTCTCTTTCTCACTGTGTCGACTCCACGGTGCGAAACAAAAATATCGGTGATCCATGAAACGATAAGTTATCGCAAAAGGCGTCGCGGTGTGAGGTCGGGGAATGCGAGCGAGGGTACGACCGAACACAATCTCATCATCGACCGATATAAGCCCCCTCCCCTCCACCACCTCGCAAAGTCCCGGAATTAACTCAAACCACTTCTTTTCCTTTCTTTTTCCAGCTATTCGTTTTATCTCTCTCTCTCTCTCTGTCTCACTCTTTCTCTCTCTTTTGACCGCAGAAATTCTGAGCAACACGTGCAATCAGAGAGAGAGAGAGAGATAGAGAGAAATAAAAAAATACACAAAATTTTGTCAACTTTTGAATAAATTAAAAAATTTGAATTATCTATTTTTAATTTTCAGAAATTCATCGAATTGAGAAAAATATATTCGACAACGGCTCGATAAATTGTTATTCCTATCGAATCTGTTTTTATATCCAAAAATTGATTTTTTTTATAATGAAATTGATTAAAAATTTTATTTTATTTTTTTCATTTTCAGAAATTGTTCGAATTGAGACAAATGTATTGAACAAAAGCTCGATAAATTGTTATTCCTATCGAATCTTTTTTTATATCCAAAAATTAATTTTCATTTTTTTTTATAATGAAATTGATTTACAATTTTATTTTATATTTTTCATTATCGCAAATTGTTCGAATTGAGAAAAATATATTGAACAACAGCTCGATAAATTGTTATTCCCATCGAATCTTTTTTTATATCCAAAAATTGATTTTCATTTTTTTTATAATGAAATTGATTAAAAATTTGATTTTCTATTTTTAATTTTCACAAATTGTTCGAATTGAGAAAAATATATTGAACAGCAGCTCGATAAATTGTTATTCCTATCGAATCTTTTTTTATATCCAAAAATTAATTTTCATTTTTTTTTTATAATGAAATTGATTAATTTGTTTTTCCCAGGGAGATTAAAAAGACGTAGCAAATAACGAAATTTGAAAACTAGAGTAGGTCCGATACGCCGTGGGCTCTGTGTCATCGCTAAAGTTACTCTCCTCCGGTGCTCGTTACCTTTTCTTTCGCTAAAGTGCGAGAGAGACGCTGAATTTAATTGGCCGAAAGATCTCGACTCCCCGACTCCACCCACTCGTTCGCAATATTCTATCTTAGCTTCTTGGCTGAAAATTCCGAGCGTGTCTCTTCGCAACGTTCGCGATAAAATTTTAATCCTCGACGGAGAACTTTCTCACCATCTTTTCAATCGTTTGAAAACGCGACACGTTCGCGTTTGAAACAAAATAAAGAAAATTCTGGCGGTCTTTGTCGCGTCCGAGTAATTTTCGTGTGTAAACTCATCGTCTGCTTGGCACGTGGTAGCTCGCGAAAAGCTCCAATCGCTCTAGAGACAAAATACAAAGAGGCCATTCTTGAAATACTTTGTTCATTTGTTTGTTTTTTTTACATTAGAAAATTTCTTTTTTTTTTGCACTTTGCTGCGACGATAAAATTTGATAATTAAAATTGGAAAATAAGGAAAATTAATAAATCGCTTGTTAATACTTAATTAAGAATTAATTAAGCGTTACGTTCATTTTTGAGAAAAATTGTAAGATTTTTTTAAAATAATTTTTAACGGAAATTGAACGATTTTGGGAATTTTGAAAATATAGAGAGGTTTGGTTCATCGTGACGTTGATCGAGGTTGATTGCGTATTGATGATTCGGCAGATGACCCGAAGACGTGCGTTAATCCTGACGATGCGTGTTGCGTCGTTTTGAGAAAGAGGGGGAGGGGAGAGGAGAGGAGAGGAGAGAGGAGGGGGCGAGGAGAGGAGAGAGGAGGGGGTGAGGAGAGGAGAGAGGAAGAGAGAGAGGGGCGACATCGTGCCAGATAATTCCATCGAGAATGGACAAGCATCGATGATTGGAGAGAGGAAAAGAGCGAGAGTGAGTGAGAGAGAGAGAATGGGAGGTAGAGATAAGAAGATATTCAGAAGCTTTCACTCGACTACCGGCTTCAGGAAGAACTCACATAGGTGGTCCTTCCAAGAATCGAAGTTTCGTCATTCGATTCTCGAGTATGGGGACAGAGAGAGAGAGAGAGCGAGAGAAGCCAGATCAAAATTGATAATATCGATACCAGGAAATGTTTGCGTCGTTTCACATTATTACATTATCTCTCTCTTCATTTTATTGAAATACATTTAAAAGCTAAAAGAAAAACAAAAAAAAATACCTCTACCAAAAATCTGTTCAATTTCCTAAAATTCTCGAAGCTATTTGATTTTAATTACATAAAAAAAATCTCTCCTCCCTCGTTACAAATTAATTTTTCTTTTATGCGATTAAAAGTCAAGTTTATTTATTATATTTGTTATATTTATATTTAATTATTTATTTATTTATATTTGTTATATTTATATTTAATTATTTATTTATTTATTATATTTATATTCATTTATTTGTTTATTTAAAAATAATAATAATAATAATAAAATTCAGGAGATCTTTTAACTGCAAGAGGATTGAAAAATAAATAGTGAAAATTTCGCAACGAGAGAAGAAGAAGAGGAGGAGGAGAAGGAGGAAGGGAGAGAGAAGCGTGAGGAAAAGGAGAAGGAGGAGGAGTGGGGGGGGGGCTGAGAGAAAAGCCTCGAACAATTTGTGTCCGCGAATCTATTAATAAATTGGCATTCGCTCGTTAGTAATCGAGCTCGTTCTCTCGTCGGCCGCTGCACCGCCGGCTACGAGACAAAGGGCGTTTTGTGCGATACGGTACGATCCACGAGACACGCGCGTTCGATAGCCGGCGTGGCGAGTCGAGAGAGAGAGAGAGAGAGAGAGAAAAAGATAGAGGGAGGGAGAGAGAGAGAGAGAGAGAAAGAGAGAGAGAGAGAGAGAAAAAGATAGAGGGAGGAGGGAGGACAACGTGCGGCTAAATCGTTTTTCCGGGCTAGAAACCTGGCGCGCTGTTTGCACAACCAAATTGATAAGACTGTTAACGTTTCGTTAAGATTATTTATATATAGATATATGAGACATGCAACGTCGAAGAGAAATTCAACGATAAGAATATTTTTAGCGCGTTTGGATAACTGAGAGATATTTTTTTTGTCTCTCAAATCTGAGAAAATACTCGACGTGGAAAATCAAGGAATATGTTTGTTATCGTGTGTTCCAGTCGAGTCGAGAGTAAATCAAATTAATCGATCGATTTTGAACTTATTTTATCGAGTTGAATCAATTTGATTTTTTGTCGAATTAATTTTCGTCGAATTGAATCAAATTTAAATAGATGGAAATTTGTTTTTTCTTTTTAGTTTGATGATTATTTTGATGGGACGGTATTATTGGTTCTGTCTCGAGACGTGTTTGTTTGGAGACGAATGAATTTACTTTTGAGATTGTTACAATTTTTTTTTAAAGAGAATTATTTGTTTTATTTTTTTTTCGAGGTAAATTGAGTTAATGAAATTTAATCAAATTAATTAAATAAAATTTGGTTTCGGTAGAGTGAGAATGCTAAGAATCTCCCAATATTCGAAGAGAGTGAGAGATGTTTTTCTCAAAATAGAATTTTTTTTAAAGAAAATTAATTTTTTTTTTGCGAGGTAAATTGAGTTAATGAAATTTAATTAAATTAATTAAACAAAAATTGGTTTCGGTAGAGTGAGAATGCTAAGAATCTCCCAATATTCGAAGAGAGTGAGAGAGAGCGGGAGATTTCTTCCTCAAAATAAATAGAATTTCTTTTTAAAGACAATTATTTCTTATTTTTGGAATTAAATTGACTTAATGAAATTTAATTAAATTAATGAAATAAAATTTAATTTCGTCAGAGTGAAAACGCTAAGAGTCTCCCAATATTCAACGAGAGAGAGAGAGAGAGAGAGAGAGCGAGAGATTTCTTCCTCAAAATAAATAGAAGTTCTTTTTAAAGAAAAATATTTCTTTTTTTTTGTTCGAATTAAATTGATTCAATTAAATTTAATCAAATTAACGAAATAAAATTCTGTTTCGACAGAGTGAAAACACTAAGATTCTTCCAATATTACAAAAAAGAGATACAGAAAAAGAGAGAGAGAGAGCAAGAGAGGCGAAAAAAGCGTTTCGCTTTTTAATTCCTTGCGTCGATTGCACAGCATTGAGAAAAAAACCGGTAAACATTGCATTATTGATTGGAACACATTGTCAAAACTTCCGCCCGTGAAAATACATCAACACGATCACGCATGCGCATGCGCATGCGCGCCCTTATGAACTTTGAAATTGGACCCACGCGCAATTGCCCAAACCCCGCACGATCGACGCGATGCGCATGCGCGTAAGATCCCGCGAACCACGTGGCCGCGCGCTCTCGCCATTTTCTCATCAATTCTCCCCACGCACATTTTTTCCCAATTTTCATTTTCTCTCCACGTTGAAAATTAATTCTCAAAATCGTAAATAAACGAAATAATACCTGCTGATAGAGCAATTCCTGTGCGAGTATATTCGCAATGTCGACGGGATCCATGGCCGTTGTCATTGCGCGATCAACGCGAGCGAGTTTCGTATTTCGTTAATGCGTAAATTAAAAAAAAAAACAAAAATTTCTTTTTTTTGTTTCAATTATTTTTGTTTTTTTTTATTTTTTTGTATGTTTAAACAATACAAATATAACAAAATTTATATTTGTAGCGATGACTCGTCGATCGCAAGGGCGTTTAAACGACGAGACGGGCGTGTAATCGAGCGTGTTACAATTTTAATTGTCTACCGTGTTTCGATCGGTAAACAAGTTCGTTGCGTTTCGTTCTCGGGAATAAAGTAAATAAATAAATAAAGATATTTATATTTTTGGAAAAAAATTTACAACCGTCTAGCGAATATCGTTTGTATCGTTGCAAAGGAACAAAACAAATAACAAAAAAAAAAAAAAAAAAAACGCGATTGTCGATTAAAAAAAAAAACAAAAAGAAATCGAGTCGATCGTTCGTTCGTCGAAAGAGGTTTTCGAGAGTCGGTACGAACACGCGCTTTTCTCCGTATCTCGTGTCCTCCGCTTGTTTATTTTCCCCTAATGCGTTTTTATTTTTTGTTTTACGGAAAAAAAAAAATTTTGTTTTTTCTCTATTATTATTTTATTTTTTGTTGTATTTTTAGTTCGCCGCGAAAATTTCGTATACGTATTTTGTAACGTCTCTCGGAATACGTTGAAACAAAATTAAAAGAGAAATATGTATTATTGATTTGTTTGTGTAGCGTGGGCGTGTGTGAGAAAAATAAAATAAGATAAATGAAAAGAATAGAAAAAAAAAAAAAAGAAAAAAGTATCTTTCGTCTCCCTCTTCCTGTGGCTCGCGGCGCCTCCCGGGGGCAAGTCGCGCTGCGTCGTCCACCGACGCCTCTCTCATACTGCCGGACGTAACGTTGCCGTCGCGCCAACGACGAATCGCCCGAGATGGGGAGAGGAACGCGTATGAGACGGACGGAGATAGAGAAGCGAGTGCGAACGCGTATATGTCTTTTATATAGCTATAAAACGACCGAGTGGCCATGCCACTGGCATCGGAACCGCTCACCAAAAATAGACGCGAATTTTGAGCATGTACTTCTTCTACTTCTACTTCTTCTTCTTCTTATTACTTCTTATTCTTCTTCTTCTTCTCTTGAGTAGTTTGAAAACTCGTGGCCACTTGCACCCAGGCTTTGCCACTGTTTCACTCTCGCTCCGGGGTTTTAGAATATTTATTAATATTTGTAAAATTGTTATCTCGTTGGGTTGAAGACAATAATTTTGTTTTTCCTATCGACGATTTTTTTCTGTTTTTGAGGAATTCTTCTCTTGAGTAGTTTGAAAACTCGTGGCCACTTCTAATATCGTTTTGCCACTGTTTCAATCTCGCTCCGGGGTTTTAGAATATTTATTAATATTTGTAAAATTGTCATTTCGTTGGGTTGAAAAAAATAATTTTGTTTTTCTATCGACGAATTTTTTTTTGAGGAATTCTTCTCTTGAGTAGTTTCAAAACTCGTGGCCATTTATACCCTCGCTTTGCCACTGTTTCAATCTCGCTCCGGGGTTTTAGAATATTTATTAATATTTGTAAAATTGTCATCTCGTTGGGTTGAAGACAATAATTTTGTTTTTCCTATCGACGATTTTTTTCTGTTTTTGAGGAATTCTTCTCTTGAGTAGTTTGAAAACTCGTGGCCACTTCTAATATCGTTTTGCCACTGTTTCAATCTCGCTCCGGGGTTTTAGAATATTTATTAATATTTGTAAAATTGTCATTTCGTTGGGTTGAAAAAAATAATTTTGTTTTTCTATCGACGAATTTTTTTTTGAGGAATTCTTCTTCTCTTGGGTGTTTAGAAAACTTGTGGCCACTTGCACCCAGACTTTGCCACTGTTTCAATCTCGCTCCGGGGTTTTAGAATATTTATTAATATTTGTAAAATTGTCATTTCGTTGGGTTGAAGAAAATAATTTTTTTTTCCTATCGACGAATTTTTTTTTGAGGAATTCTTTCCTTGGGTACTTAGAAATTTCGTGGCCATTTGTACCCAGGCTTTGCCATAGTTTCACTCTCGCTCCGGGATTTTAGAATATTTATCAACATTTGTAAAATCGTCATCTCGTTTGATTGAATAATTTCTTTTTTTTTTTTGCCGTGAGTGAATAATTATAATCTGTTATTTTAAACAACTGTAAATAATTATGCGATCCATCGTTTTTATAAAAATCAAAGTAGACATCCAATCATACTTTATTCTTTGATTTTGGGTTGAATAATATAAACATGTTTTTTTTTTAAATAAATGCCAAGAAAATCGTCGATTTATTTTCTTTCTTTTTATTTTGTTTGCGATCTTAAGTGCGCAAAATGTAATTTTGATTTTAGACAGCTTTTTTTTTGTAGTGAACTTATTGCTCAAAACTTGCCATAGTTGAAATTATGGCAAATATTTCATCAGCTTAATTTCATCGGATCGATAACGTTAATACAAAACATAAAAAATTCTATCAATTGGAAAAATAATAAATCCGCAAATTAATTGAAACAAAACAGACGTTACAATTTTTCATTAACTTTGTTCCATCATGTACAGTCTAAAATTAATCATTTTCTCTCCGATATAATGAACAAAGACCCAGGAAGTTAAGCGAGAACTTAAAATTGTAAAAAAAATAATTGAAATTTCAAACGATCGAGAATACAAAAAATAATTGAATTACGCAATCTCATGGAAACACGTAGAAGATCGGTAACGCTCTTTTTGTTGTTGTTGCAAACGAGCGATTATTCAAAGCATGGACGATGCATTTTAATGAGCCGATATAATTCGTGGACGAGCAATTTGCCGGCAATTACGGTTGGTACGAGATAATTGGCAGTGGTCGAGTAGCTAATTGGCAAAGGCTCGTAGGTGTTCGAAAGCGCGCTTGGAAAATATCCGCCTCCGGAGAGATGGAAAATTAGTTCAAATTCTGGACCATCGAGGTAAATTTGACTTTGGTCAACAAGTTGGAATTATTTCGGTGCGAGTTTTTCGTCCGTTTCGCCGTCCCTGAGAATTTTCATCGTTGGAACGCGCGCCCCCTACAACGCCTGCGCGCGCATCCGATCTTTTGCGCATGCGCGTTTGAGCTCACGCGTGGATTAGGACAGCCTCTCGTCACTTAATTAGACGTTGGTGGTTCTAAGTTTAACGCACCTGTGGAGCCACTCTCGCGACTAATATGCGAGAACGGGGGGGGGGGGGGGGGGGGGTAAATTTTTGGCCCGGCCAAGTTATGGCGCTTGGCCAACAGAATTTCCCTCGAGCCCAAATCATCGTCGTTATATATTTTTCATCTACCATGGGGTGTCTTTCTCTTTATGCGATCACAATCAACGCCGTGAAATAAAAAATTGATCAAAATTTATTTTACAAAAAAAAAAAAAAAAGATTTAACAATTTTTAAATAATTTGAAAGTAGATAGATGTAATTATTATCGTGATTATTGTAATTAATAATCGATCGGTATGAAAATATCAGGAGTGAATAATTTTTGAATTTTTTCTTTTTTATAATAATTATTCGAGAATTAATTTTGAAAAATTATTTTCGATATTTTGTAATTCGATGTATGGCTCGTATCTTAGATATTTGTCGTAGAGATTATTCGACGATTATCATCACGATCGATTGTCCTCGATTGTTCTACTTTCGAGGGACGGAGAGAGAAAAATTTCAGAATGTTTTGAAAATATAAAAAAATTATATAACTCCAGATCTCGCACGACAATTTTTTTTTTACGATAAAAATAAATATCCGATATCGGTCTCAATAACGAAATAAATCTTCCCTGCGGTTAAAAAAAAAAAAAAAAAAAAAATTTCCAAACAATTTTTTGAATTACCAAAAATTGTTTTAAATTTCAAAAAATTTGGAAAATAACGCAAAATTTGGAAACAATTGCATTATCCTCCCTCCACCAATTATTTATTCTGTCAAAAGGGAGATTTATGGGAAAAAAAATAAAAATAAAAATTTTATTTCAAATTTTTTTTCTAAATTTCAAAAAAAGTTCAAAATATCACAAAATTTGAAAACATCTGCATTACCATGCGTCCACCAATTATTAATTGTCGTAAATAGGAGATTTATATATGTATTTAAATTGTAAATAAAGAAAAGGGGAGGAGCAATAGGGGAAATTAAGCATAAGGTAGGTGTTTAGGAATTAAGCATAGATATAAGTGAGGAGCAAATGTAAAAACCCGTGAGGGTAAACATTGAAAATAAAGGAATTACTTACTACTATATGTATTTAAAAAAGAAATAAAAAATTTAATTTCAAATTTTTTTTCTAAATTTCAAAAATGTTTCAAAATATCACAAAATTTGAAAAAAAATTTGCATTACCATGCGTCCACCAATTATTAATTCTCGTAAATGAAAGATTTATGAAAAAGATTAAAAAAAAAAAGAAAAAAAATGCGATTTGGTGGAAAGCGTTGTAAAACAAGAGTGTTCTTGGGACTCGAGATAAAAGAGGATGTGGCCTCGTGTATTATCGTACCAAAAAGTGTCGCCGTCACCGCCACGATATCCGGCCTTTTTCACTCGGCTGGCAATCGCGCGAACGCTCGAACGATGATTTGTTTCGACGCATATTTTTTTTCTTCTTCTTTTTTTTTCTATTTTTTCCATTGTTTTTTTTTCCAAAGCGACCATGAAACTACTGATAATTCTCGACCATCGTCATGATATTGACGGCGTAATTCTAATCTTTCTAATATTTGTCTAACAAAAAAGAAAGAAAAAAAACAAGATCGTGAGATTTTTAATCGAACAAGATTTTCGACTCAAATCGTTTCAATAAAATCATTTTTTTTCCTCCCCAAAAAATTCGATCGACCTAAATATTTAATCTTTTTTAAAAAGAAAAATCTACACCAAAGAAGAATAAAAAATCTCGATAAACGTTATCTCGTGACGAAAGTTTCAAGTTGGATTGAAAATGAAAAAAAAAAGAAAAAGAAAAAAAAAGATAGAAATAAATAAAAAATCGATCGAAAGAGATAAGGATCGTTGATTATTATCTCCTTTAAATACTTCTTCACGAAACAAGGATTTAGAACGAATTCTAGGAAGAGAAAAAAAGAAAACAATAAAAAAAAAGAATATTTTTTTATTATTCAAAAATTAACTTCCATCCTCAAATTAAATTTTTCCCACGTTCCAATTTACTGCCATTAATTTATTCAACTCGTTATCATTCTCTAGTAAAATTTAATACAGGGAAAAAATTTTTGAAAGAAGAATGAAAAAAAATATATTTAACGCACGTGACAATTATTTGTTTTTTTTTTTAAATTTAATTTTGTCCATCCCTTAATTCGTTAGTGGTGCAAAAATTCTGAATCGGATGAACAAAGACGATTATCGTTTCTCGAATAGTCGAGACTAAGGCGACGGTAGGTACAAAGAGAAATTGAGAAGAAGACGAGGAAAAGAAGAAGAACGGAGCAAAAGGAAGAGCGATGACCCCGATGATATATATATATATATATACGCACATAAGGATGTATATCTAAAAATGCGTCAGCACAGTAGAGAGAGAAGAGCATGGTTATAGATCGCTGATGAAAACTTTGGCGATGTTGTGTGTGAGAGAGCAAGGCCTCGTCAGCTGCAGCAAACGAGCGACTACGACACGTTACAAAAATATAAAGAAATAATTGCAACGCCAACGGAGACAAAGAGACTGTGAGAAGGCTCAAAAATCGAGCTTTGCGAGAGAGAAAGAGAGAGAGAGATAAAGTGGAAACAAAATTCGAAGAATCGCTTTTAGTAAACAAACAATATTATCTATAAATAATTTCAATAATTGTTAATCATATTTTTGACAAAATTAGTCCACTAATAATTTTGTTTTTTTAACGTTTTTGTATAATTTTATCGAGATTTTATTATGATTATTATCATTTTTATTTAACAAGTTTTTTTTTGTAATAAATAATTATAATGGATTTTAATATAATTAATTTTTCATATAATTTTATCGAGATTATTGTCATTAATTTTATATCAGTTTATTCAGAAAATTTGATTATGATTATTATCGTTTTTTATTAAACAAGTTTTTTTTTTTAATAATATAATTAATTTTAATACAATAATAAATATAATTGCTTTATATAAATTTATAGAATTTATATAAATATAATTAATTATTCATGTAATTTTATCGAGATTGTGTCATTAATTTTATATCAGTTTATCGAGAAAAATGTATTATTATTATTATCATCAATTTTATTAGAAAAGTTTATTTAAAAATTGTTATTTTACTTTTTTTCATGGAACTGTTTACTATTATTCTGTGAGAACCGCCGCGCTTGCTAACGACGCTCGTGCGAGCGCCGCGAGCATAATTTTTCCATTCTCTGGCTCATGTCAGTTTGTCTAAACGCGAGCGATTGCCGAGAGGGACGACGTCACGGATTTCCCTCGATCGAGAGTGGCGACGCGACGGTGTTCTCCAACGTTTCCGCGTGACGATTATTGCGCGGTAAATAACCAGTCGCTCGTCCAGTAGGAACGATCAACGCCTCTTATTACAGAGCCATACGCGACTGTAATACGGTAATTCTTTCATCGCAAACATATTTTTTTAATTAATTAATTTTTTTGTTTACCTTGAACGATTTTGTATTTATCGATTTTCTCGTGAAGTACCATGATATCGCTCAAAACGTAGATTGTAAGCATTCAAAGTACTTTTCAACGGGAAAAGTAAATTTGGACTATCGGCCTTGAGTCATTTTCGTTAAGAGAGAACGAAGAAAGATTCTTGAAAAAATCAAGCGCTTGAAAAAACGGGAGGAACAAAGATTTAATACTTTCAATTTATTAAAATATATTTTAAAAACAATACATAATTCAAATAAATATTGAATTAATCGAATTCACAAAATTTATCTCGAAAAAAAAAAAACGATTTCAACGAGGTCGATACAAATTTTCATTCGAATCGCATCGTTTTGCGATAAGTCGGCCATTTTGTCGACCATTTTGAATTTCGCCATAGCACGAAGTACCTAAAACGACCGTTACGCAAAAATCCCGGTCTTTAAATTTGAATTTTCGACCGTTGATAGTCGGCCATTTTGATTCCGCCATCTTGGATCGCGAATTGCCCGATGGCCAGGGTTTAACCTCAAAAATCAACGCGACGCGCAGTCCGCGAGTTGCAAAAAATTCACTCGTGCGGTCGACCGCGTCGTTGCGAGAAACAAACAGAACCGAAATACCGGTCGTTCGTGTTTAAACAGAGGCTGACTTCGCTCGGTCCATTATGTTTTATGATATTGTTGTTATCATGAACGATAATGAAACGAAATGTTATTCATTATTTCAGTTGGCCCCATAAAACGAAGAAGGGGTCAAAGTACAGGATTCGACGCTTGCTAATCTCTCTCTCTCTCTCTCTCTTTATATATATATATATATGTATAAAACATAAAATATAAGCTTCTCTCGAAAGTATCGATCATGGTACGGCTAACACGACAGTCCAGATGTAAAAGTGTGGCTCGATAAT
This sequence comes from Netelia fuscicornis, assembly GCA_946811545.1. Classification (NCBI taxonomy): domain Eukaryota; kingdom Metazoa; phylum Arthropoda; class Insecta; order Hymenoptera; family Ichneumonidae; genus Netelia; species Netelia fuscicornis. The sequence continues at coordinate 6,494,257 of OX328012.1, read as the reverse complement.
AAGCATCGCCGGCCTGTTCATCGAACGACCGGAGGATAAGTGACGCACGTGGGTCGACTATATAATATTGCCTCGAGCGGTATGGAAAAAAAAACCGATAAAAAATAATAATAATAATAATAACAAATATTATCATCAGCGTATACGCGAAATAAATTTCTAGGCCCGAAAGTCACAGCGCCAGAGGTTATGTTATACCACCGACTGTGAGAACAGTTCGTCCGACAAAACATTGGGAGGTTGACACGGTACTTGGTCGCACGACGTAAAAATAAAAAATAAAGAGAAGAAATAAAAAGCGAAAGACGGAAGAACGCGAGTTGTTGTGAGCGGAAGGTTGCTTATCTCCCGTCGCAATCTAATCTCCCTGTATCCACGTTTCTCGAACACCGAGAGATCTCCTTATGGCTTATATAGAGTTTCGTCGAAACGTCCAACGTCGATTTTACAAATACGAAGAATTCTCGATTCTTGGACGAGCATCGTGTAGCACGTATTTACGAAATAACCTTTATTCTTACCTCGAGCAACACACGAAATAAACACGTCCGGTTTCAATCAGGATTTTCTAAATAACAAAAAAAAAAACTGTGTTTCGTCACTATAGCTCGTTGACGCAGTCTTTATTCGATTCGATTCTTTCTGTCGTACACGACGAATGTTTGTTCTAGTAATTCGTCGATAAATCTTGTTTGTATTGGCGATTGTGAGAGGACGTAGAACGAGAGTGTTTTCGACGAACAAAAAAAAAAAAAAACGTTAACAGTGGCACGAACGTTACGATAAACGAGTCGATGGAGAGAACGCGTACGGTGTTTTTAATACAAATGCGAGTAAAGGAAGGAAAAAAAAATTGTCCCGTAACACGATGGAGGGGGGGACACGGACTCGAGCACACTCGACCGTGGTCGCACTGACACTGACAGTGCGCGGCGCGCGGGGTTTGCTCCTTGCCGCTCTTCTGTCATCGGAAATCGTGATGCTGCCGCGTCGCGTGTGCGTGCGCTGGATGGCGCAGTGGTGTGTGGCGCGTCGGTGCGAGAGTGGTGGTAGCTGCGCGGTATCGCCTCGCCATCGACACACGCTCGCTCCGCCTCTGCGCGCGCATACACACACGTACACTCCCGCTCTCTCGTCGTTCCTTTCTTCGCTTCTAATATACGTGAAAAAAAAAAAAAAAAGAGAAGTATAATAATTCTTTAACCGGAAAGTCCCGCGATAGTATACGAAAACGAGAACGTTCTTGTAGTCGGAGGTTTTTGAGGACGCCAAGTGCTAACGGACGAAAGAAAGATGGCGCGCGCATGCGCATCCAGCGCTCTATCTCTTTCTCACTCGTTCTCGCGCTGTAACAAGGAAAAATCCCATCTAACGCTCCGCTGTCACTTTCAGTACGTTTGATTCTCTCGTTCCGGTAATACATCGTCGAATTACCACGATTCGCGGTCGCTCGATGACTATCCTACTAGGTAGTAAGCGAATAATAAGCTCCTCGCGACGATTCCAAGAAACCAATCGTTCGAACGTCGGTGCTGGAGAGCGAGGTGGTACAGTCGGTGGCGTATACCGCAACTGCCTGACGCGCTACGACTCGAGGGTAATGAGGGTCGCGCTCTTTACAAAGAAATTCATTTTATTTGCATAAAAATTAAAACTCGTTCATAAAACGACGTAAAACAATTTTAACAATTTTAATCAATTATAATCTTCCTCAAACGAACCGTAACGTCTCATTCTAATTCCTCTGAACAATAATAAATGAGGTGAAAAAAAATTTTTTTTTTTATTTATTTTTTCTTCACCTTGGTGGGTCAGCCACCGTGCCCTTCAGGTGTGTATTTAACGAGTCAAAGACGTAGAGCGATCGTGGCGTGGGGGATATGACGAGAGAGAAAAAGAAATAAGAAATGATGAAAGATATGTTGAGCAGGCTCGGGCCGGCGAGACGACGCGTGTGTGCGCGTTCGGAACGTGCACGATCTCGCCTCGATCCCACCCCGTTTCTATATCGTTCCTTTTTTTTTTCGTTCTTTTTCGTTCACGGTGCGCTCGCGCGAACCACGGGTCTCCGGGAATTCCTGCGGAATGACGCAATAACGAAGGCATTTCCGACGGTCCGTCCATTGCACTTGGACCGGGAAGGGGGCTGTGACTATAAGGATAGCCCTCCGGTATAATCGAATGTATATAGGTATACGATATAAAGGATGGAGAGGAGCGTCACGTGATCTTTCGGTTTCTCGATGCGTATCATATACAGGGTGAATTTTATAAAGTGTAACATGGCTTTGTTTTAAGATAGATGGGATCATTACAAACAAAAGTTGCAAATATACATTGGGGATATTTTTAATAGTTTGGGAGATATAAGCTTTTAAAGTTGGGCCAATCAGAGCGCGCCAAGGAGCGTTGGAGCCGCCCACTCCCGTTCTAGCCGTAGAGATAGTACAGTGTACGGCGTTACATTTGGGGTTGCAAAATTCAGAGTCAATATTATTTGTTATATTATTACGCAGTCATTTTTATTTCTCAGGCATTGGCTGCTAGAGTGAGAGTGGGCGGGTTCAACGCTTCTCGACGCGCTCTGATTGGACAAACTTTAACTATTTATATCTCGTAAACTATTACAAATATCCCTAATGTATATTGGCAATTTTTGTTTGTAATGATGCAATCTACCTTAGATTAAAGTCTGTTACACTTTATGAAATTCACCCTGTATATAGATATGTATATATGGCTTATAGTATATAATTTTCTTTTCAAAACTGTCTCGCACGCATCGAGAAGCTTTCAGACATTTTTTACAGCTCCATAGAATATTATAGCTCCATAGAATATATTTGAAAAGGTCTTTTCTATAGAATTAATATTATTCCATGGTTAAGAGCCTTCGAGTTAGGATCAGCATTTTGTCGTTCTTCGTGGAAATGCATATGAGGTTTTTTTTTTCTTTTCCTTTCTTTTTGTATGTTTCTTTTCATCAAGAGACACGACTCGTGTCCCTTTGGATGGGAGTACAATGCACTCCGAGCACAATCGTAGTAATCGGAGAAAGGAAAAACCACTCGGCGATCGTGACAATGGCGATAACCTCAAAATTCTCGATTGTCGAAGGTATCGACGATTTTAGTCACGGACGACAGAAACGAGTCGGATCATCGTCGTGTCTCGAATGTCTTCTATTTTACGATCAGATTCTTAAAATTCCACTTTTTTTAAAGCGTGAAACGATTTTTTTTTCCATCATAAAAAATAGAATTTGTCTGATTTTAGTAAAACTTGGATAAAGGTTAAGTCCAGATTAGTCATAAAAGTTATATTCTTTTTTTTATGTTCGTTAGATAACCGGAGGTGGATACGAGGTCAGCGTGGGGCTCGAGTGATCACCGAAGTTAAGCAGCATTTCGCGCGGCCACTACTTGGTGCGGTGACCGCTCGCTGAATTACACCCTGACACGAGATTCCTGCAATTTCCCTATGGCCTGGGGAAATACGCTACTGTTGAAAGTCATCTGTAGACGCACCGGAAAAATTACCCAACAATGAACGAGAAAAAAAAAGGAGGAACCCTGCCCTAAAAACCCCAAAGGGAATAAATACATTGGAAACAATGAATAAGAAAAAAATATATCCGGTAGAATGATGATGGAAACAGACTAAAAACAGAGATAAAAAAAAGCTCAATCGATATTTGACGTCACGACAATTACAATTTGCTCGGTAAATAGCAAAAAAAAAAAAAAAAAAAAAAAAAAAGTATGAGTCGATCGAGTGTATAGACGCGGTTTACGAGTCCGGGAGAACGGAAGTGATGGAATGTGTATAGTAAGAGCGAGTCTAAGCTAGTCGATAATTTCCGAGAAAAGGCGAAGGGGTGTACGTAGTACAGAGCGAGAGCGAACGAAACAGCAAGAGAGAGAGAGAGAGTGCCGTGGCGATGTCGCGGGATAGCGCCGCGCAGGATTTTCATTCATAAATCGTCGAGAGCTGCCGAGGTATACGCGAGCAAGAGAGACGGAGAGAGAGCAAGAAGCCGGCAGAGTCGCGGTGTATGACTCACACAGGCCACGAAACTGAGGTAAGCGTTACAAAAATAATAAGAGTATCGCGAGAACTTCTCTTCTCGCTTGTAACTCGTTAATGTCGATGAGACGTACTTCACCCGACGACGACAGTCGCTCGACACCGCGAATGTTCTTGCTCCATTATTGGAACTCTAACAAAATATGGGACGTTCTACGTCGATTTGACTCGATGAAACAATTTTTTGCTACCAACAATAAAATTAAATTCTTAATTAACATTCCATACTTTTGATTAATTTACTTTTTAAAAAACCACCAAATTTAGGTCGAATCAAAAAAACGTCCGAACAAAATTTTCCCAATTTATTAAATTGGGAAAGTAATTAAATTAAATTATTTCAAAAAAAAAAAAAAAAAAAAAAAAAAAGAGAGAGAGAGAGAGAGAATCGAATACTTAGAAATTCGAAAGAACTAACGAAAACGAAAACCAATTTTAATTTCAAATACTTAGAAACATTTTTTACAAAAATACTGTTTAAAAAAAATAATTTCAAAATTAAAAAAAAAAAAGTTTAAACAAATTTTTTTATTTTTTAAAAATTTCCAAAACCGTAACTGTTACAAAAAAAAAAATACAAATTTGTATTCCAGGTGAAAGCCAGGTAAATTGGAGAATCTTCGAAAGTTTCATCGTTCGAGCCGTCGCGTTTTGTTAATAAAAAAAAAAAAGTCAGGAGGAAAAGGGTTAAAACGCGATCACGAAGCGTGCCCTTTGGCTCGAACGACCCACCACTGTTTATTTATCGGTTCGTCCATGCGACTTCTTCCCAGCTGACGAGAAGAACTCTTGCTCGTCTTGTTCGCTAAACTTAATCCTCCGGTGACCGCGAGTTTGCCCTCTTCGCCCCCCCCCCTCCTCTTTCTCCTCCTCCTCCTTCGTTTTACGAAGCAACCGGCCGAACCACCGTCCGAGTAAAACCCTCTTAATTAAAGGGTTAACGAACGTCAACTCGTCATTTCCTGTCAGATTTGACCGTTTTTCTTCGTTCATTATGTACCCACCGATAACGCGTTACACCCCTTCGATATCAGCGACGATTATTTACATCAACGCCAACGAACATTTACCGTGTTCCGACTTGGAATGAAAAAAGAAGAAAAACAAATATTTTGTCAATAATAACAAATTTATATGTTAAATTATCAATTTCGATTTTTGCAATTTTTTTTCTCGATGAAAATTGCCGAATATTTTATTCGCGTTGTTTTGTTTACAATTTTTGACTTGCCGAGGGAAAAAGAAAATTAATTTTTTCTTTGCGAGAAAAGAAGTGAAATTTTCGCGATTTATAAAAAACAAAAAAAAGAATTTTCAAAATATTTATTTTCATATTTTTGTACTCGAGTATTTTCATTTATTTTATTATAATTTTTTGGTTTTTTTCTTTATTTCTTTTACTCCCGATTTTGAAATTTGCGGAAAATATTTATTTTCAAATTTTTATGCTCGGGTATTTTCATTTATTTTATTTTATTATAATTTTTTCTTTATTTTTTTACTCGCGATTTTGAAAATTTTGGAAAATATTTATTTTCAATCTTTTGTGCTCGACCATTTTCATTAATTTTATTTTATTATAATTTTTTCTTTCTTTTCTTTATTTTTTACTCATTTTAAAATTTTTGGAAAATATTTATTTTCAAATTTTTGTGCTCGACCATTTTGATTTATTTTATTTTATTATAACATTTTCTTTTTTATCTTTATTTTTTTACTCCCAATTTTGAAAATTTTAGAAAATATTTATCTTCAAATTTCTATGCTCGACCATTTTCATTTATTTTATTTTATTATAACATTTTGTTTTTTTCTTTACTTACGATTTTTTAATTTTTGGAAAATATTTGTTTTCCAATCTTTGTGCTCGACCATTTTCATTTATTTTATTTTATTATAATTTTTTCTTTATTTTTTTACTCCCAATTTTGAAAATTTTAGAAAATATTTATTTTCAAATTTCTATGCTCGACCATTTTCATTGATTTTATTTTATTATAACATTTTTATATATTCGCTTCATTTCCGATAGCTCTCGGTACCCGGCATAAACAGCGAATTAGTTATTTCGAATAAATTTACAAGAAGCCACTTGTCTTGAGCTCGTGCGTCTCCCGTCACTCTTTACCTGCGCGAGCATGACTCTCTCGTTTCGCGCAAGGATGACGATAAGCGTTCACCTTGCCGCGAGACGAAACGATGAAAAAAAAAAGTTTCGCGAATCGATTCAATTTCGCTAAATTTTGCATTTCATCTTTCTTCCTCTTTTAAATCCCTCTTTTAAAATTCAAGTTAAAACTTAAGTTTAAAATTTCAAACTTAACCTCCTTCTTTAAAATTTTGACGATGTAAAAAAACAAAAAAAAAAAAAAAAACAGAAACATCCAAATAAAAATAAAAAAAACGAAATCGATAAATTGGAATTTATCTTCCTCACCATAGCTTTCTCTTCCTTCGTTAACTGCCAGGGATCCGGTCCAACGACGTGCGAGGGATACATCGAGAAAGGGGAATAAATGCTGTCGTCTGCCATTGCTTGGTAAAATGAGTTTGGCACGAGTTGCGACATTAGTCCTTCTCGTACCTCGTTCTATCTCTTTCCTTATATCTTATTCCTTCACCTCCTTCTCAACCCTTGTCCCAAACGCACTGAGCACAAACCACGCGCGAAATATAATTCGTCTACTATTCAACTAACGTTATAATTAATACAATCAAAAAAATTTAATTAATCCAACGAATCAACAAAAAAAAAAAAGGAAAAACTATTTTTCAACTGATTTTCCACTGATAAATCTTTTCTCCACTCGTCGAGACGAAAACAACAAAAAAAATACGAAACACCGATAGACTTGGTCAACGTGGATGATCGCAATTCGAATAACTCGTTTTTTGCCAAAATACTGGTCGAAAAGCGCGAAGCGATACGATCGGGGGAACGATATGCGTGAACGCCCGTATACGTGTTGACTGAACGAGTCGCCAACGTGACTGTGTAACTATATACAGTTGGCAAGTTCGCGGGAGTACCGTGGTGCGCGCGCAGCTCGTTTCCCCCACACGGCGGCCGCCCGAGTCTCCCCCCACCACTGGGCTCGCTTCGGAGAGAAGTCCACGCGTCTCCCACCATTACCGTTGTACCAATGTGCGGCGCACGAGCGAGCTGGCGCGTTGTACGAATTCTAGAAATCCCTCTCGATCCGACGATATTATAATGACGTCATACTTGACCATCTTGCGGGTTAGCAAGCGCAAGCGAGAATTGTCGTAGGCCACCTTGGTAACGCGTGCCGACTACGGGGGAGGGGGGGTAAACTGCGCGCGCAGGCTCTTTCGCGTTACGATTAGAAACTCGAGGAACGAGATTCCCGTTTCCAGGTACCATGCGTAATACACTCCCCGCGCATGGGGCGAGACGCTTGTTCCGGGATTTTAGATCGATCTTTCTCTCAATTCTTCATAACGCGATAAAAATTAGGTCAATACGCGGGAATTTTGATTACGTAGGTGAATAAATTAAAGACAAATTTAAATTGTACTTTCGTTGATTCGTTTGACCTTTGGATTTTTGGGGATTTTTGTTATGTCGAAAAATTTTACGTTTTTTGGACAGAAGTTCGTAAGTAAGTTTGGGGGAATGTTGGTGGAATGGTCAAGCGGTGGTCTAAAGGTTGATTGCAAATTTTGTACAATGGTATTGCGAATTTTATCAATGGAAATTATTCGTTAATGAAAGAAATTTTAATTAATTATTTTTTGTATAATTTTATTTATGTACGTTACTGTTTATTTGGAAAATATATATATATATATAAAATGGACAACTCGTCGTTGATTCCCGTGGTCTCTTTTTCAACAAGACGTTGCACTCGGCACGTTTCTATTTCGAACACGGGGATTCCCTCTGTTATATTAGTCGCGTGCGCCACGCGCATGCGCGCTACCGTTCTTCTCACGCTTTACTAATTCCTTTGTTTCCGATCCCAACGATCTCCTCAAAGGATTAAACCTCGTTATCCGATCGCGTGTAATTCACTTAATGGGAGAGCTTTAGTTGAAATTTTCAAAAAATCCATTTTTTTTTTCATTTCCTAAAAGTACAATATGTCTTACGAGTATTTTCCGACTAAATTGCATTTAAATCGGATCATTATTCATCGAAATGCATAACTTTGAAGGAAGCCGTGTTAGAGCCATACAAAGTAAAGTAGGTAAAACGTTTAAACTCGTTTTTCTCGAAAGCTTGTTTTCGAAGTCGATGATCACTGTAACTCGAGAACGGCTTTACCGATCGGATTGAAATTTATATCACATCTTCTATATGTAGTTGTCCTCCGGATGAACCAAGGATTTTTTTATTGGACAATTGTTTTTTTTTATTATAGTAAAAATGTAAGTGAAATTTTGATCAAAACAACATTTTTGACTTTCAACGTCCGCCATTTTGTGAATAATGGAAATTTTTCAAAACCCTTCGGTCAACCGGAGCATTATATCATTAACTAAAGATTCCCCCCCTGTTTTGTTGGTTTCAGATAATCCGTTGCAGCGCGGGAGCGATCACCGCAAAATCTGTTTTTTTTTTGCAGCGTCTTCGGTCGTTGATATATAACGGCTTATTTTTAAATATATTTCTTTCAAAAAATTATAATGTTTACACTAAATATATATCTTTTATACGGAAGAACTTTTGTTATCAATTATTTTATCGTTTGGCAAAAAAAATAAAAAATCGGAAAAAAAGGCCTTTTTTTATCTTTTCAACTTGACCTCGCTCCTTAAGTTTGTCTACACGTTTAAATACAAATTAGACATTACATCGCAAGAATGCAAAAAATGTTCGTTCGATTAATTTTCAATTAAATAAGGATTTTAATTAATTTTTGAATGAAGTTAATTTTAAATAATTTCTGTTCAACAACGATTTAATGTAAATGTTAATTGAAAACTTAATAAATTAAATTGTTAATGTTTCAAATTTGAAACAATATGTTTGATAATTGATTGAAATTAAATCACAATTTACGATTTTCTAACTTGATTGATTAACATGAAAAATTTAATAAATACGGATTTAAGAAGTGCCTCGTTGATCCAACAATGAGAACAAAGCCGGATCTCGCAATTGAGATATCCGCATTATCGATAAACATGATACGATAATTAATGATAAATCGTTTCTTATCGAGTTTGATATTGATAATGCACAGAGTTGTGTCTCTTGGATGGTAACGTTTCTTCTTTTTTCTTTCTTGTCAATAACACATAAATCTATATACATGTATATATAAAGCAAACTGCAATAACACGGTGAGTTTCCCAAGTCAAAATCCACGAAGGAACGAGGCCAGGGAAAAATAATAACGGAGATTTATGAGCTTGTTTTGACAAGAAAGAACGAGAAAATTTTCAACCGCACAGTGGCGGGGGGGGTAGTGCGGTCTAATGTTATTTCCCAAAAGTGCTCGAAGATTGTGTCAGGAGAAAAGGGAGAGCGATAATCTAAGGACATTATCCCCTCGTTTCTTCGACTCGAGTCCCATCGGGTATAATGACAAATTTACGATCTTTTCCCCGAGAGGATCGTATAAACGTTCGTTTAGGTAGCCCCGAAAAACTTTGTTTTCTATCTGAGTCATCTGAGCGAATATAGGCGCAAGGAATAATAGTTCCTCGAGGATATTTCGAGTCGTGGCGAGAAGAGGGTAGTAGTAAAAATTCGCTTCGGGTTAATGGGACGACTTCGAGAGTAACGAGGGGACGCTGGATATTCGATGAGGATTTTACTATCGCGTAATTACGAATATTGTCTCTTTCTTTATTGCCCCCTTCGTACTATCACTGTCAGTAATAATTCGCTTTGGTCATATTTTTCTTATTCCGATTTTACAACCCCTTGTTGAAGATTTGACGAGTTTTTATTTTCTACATTTATTGTTTTCAAGGGCATAGGGCAAGGGCTCCCTTTAGATTTTTGAAACCCTGTTTTTATCTTTTTTGTTTTTTTGCTAGGTTTTTCTTCTATTTGTGTTTTGCTCGTCTGATTTAATTTTTCGGGTAAGTTTGTGTGGGCGATATTTTACACCTTATTGTGGAGGTCGTCTCTCCCTTTACATTTCTCAAACCCTATTTTTACTTTTTTCGTTTATTTTGCTAGCTTTTTCTCCTATTTGTATTTTGCTCGTCTAATTTAATTTTTCAGGTCCGTTTGTGTGGGCGATATTTTACACCTTATTGTAGAGGTCGTCTCTCCCTTTAGATTTCTCAAACCCTATTTTTACTTTTTTCGTTTTTTTTTTGCTAGTTTTTCTCCCATTTGTATTTTGCTCGTCTAATTTAATTTTTCGGGTGTGTTTGTGTAGGCGATATATTTCCACCTTATTGTAGAGGTCGTCTAGGATACGGGGAACCGCAGGAAATCCTCTTTAGTTACAATTGACAACTGTCAAACTGTCATGTTCCTTGCAGGGAATCGTCAGGTTTCGGAAAAATCGCCGTCCCACCACGCCAGCCAGTGTACAGCCAAGCGGTCACCGCACCAAGTAGTGGCCGCGCGAAATGCTGCTTAACTTCGATGATCGTCCGAACCGCATCATTCTTCATCTCCAAATTCGGACACGTTGATTTTTATTTTAATCTTTAAGGACGATTATTAAAACATTGTTAACGTTCCTTTTTTGTCGCAATGTTCATTTTCTCTTCCATCGCAATAAAGGAAGCGAAGGGCCGAGAGATGTAAATAATAAAAAAAAAAGGCGTCTCACTCCCGAACCAATAATCATCGTAAAATTAAACATACCCTCCGTATTTTCAGAACGTGCAATTTTCCGCTCGTTCCAACCTTCGTACGTTAGCAATATTTCAATTTTTTTATTCCACCATTTCGTAATAAGTAGTTCAAAAATGAAGGGAACGTCATGCAGCAATAACAAGAAACACAAACCAGAGCAAAAAAAAAGAAGTTTTCTTGAAAAAGTAAAACGTTGAAAAAAACAAAAAAAAAAAAAACAAAAATTTTAAATTAAAAAAATGGCCATTTTTTTAAGAATTTGAAGACAATTTTGTCCAAGTCAAAATAGCGAACAAGAAACACAAACCAGAGCAAAAAAAAGAAGTTTTCTTGAAAGAGTAAACCGTTGAAAAAAAAAAAAAAAAAAAAAAAAAAAAAATTAAAAATTAAAAAAAGTGGCCATTTTTTTAAGAATTTGTAGACAATTGTCCAAGTCAAAACGTTGTTGGAAAGCGAAGCGTCCTTTTCGAGCTGCCGTCGCTCCATGTCTTTGCGAACAAAGACATATTTTAATCAAGTCCGGCTTTTGTATCGCATTGACACGTTTGAGCAAAACGGCAGGACGAATACGAGACCCGCAAGCAAATTGTGGGGAGAGAATGATTTTTCAAAGGGAAAGCGGGAAACGTTTATTGAATTGGATAAAGCCCCTCCTTCCTTCTCCGCTCCCTCCGCTCCCTCCGCTTACTCTCGCCACCCTCAATATCATTCGCACACTTCGTCGTATCGGTACAAAGGTGTAATAATCGTACGATATGCAAGGTCGGGTTGCAAACAGGCCATCGTACAGTGGGAAGCGTGTCGTGACCTTCGAACGTCTTTGAACAAACTTCAGTCTTTGAAACAACTTTTTTTTACAACCAAGAAAAAGTAAATAATTACCACGAGGAATTAATCACTGAGATAAACAAAAATGTAAAATAGAATTAATTTTGTATAAGAAAAAAAAAAGTTGATGTAAACAACAAAAAGAAAAAAGTTGACAAATTTAATTATATTAGTAAAAAATCGATGAATCGATTTTACAATGGCGATAGAAAAAATAAATAATTGCCACGAGGAATTGATCACTAAGATAAACAAAAATGTAAGATAGAATTAATTTTGTATAAGAAAAAAAAAAGTTAATGTAAACAACAAAAAGAAAAAAGTTGACAAATTTAATTATATTAGTAAAAAATCGATGAATCGATTTCACAATGACGATAGAAACAATAAATAATTGCCACGAGGAATTAATTACTGAGATAAACAAAAATGTAAAATAGAATTAATTTTGTATAAGAAAAAAAAGTTGATGTAAACAACAAAAAGAAAAAAGTTGATAAATTTAATTATATTAGTAAAAAAATCGATGAATCGATTTCAGAATAGTGATAGGCAAGTCGCCATATTCGACCTTCCGCCATTTTTTGTACGCGGAGATTTTAAGGTAGTCCTATCGTTGATTGGGGGATTAAAATTTTATTCCCGTTTTTTCTCACATTGGAATTGGACCAAGCGTTAAAGTTCATTAAGAAAAGTTGTTGCAAATCGACTGAAGAACAACATACTCAAAATTCAAATTGATCCTACGTAAAGTTTATTTGTTATATAATAAACAAAATCATGAATTTTATTTTCCATAAGATTTCTTATAAAAACTAATCGAAGCTTCTTTGATGTCATATAAAAACGCGTGCCAAATTTCAACAGTCTTCATCGACCAAATGATCGAGATACTCGTTGTATAAAATTGCCATATTTAAGGTAGTCCTGTCGTTACAGCGTTTCCGTTAGATTTCACTGAAAATTTGCAGAAACGTTCTTTGATGTCATATGTATACGTGTGTAAAATTTCAGGAGCCTTTATCGACTCGAAAATCACGATATTTATTCTTGAAAATCGTCACTTTTCGCAATCTCCCATAAGAGCCCGTGTTAAATATCGCAACATTATACAACGAGTATCTCGATCATTTGGTCGATGAAGCCTGCTGAAATTTTGCACACATTTTTATATGACATCGAAGAAGCTTCGATTAGTTTTTATAACAAATCTTATGGAAAACAAAATTCATGATTTTGTTTATTATATAACAAATAAACTGTCCGCAGGATCAATTTGAATTTTGAGTATGTTGTTCTTTAGTCGATTTGCAACAACTTTTCTTAATGAACTTTAACGCTTGGTCCACTTCCAATGTGAGAAAAAACGGGAATAAAATATTAATCCCCCACCCAACGATAGGACTACCTTAACACACGCTCTTATGGGAGATAGCGAAAAATAACAATTTTCAAGAATAAACATCATGATTTTTGAGTCGATAAAGATCCCCAAAATTGTACACACATATACATACGACATCAAAGAACGTTTCTGCAAATTTTCATTGAAATCTAACGAAAACGCTATAACCTTAATATTTCGCATCTCACATTTTTCATCATGTCCGAAACAGGCTGTTTAATAAAATGCACCACATGTGTTTATCTCCCTGTCTCTTCTATGTTCCAGGTGCAATGGCAACGAGAGCGAGAGAACACTCTGGGTAATGACTCACCGTCGGCTCCCGAAGACCAATATACGATACGTACACTGCTTTTCTACATAGTAAATCCCTTTGTCTTCGAGATTGTATACATATCAACCGACTACGTTGCACGTGTCAACGGCTCCGTCGACCGTAGGTTGTTGTTTCAAACAAAAGAAAATAATAGACATCATGGCGTCGCTCTATACCTATATATATATCACTATATATGGATAGCACTATATTTATATATATCGTGTATGCACAGTCGAGTTCCTTCTCCGACTGCCGAGAGCTCCATCTACGTTTCGTTATTTCACGCGTCCGAAACAAAACGTAGCCAGCGAGTGTAAAATATCAGAGCTCTTGTTGTCATTGTAATTGTAGGAGGTTCACCTCATCTTTCTTTCTTTCTCTCTCCTTCATTCGCTCTTACTCGCTCTCTGTTATTATTATGCTTTGAGTTCTTATCGAAGGATCTCAGTTACGAAAAACCTTCAGTTTCTTTTAACCTTCGATGTACACTCGTGTTATTGTACAGTAAATACCTTGACTGTAGCAAGGTCCCCTGCGAGCAGTCAACACAATTGACCCCTACGTGTGTATACATATACACTATAATATGTCTATATGTCATATTTTAAGAATTTCGAATTTGACGTTTACGAGTGTTAAATATCTATCGAAGAATTTCTTATGAAACTATGGAAGGTTTAACTATCGTGTAATTGTGTACTAACGTGCCTGTAGAGAAAAGAATATTGACTAACCAAACTTTATTCCGAATGTTTTAAAGCCTAATATTTAGTCTGGCAATGGGCGTTCTAACCTATAAAACGTTTGGAACGTCCGAGGCCCGACGGTGCTGCGAACGGACGGTCAAGCGGTGGTGGAAAGGCGCACGAAACTTATTCACGTATATATATATATATATATATACCCCTGGTTGGTGCACACATATCTATGCGTCAACTTTCGAGTCGTGCCGAGGCTCGATTGCGTCATCGTGTACGTATATGTAGCAATGCTTTAACCTACGTCATACGATCGGGAGAATCGCGAGGACATTGCAAGTTCGTAAATTACAGATAACGAGTAGGTAATTCGTGTACTCACATTACTCGGTAGAGCTGCTGAATTGGCGATACTCGAAAGGAAATCGTGGCTGATTCGAGAACTTTGGGAGGCTCCACTGTCGCTGGAGACACTCGAGCTGTCGTACAACACGTCCGAAACTTCCAGCTTCATGATTCGACCTTGTTTTCTCTCTTCCCGTCGTTATCTGGCTGATCCCTTTTTGTCTCCGATACGTTTTACGAGTATCTTTCGTACGTAGTCTCTCTCGACGTTATCACTTTTTTTTTCTCTTTCTCGATGACGTTTGAGCACCAACTTTTTGTTTATGCCGCAAGGGTGAAACTTTTTTACAGGGAAACACTGGGCGATTCTCAGATGCGCCAGAGAGATCGCGAACGCGGAACGCACGAATCCGTTCTCTCTCGAAACTGCTGCTACGAAACTGGTGTACAGTATGTGTATTTGTGTGAGTGCGTGTGTGTATTTGTTGCGAGCGATGACTCATAACGTGGGGGAATACCTCACGCCTCGTATCACAAGCTTTTCGTACGGGTTCGGCTGGCTCGCGACTCTTCGGCGTCACGTACATAACACAACCATAAACGATACACGACACAGACGTACAACGGTGGAGGTTGTGCTTCGAGCCGAGCCCGCGTCGGCCATGATGTCGCGTCATTCGCTATTCCCGTCTACTTTCCGACCAATCGCGTCGCGGGATTTAATTTAGTACGCAGTGACGTACCTCCCGAAATCCGCACCTGGGGTTCAACGAGGTATGAAACAAACTCACGAATCTGTCAAATATTTTTATTAGTTAACTCGTTGCGATGATTTTTAAGTTTATCTCGTTGAAAAAAATTCAATATCTCATCTCGATAATCAACTTTCCATATCGAACGTAATATTTTCTTAGAAAAATAAAAATCCCATAATATTTCTCCCGTACCTACTTCGAAGCAATTGGGACGTCGAGGGAGAGGCAAGGGTTTTGCTATACTGTTAAGAGGCAACACACCACGTGTTCCCCACATCTTTCTATACAAAATTTCCGAGAAACGGTACGATGACTCACTGGAGAGCCAGGTTGCGTGGGTGAACGACGGGGTTCGCGGTGGCGATTCGAAACATATATATATATATATATAGATACATACATATATGAATATAATATCGAACTGGGGGTAAACCGTGGAGTGACTCACCGTTTTAATATGTTAAAGATATTTCGCGCGTTCACGGGCATTGGTGATCTCTCTCGAGAAGCCAACGTACTGGACCAAACCTGATCTCGATGGTGGGGGGAGACATGTGTCAACGCGGAGGGCGCCACGATGACACTATACTTTTTTTCACAGGTGCTCCCGTGCCCGCGCTCGAGGGCGTGCTTGACCGAGTTGTCACGAGAGGCGCTATTATACCGATACATATGCAATTAGTTGCAACCCGACCCGTTCGACCTAACCAAAAATGTCGCTGACAGAAATATTGTATACTCGTTAATACATATTTTGCAAACCAAAATTATTCTTCAATGACATTATTCTTAGTCGTTTCAGAGTAAATAATCCGACGTTGTACATCACATATGCGTATATATAGATATATGTCTATACCACGAGAATACTTACCAGCTACAATTCTACATGGATATACATATATCTCTATCTAACATCTCAACAACAATAATGCATTGCGTGCCGATGGCACGTTTTAATGCAGCTGCCGATGCTATTTCACCGTGTATGGTCATCGAAGGCGAAAAATAAACAAGGAGAAAACACTATACGATTCGGTGTATTCTCACCGTGCTGTATATACAGCGACATTCACCCGGTTAGCGTTAGCCTTATAGCGAATTCGCGCGACGTATATAATAACGTATATCGGTGTAGCTCGAGTACTTCGATATACCAACGGGCGGTCCGGGTACCTTAGGTTCTCGTACACAAATACGAAGACCACGGAGTGTTATTGGAATCACGTCAGACGTCCCTGAGCTAGCTTGTCTTCTACAGTGACCAAGGACACTCTCGCGACTACGTGGTCCATACTACGTCATTATGGTAGACGCCATTACCTGCAAGTACATATTGCCAATACTATATTTGCGCTATAAATGATTAAAACAAAAAAAAGAAGAAGAAGAAGAAGAAGCAAAGACGAATTGAATTGCGGAATGCCATTGCCGTTTTCCGATTGATCGTCATTGTCGGTAGTACGGTACGTGTAAATATGTCCAGCTATTAAATAGCTATACGTATATCGCCTATTATATCCTCGGAATACACGTTATTCGTATTATATCTCAGGCACTGCACATATACTGAAAGAAAACGTTCCTTGAGTCGGATAAACGTGATGTTGATCGTTGCACATTATATATACGTATAGTACTTACTATTAGGTATTTTTCCAAGGCTGAGAAAATCTTGTAGGCAGCCATTTTATATGTATGTATATATGTGTGCGTATATCGTAGATTTATGTATAGATATAGCACGCTAAAATAACAGAAAACAAAATTGTAAAGCGTAATGTGATAAAGGAAATGAGCAAAGTAGGGAATTAAAGTCGTTTATATTCTTTGTGTAATAACCGATATCAGTATTTGTCACGTCGAAATGGAAAGTAGTGACGTATATTGTTGGATTTATCTTATCAATTTGCTGCCTGGCCCCGAGGATCGGGAATGAAAGAAGCACGAACGAGTGACCGGGGGCGTTCGTGTGGAACGAGAGCAGAACAAAACACACGCGCGCGCATGCGCGTCAAGAAGAATTGAGACGTCAGCTGTGAGCATCGGTGTCGAGTTTACGAGAAATAAAGATAAAATAAAAATAAAATGAAAACAAGAAAAAGAAGGAAGTAACGAGCGTGTAGAACGTTTTGTCGGAATTGACGTTTTTGTATTTTGTGAAAAGAGACACCGGAGACTCGAAGAACGCACGCGAAAGCGTTAACGTGCGAGATGTACCTTATACGTCGTGTGTTATATATATATATATATATATATAGAAATAAAAATTGCGTCATTGCGAGCTCGCTGACGTTGCGAACGAGTATTCCGCCTTTTTTTCTTTCTTTCCCGACAATGGAATAATAAATTAATGCTATCGGTATATATATATATTTCTGCTGGCATAACGCACGATTTCTAACCTAACATATCGAGGTTTCGGATTTTCGCTGAGAGAGCGTTGATATTGCAAACGTGCGCTTAACCTACGAACGCAACGAAACAGTTCTACCATAACAAAGAGAGAACGTGCTGCTACTGCTGGCCGTGTGGACTCTGTACCGCAGCTGCGGAAACCGAGAAAGTGATCGCGTACACTCCCGCACGCGCGCGCGCACTCGCCCGTTGCGTTATGTATGTGTTTTATAGCAAAACAGAGGGAAAAAATGAGACGAAGACTCTCGGGACAAGGGACAACGGGTGTTATATATATATATATAACTGTGTGCATGTGTGTGCGCGCGCACGTGCAGCCTGCCTGACTCGCGCCAACTTGTACGGCTTGCGAATATAGCTCGACGGGACAAAGAATGCAAACACGAGAAGTCTCGAAGCCCGTAACGCTGAGAGCTTTGGATTATCCCTCGTAGAGAATACTATTGCTGAGCTATTTCTTCTTCTTTTTTCTATCACAATTATCTATGCGTGTCGATAGTACGCTTATGTTTATCCGCGTCTCGAGGCTTTTATTATCATCTCCGACATTCAACACAGTCGGCGCGCAGTTCGGAATATTATTTTTACTACATTCCTCAACGATATGCTATATATCGTCGAGACTCCTCGTACGTTTATATACGAATGATAATGAGAGCGATAATGATCGATACGTTTTCTTTGTCTTATCTCTCTTTTTGACAGATACAGAAATGTTTATAGTCACGTAAAATGCCATTGCCCTGATCGAGTTGTGGATTTTGATTGTAACCGTTACTCCAGCAGGGCACAGCAGTGCTGCCACCTGCGTGTCAATATTTGCTCTGCGCCCTTCTAGGGTTTTTCTGTCAGTGTGTTTTTAATGCTTTCGCACTTGTCCAAAGTACTAGATATACAAATAACATGCCTAAAAATATGACAATATCTCTAGCTCGCTTAACGTCGCAAAACACACGTTTTAAAAATGTGACGAAAATAGATTACTTGCACGCAGCCCATGACGTGAGAATGACAGTTGTAATTGACCCATCAATCAGACTAAGATGTTGTTTTTCCGCTGTTAATTCTGCAAGATCGTACACGATGGACGAAATTGAACCTCGCGTCATATGTAAACACAATGGTGAGAGAGTTAAGCTCTTTTTAAGTTCTGGGTATTCGAAGCTCGCCTAATCCGGCACGCGAACCTCCATTGTATGCTAAACATGACCGACCGCAACAATACCTGGTAGGTATTTTATACATATGTGTGTGTATGTATATAAGTATTTTACAAATCCGAAGGTAGTTTCGTATGCGCCATGTGTATTGTTACACCGACAAAGGACGTTTTTATCGTCGCATTAAAATCGGCACGATTCCACTGTCAATGTAATTTGGGATTTTTGTCAAAGACACCCAACGAAGTGAATCACAATCGAATTACTAATTCAACGTTTGCATTGTGTACGTTCTGCTTGTACGAGGGTAACATTCGCCATTATCTTTTTCAGATTGTTTATAAAAAGAGTATTGAAAACACATCGACGTAACGAGTATGTTAGTGATAGAAACTGACACAGTTACATCTGTCGAATACCGTTATCTCGAGTGAGTAACACTCTCTGAACAGATAACGAACAAAAGAGTTTTATCATCAAACTTGCTGATACGCTTTTCTCTGGACGGTGACCACAAATTGACCAGAAATCATCACCGCCAAACATCGCACAGTTCAAGACACTAATAGCGATTAATTTCTCATTGTCGAACAGTTTGTAACAATGATAAGAAGTTGTAAAATAAAACTTACATTTTTATTATTCATTGTCAATTGAAAGTCAGGGTACATGCTAATATGTCCTTATAAGAAACGCTCTCTTTACAGCTATAAATTCTAGTAGTATAAGTATATAATACATTCTCGTATATCTAAATATGTAACTAGTGTTATAAAAACCGGGTGAAAAAAAATATTTTTGTAATAAATTATATATATATATATATGTATATGATTTGTAGAAAAACTCTCTTTCATGCTCGTCGCGTGAGGTTATGGTAAGAGAAAAAAAATTAAAAAAATTGCTTGTACCAAATATTAACAAAGATTCGAAGAGCAAGAAACGTGACAACGCCGATGTGGACGATGTTTCGTTGATCACAAGATTTTTAAAATTGTTCTTAAACCGAAGCGCATTAACTTGAACTTTTTGTAGTACGAAGAGTCCCGAATGTTTGGTGAAGATCATAGACATTCGTATCGAGATAATTTACTCGACCACTAAGTCGAAATGCTCGATTTCCTCGAAAGTCTGATTGAGATCTTTTGCCCAATTGTCCATCTGCTTCCTTCGTTCTTTTTCAATTTTGGTGATCTTTCGTTTCTTCGTTTCACGATGCTGGACAGTTGAAGGGTTGTATTCATCCTCGTCCTCCGAGAAGTTTAAGTCTCCAGCGTGTTTTCGTTTGTAAGAATATCTCGGTGCCTGAAAATACGAAAAAGAATCCCAATTAAATCTTCGTATGAGAAACGAATGAACTAATTAAAAAACGTAATTATGGTTTGTTTATCATACCTGCTTGAAACGAACGGGTTCGACGTCTTGGAACAGCACAATTTTCTTGTCATTGTTGTCGTTCGTTTTGCCCTGTTCCTCTAACATGTCGAAGGTATCGATAAAATCAACAGGGTCGACGACTTTTTGTTTGTTCGAAACTTTTTTCTTCCCTTTTTGATCTTGATTATCAACCTGGTTTCCCTCAGTCCCTATCTTCTCAACTAGTCGAGCTTCGGCCTGTTGTTTCTTTTGTAAAATTGGCAAAAAATGCTTCCTTATACCTTCGATAGGCAACCTCATAGGTCCAGAAGGTTTATCAGGAATGGGAACTCCGGGCCTTTTGATCGGAGTGATGGACATCGCCAATTCATCGGTCTCATCAAACCCAAACGCATTGTCGATGCTGGACATCTTTTTTACCCTGCTCATAACTTTTCCAGGTATTGGCGTAGAATGTGCGTCATCGAATATTCCATGCGGTGTAACTATTCTCGTGCATTTTGGCATTTCCTCGAGATTCAAGAAATTATTTAGATTCGATTGTACGAGGATTTTCGAATCGTCACGAATGTTGAGATTCTCAGCGTTTGACGAACCGGTTTCGCGTGCAATATTTTCTTTAGGTGTAGATGATAAGTTGGTCGATGTTCGCAGAGGGTTTAGCTTAGAAACAAGTTTTTTCGGGCTCTTGTAGGGTGATAAGCGAAGAGTTTTGTAAGGTGATTTTCTCGGACTTGGACGTGCTGCTGGCGTACAATTTTCTTTGTCATCGATGATGTTGGTGAAAGAATTAATCGATGGTCCTTCGCTATTCGATATTGCACTGTAGCTTGTATTCGTAACTCGTGACTCTATCGCAGATTTTTGTGGAGAGATTATATTCTGTCTTGGTTCATTATTCTCTTTGAGTACCCTCGCAGTGATTCCAGGAGCGTTATTAATGTTGGATATCTCTGTACCAAATTTTTTTGGAGATGTGATATTCTGTCTTGGTTCATTATTCTCTTTGAGTAACCTCGCAGTGACTCCAGGAGTGTCATTAATGTTGGATATCTCTGTACCAAATTTTTTTGGAGATGTGATATTCTGCCTTGGTTCATTGTTCTCTTTAAATATCCTAGCAGCCAATCCAGAAGGGTTATTAATGTTAGAAACCTCTGTACCAAATTTTCTAGGGGATTTGGAGAGCGTCATTCCTTGTTTGGGTGACCCATTGTTCAAACTCTGTGGAACGCTTTCAATTTTCTCATTCTGCGTCGATGTTTGATTCGTCATCATTCCTGGTTTGTTCTTGATCAATGAAGCTTTTTCAAGTATTGCAGCAAAGTTCCTGAGCTGTGGAGTACTTTGAACCATGTTCTTTACACGAAAAAATTGTTGAGTCGGAAACGTCGGCGGTCTCCATGGACTACCTGGGTCAAAGTTCTCCATAGCTTTAGTAATCGGTGACATAGATTTGTTCAATAAAGCATGGTTCATCATTGTTTTGTACTGGAGAGACGATCTTGGGCCATTTTTCAAATCCAACAAACGTGAATTACCCTCGGACGATTTTGTGAGTTGAGGAGTCGAGGTTAGACTTATTCGTCGTTCGCCTTGCAGTTCCACAGACTCTGTAATGGTTGGCTTCGACACAGATTTTTCAATGGGTCGTGGCACTGGTTTTTCAACAGTAGGAGTGACCAAATCGGTTTTTGCGACAACAGGTACTTCATCGGTCTCCATAGCCTCGCTCAAGGAAGCAACGAATTCCACCTGAGGTAAACGTGTCGGTCCATTTACTTCAGCAACAGTCTGTTTAACCACGTTCTGTTTCTCAATCGCTATGTTCTTTTTAGTGGCGTCATTTGCACGCGTTTTCGTACTTCCAGTCGGCTTAGAGCTCGTCTCGATCTTCTTAGTCGATTCTGTCCCTTTAATTTTTTTCGTAAGAACTTTCTTTCTCACGACCCTCTTTCTCGTCTTCTTTCGCTTTTTCTCCCGCGAATCGTTGCTATCGAACTGAAATTCGTATATTTTGTTCCTGTCGTCAACGGAATCGTCCAGCAATTGTACGGTTTTGTAGATTGGTCCGATTTTTTTCTCTGCCCCTTTGTTCGGGTCAATGTCCGCGTTACTGTTATTAGACGATCGTTTTTCCTTTATGATCGTATCTTCGCAATAATTTTTCGCTGCTTGACGAGGTCTGAGAAACTTCCTGCCAGTATGATTCGCAAAAGATTCGTTCAAGGTCATTTGTCGCATACGAAAGGAGGTGCTCATACGCACTTTCTGGCTGTTACCGATGTTTCGTCGCTTAGCAGTAACCTTTTTGACTGGCGAACTTCTCTGGTTGCGCCCCACTGCTGCTTTGCTTCCAAAGAATTTATTTTTCGCACTCATGTGGTCGGATGATGTTACGTCTTCGTCGATTTTTGTTCTGGCAGATCGTCCATGTGAATTTTTTTCAATTTCCGTGTTTTCGGTGGATTTGTCATGCGGCATGGTTGTTTTCGCTGAAAATCGTTTTGTTACCTTGTTGTCAGAGGCGCGGGTACGTGTACCAGTTTTGTATTTCATGGATTTCTTCTCAGGAATATCTTCAAGCTTTGCTTCTTTCTCATTTTCTGATCGACCTTTCGGCTTATCGATTTTTTTCGGTAGGAGGGACTTTTTTGTTTGAAGTTGTTTAACGACACGTTTTTCAGCTACACGAGTGTTTTCTTCAGCCTGTATAGATTCAGATTCTACAATTTCGTTCCTAGGGATGTCTTGCAACAATGGTTTGTTCTCACTTTCAACTATCTCGTTGGATTTTGTGCTCAATATTTGTTGTGACGCAAGGCGTCCAGTGTTTCTCTTTCTACTGGCCATGACAGATTGTTTAGTCTCAGGTTTTACCAGTATATTGGTTTTTTTAATATTTTCGGAATTACCGATCATAGCTGATGAAGATACCTTTTCAGCTTGATCTTTTGGTTGTGCCTTTCTTTTTCCCGCTGTAACAAAATTCCTTGCTTCCATGTTTTCATCCTCTTTTTCTTCTATTGTCACAGTTTTTGCAGATTTCGTTGTATTTCTCGTAGGTTTTGTTGTTCTCTTCACACCACCGTCGTCGTCAGCACCTTTTTTTATCAAAACATCAACTTTGAGGCCTTCACCCTGTAAGTTTGTTCTGTCCCGCAGAACGGGTGATTGCATCGTATTTACAGTTGCCCAGCCAGCGTATAAATTACCTTTCGCTGAATGGGATGTCCTTTCTACAACAGCGCTTTCTGCTTTAACTGCATGATTGGGCTGATCCTCACTTTCCATCACCTCTTTAATCGCATCTGATTTTTTTGTTCCATTTCGCTTGGAATTAATCTTCACGACCATCTCGTTTTCCCCGGTCTTCATAGTCAGTCGCTTCGATCTCAGTGGGCGAGCCATTATTGTTTATAATTAAATTATCTCGAATTACTTCTGAAACAATAATTTATCTTGATGTATTTACTTCGTGCATTGAAATCTGAATTTACTCAAATTTAATTTAAAAAGAATTCATTGATAATAGTCAGGAATCTGGTGGCCAAATTTAGTAGTTTTATGACAGCACGCAATATACAAACTTTGGCATAAAATTACAGCATCATTATTCCGAATACCATGGAGCAGAGAGTAATAATTTGCAGATGAGACTCAATGCTTAACTGTTTGTTGGACGACAAACTAGTGAATTCATCAGTAATGTCTTACGAAAGACAAATAGTGTTTTGTGTATTGTGGACCTTCTGGTTGTTTTCCACCATAATCAAGAGAGTACCCACGGGCCTAACCTAACTATCATCGTATAAAGCACAACGTCTCTTTACCTCGTTTCGTAGTTCCTGTCGACAATCAAACTGTTCTTTTGCTACTAACCTTCTGATTAAAGTAACAATCTTCTTATTCGCACAAAATATCCAAGATCACCGAATTTGTAATAATCCTCTTTATTATCGTATTTACACCAACAACCGCTCAAATCTTGTCAGACGCTGTCGCCATTTTGAATTGCCAGATGTTCTTTTTCTTATACTGTCTCTTTTTCTCACCAGGGGACATAGTTGTCAAACCCTTCGTGTGCACAAACAAGCTGCATCAATTAACACTTTTATATCGGAATTAATGTTAAATCGATTATTGATTATTTGCAACTGTTCGATAATGAAAAAGTCCTTTTGTTCTTGACACGCCTTGGCAGCATTATCAGTCTTACTACCGTACTAAAGACAAGAGAGTAACGAATGACTTTTAACAATGGCGCCTTTCTGGGTTACGTTTGAAAACCTAACGAAAATAATAATAATAAAAGGATGAATCGTCGCGCAGCGATCTCTGTGCTCGACCCCGGTACTAATAGTCCTTCGTGGCCGCGCCAGCTCCCCGCTGACCGCTTCGCGGAATCGCGGTTCGTGTCTTTCCGGATCTACAATTATGACAATTGACACAAGTGACATTTTCTAATAAAAAGAAAAAAAGAAATAAAAAAGTAAATACCCGTCTTTGCCGAGTGAATGTTTAATTGTGTGGAAAGAAGAGATTTCGCGTATTCGCCTTATAATTTTATTGACCTCTTTTGAGAGCGTGAATCACGAAGAGATTCTCACATGTCTACATATCTGCCTACGAACATTGGTATACTTTCACCTTTAGTGGTGTTGATTCAATAAGGATAAATTGTGATAACAAGTCGTCTCGATCGTCATTTGTATATTATAATAGTGGCCAATTTTTTTTCTCGTTGAACGTTGCAGCCCTTCGCTCTTACGACACTATTGGCAACAACGTTTTAGATAAAAATACATTATTCCATCGGTAAAGTTTAATAGCGAAAAATCTCCCTTTTTTATTTTAATATTGGAATCTTTGTATCGTGTATAACTATATGTATCGTTCTCGCAATGTTGTCACCAAATGCGTTGTTGGCTTATTCGTCATGCACAGCGGGTGAGCCTTAAATAAAAAAAAAAACAAAGATTACACATTTGTCGGAAATATCTCGTGCGTGTCCAATTTACTCGAAATAATCAAGAAGAAACGCGAGTTTTTGGTGATAGTTGACGGACAGACGACCAACCGTTTGTCACAAAACAGAGATGGTAGCAGCTGGTGCAGGCGCATTGATGGCAGCGAGCGAGAGCGGCTCGTCCAAAGGTACAGACAGTGTTACATCGCGCTATGATGTTCAAAATGCTCAACGAGGTACCGACAATCAGACCAAAAAAGTTGTCAAAGTGGAAAAGAAAAATAGCCTCAGAAGTCCAACTGCCAATAAAACAGCTCCTATCAGAGAGACTAAAGCTTCCAGATTGCGCGCGGCATCGATAGTCTCGCCTACTGGTGAGTTTTATTCTCAATGTATAACCGTCTATCGTCGAGCGTTCATTTTATACATTTATAAATTGTCTTTTTGTTTCAGAAGGTACACCGGTCTCCCGAAAATCAGCGATAGCAGAACATTCACCCTCCTGGAATTTTCAAACAGGGACAAGTTCGTTGAGAAAGCCAGTGAGTTGGTTTCATAACAGAAATGAGTCACTCCCCTTTATTCACAAGCTTACTTTCCCTTCTCTCGTTTGTACAAGATTCGTCGTCAGAAAGTTGGGATAAAAAAATATGATACGTTTTATAATTAACGTTCACCAACGAACGATCAGTAATAAATAATTCAATTTAACGATGTTTATCGACCTTATAACATTTTGACTCGCCGCAACTTAAATCTTGTCAGTGCGTGTCGATAGCTTGTACAATTAAAGCCAATTAGTAAAGCGAAAAAACTTGGCATTCGTTGTATTATCATGGAACCAATTTGCACTTCTTATCTTGCAGTATTTTTCAGAAAAGTCCGATGTCATCGACCAGCAGAGTGCCAACATGCGTCACAAGGGAAAGAGATAAGACTATCAGGCGAAATTCGACGACGCTGAAATCTCCGGAGGGCGAGGAGAAACGTCAGGAGCTCACTAACTACTGTGAGTGTCCCAAAAAGCAAGAGGCACCTTGCTCGATAAAATTTATAGCCGACAATGATCAAGGTATTTTCGTCTCTTTTTCACAGACGAGAAAATCGAAAGAACGAGAATACGTAGGACAGTGGGAAAACCGTCGAGCGGCAAAATGGAACGTTCCACCGATAGTCATGAAAGCTCGAACGTTCGACGAACCGACACGCAGCAACAAAGTACAGGTGGTTGCACGACGTCTCGTGCATCGTCCGCTATCGCTTCTTCCTCCGGCATGAAAACGCGCTCCAGCACGCAGCGTTCTAGGTACAATCTAATACGTCCGATGTCCGTAACTCGTTGATAGCCAAAAATAAGCCTCCATTAACTCGGTACAAAGCAGTCTAATCCGTTTCTCCACGGTGACAAGAGAAAACATTTTTTTCATGCTTTACACTCACTTTTGCAATCGACGTGTTGAAATAATCATCTAACCAACATTTAAAAATATTCGATGGGATCAAGTCAGTTACCGTTCTCTCACAAGTATGAAAGAGCGGAGATGGGCAATATCCGAATTTGTTTTTCATCGTTTAATCATTCGAATAATGCTCGTCTGCAAAAGCGCGACTATGCACGCAATTAATCGTTTCATCAAAACGCAGAAACCGTAAAATATATTTTTATAGAGCATCGTCATAACCATCCGAAGTGTAAATTTTACCTCTTGTATAAGTTTGAGCTCGATCGTCCGAGAGCTGTCTCGGTATTACACTGTACGGCTTCTTCGTTACTACAGTAACGTTAAATAACGTTTAGGGAACTATTATTATCATGCGCGTCATCAAATCTCCGCATTTACTTGCATGACCTTGAAACGGATATACGGAATCTTCATCGTTGAACATAAATTTTAACGAGGTCCGATTCGTTGCGATATTTACAAGCAAAATCTCAAAGAAAGCAAATATTCGCAAACAAAAAGCTCTCGTATGTGCGGCAAGGGGCGAATATTGGCGCAGCAGCTTGCACGGTGAAAAAAAAAAAGTCTTCGGAACCGCGAGTATTATGCGATGGATTATCAGCGTGAGAGAAACAGAGACGAAATGGTTTTTTCATTTCCCGTAGCAGTGCGAGTTGCGGCGTACACGAGAATTCCGAGGTGTTGCGGAGGGTCGATGCGTTAACGGCGCTGACTAGGGCGACGATGGAGCGCGTTGAAAGACTGACATCCCACTCGAGTCCTGCGATCAATGGAAAATCACGAATCCCCAGCTCGGATCATCATACGAGCGGTTGTTCGTCGGCCTCGACTGTAAAAACTTCCAGCGGCACGAAAAAGCCGTCCAAATTACTCGACTTACACGAAGCAACGAATGCACGAACGAATGCCAGTCCCGTATCGAAGAACAGCAACAACGTTAACAACGATGACAACGAAGTCGAAGATTCGCCCGAGACGAACGTCACGAATCGCAAACAGATTCGTCAACAACCCCCGATCTCCATTCTCAAGCATAAAGTCCCGGAAAGCTTGGACGCTTCGTCGTCGTCCGGTAATTCCGGCCAATCGACAAACGCAGCGCCAGCTTCGTTG
Source organism: Netelia fuscicornis (assembly GCA_946811545.1). Lineage (NCBI taxonomy): Eukaryota > Metazoa > Arthropoda > Insecta > Hymenoptera > Ichneumonidae > Netelia > Netelia fuscicornis. Next base: position 6,466,531 of record OX328012.1, on the reverse strand, counting down.
ATCGATCAACTCACCAAGAAGCACGGTATACTTAAGAAACGAAGCAGTCTAGACGACAACGAGATACTCCGTCGTCGACGGAGTTGTTCACCGGATACCGTCTATCCTGAAATCAACGGCGCCGATTTCAAGCCGATCCTCAAGTATGAGCGTCGCTCTTCGTTGGACGAATTTATCAAGAGATCTCGTAGTCCAGAAGCTCAACAGCATCAGCATCCACCGTCGATACTGAAGCGAAAGTCATTGTGCGAGGAAGAGCGCGAGGACGGGCAAATCTGTTTTGCCGAACCAACGAGCATTCTCAAAAGAACGTCCTGTAACAACGGCAAATCCAGTGGCTTCGGTTATCACGTGAGCATCGCAGCTGCTGTAGCAAAAACACTTGGCTGTACGGCAGATATGAACGGTTCGGAGGTTCGACCTATCTTGAAAAAGAAGTTCAGCAGGGAAGAATCCTCGTCCAGCGATCCACCTTCGCTCGAGCCTCGGCCTATACTCAAGAAAAAATCGAGCACCGACAGCGACGAGCACGACGAACGACCAAAGACGATTCTAAAATCATCGCGTAAGAGTTCGCAGGAAGATTCTGGTAACGAGATCGATATTGCCTCACCGAAGAAATTATCGATGTTGAAAAATCGCTCGATCCAACGTCGCACTAATAGTTTACCCGAGTGCGACGTTTTGCGACCGATACTTAAACAATGCTCGTCGTCACGGGATAGTTCCTCACCATCGCGCTCGAGTCTTTCTGGAAATGCATCACCCGGCGAAAGTTTCAGCGTCATAACGAAGGATCTTTTTCTTCGTAAACGCGCACGCTCGGTGGGTCATATGCAACTAAATGGAAGGGAAGACGATGATAGCCCGAGGCTAGAGAGAGCCAATTTATTGCAGATGCAAAAAGATCGAAATCCCAGTCAAAATATCACTTCGTCACGTTCTAACGAATCTACCAATATCGCTACTACCACTACTACTACCGCTACGTCATCAATTGCACCTATAGTCTCATTCAAGTTGCCTAGTAGGTAAGTCCTTGCACGTCCATTTGCGCCTATCCCCGATGCAACTATATTTCTCTTATCCCGCCCTTTCTCATTCTCAACTTTACCCAAGCCTCGTTATTTCTTTTTATTTTATTTTCGACGATTTCCTCGGTTCAAACGTCGATCGGTTCTCTCGTGGCGATGTTACAGTTTATTCGTTGACTGTTTCAGAAGGGAGACGGACAATCGATACGAGATGGAGGAGGAGTGCAACTCGCTCGGTGACGGTGGGACCAATTCTACTTGCTCGGATTTTCGTTACAATTTCGACAAACGCTCGGTCGACAACGACGACGATAATAAGGAGATTGCTGCCACATCACGACCGAGCACTACTCGTAGAAGAGACAATTGGAATTCTCGTATCATCACTACAGATTCTCTATTGTCAAACTCTCAAAAGTCTCTTCATTGTACATCGTCTTCGTTGACCAACGAGGATAGCAATGAGAAACGAACTATGGGGAGAGGAACGTCGGAGATTTCTAACGACGAGAAATCTACCGTCTCGTCGACGACCGAGAGTAGATCCAACGTATCGCGTATAGCTCAACGTTTCAAGGTTCTGGAGGAACGAGTGAAGATCGACGGTATGGCGCGTAAAAGTAACTCGCAAAAATTCAACAGAGATTCCAAGGATCAACAGAGATACGACAGATTCAACACTCAGCCAGTCACGTACGAGGAAGTCAGAGAGGCAGTATTGCAAAATCAACGAAACGCAGCGACGACGGATCGCGAAACGACGAATAATTCCTCGGATAACGATCGTGAAGGAATCGCCAAGACCGGTGAGATCGAACCTTCGAAGTTGAGTCTGGCCGATCGCGTGCGTCTTTTCAATCAGCGTATCGCTACAGAAAGCATCGCTAAAGTCGGACTGACGCTGGAACGAGCGCAACGAAGACGTCCCCTGAATCGTTATAAGACCCAACCGGTAACGTCCGAGGAGGTCGAGGTAGCCTCGCGAATTTTTCCTCTCGATGTCCTCGAACAGCGTAGAAGCGAGTCGGATTCCGATGAATCGAGACCCAGCGACAATCCGTCAACGATTCCCAATTTAAGATTAATTAATCAGTACGCGAGTGTCGCACCACCACGAAGTATATTAAAGTATTCGACGTCACAAACTGCCAATGACAATCGTTCGCATCAAGCTTACGATAGCCGCGAGGAGACTGATTTAAACGTGGCGAAGGACGAAGAGCATTCTCTCAGCACCGAGCTCAAGCTCACGAGGAAAGAATTTACCGCGAGAAGATTGCAGAGGCGAAAACGCTGTAACGATTACGAGACAGCCGAGCAGGAGAGAGAAACTGGACAAAGACTTTATAGCAGTATCGACGAGGGTATCGTCGTTCCTGACAAGGCGAATTTTTTGTTTGATAACTCACAGGAGACAACTACAGTGCCTTGTTCATACGATTATATCGCTTTTCGCGATAAAGGAATCGTCACGGAGATAACAGACGGCTACGATACGGCCGACAACGTAGAAACGTCGAGCGAGAATTTCGTCACGCGTAAACAAACGATACAACGGGCTTGCACGATCGAGAAGTCCTATGGTATTTCGAGAAGCGATAACATATCATCCGGGAACAGAGATAAACTCATGGCGGAAGTGCAAGCTATCGATTTTCCTAGTATAAGCATAGCCGATCGTTTAGCGGCGCTTCAACGAAGTGGCACGACCGACTGGAAGCGTCGAGTTAACACAGAATCCGTTACGGTACCTTCGAGCCTTCCAAAAATCATCAATAACGTATGTTACGAATATGAGATTTCTTTCTTTTTTTTGTTTATCTTCTCTAAATGTATTCATCATATTTTGTTACATATTCCTAACGATCCTTTTTATTTTTGTAGGATGTCGCAGGAGACGCTGCGAGTCAAGCAGAGAGAGACGAGTTTGCTAATAAACAACGAAAGCTTGCCGAACGTTTGGAAAAATTAGAATCTGCCGCAGAAGGATGGAGAAAACGCGTTGCTGTACCCGACGCTGTAAAATTCTCCGTTGCTGGAAAAATGAGAATCGAACAAGTTGAGTGCGCTGATCAATTGTCACCGCTCATTGAGGTAGCAGCAAACAGTGCGAATGGTGGAAAGAAGAAACTTCCACGGCCTGAACGTTTTCGCAGTTACAAAAATGCGAAAGATGAAACATCGGTGACTAGTCACATTGAGGAGGGAATTCGTTTTCCAAATGGGTCATCGGAGTCGCCCAGCGAGGAGAGTGGTGAGTTTTGCAGTTGAATTTGAATCTGCAATTGTCGAATTGAAGTCAAGGTCTTTCCATTTTTACTGAGAAATTTGTAAAAATCAAGTATGTATGGTATATCGATGTATGAAGAAAGAAATTACTTTAACTATACCGTAATGTTCCACAGATGATGAGATAAAATCGTCGCGCCAACCAGCCGCGATTTTGTCCGTACCCCGAGCCGACGATGAGACGTTTACGAGCTTCTTTAGTAATGTATCTTTCGCAAAATGTGAAGCTGAGTTGCTGGATTTTCAAGAGAGCGATTTTGATGTCGTAACTTCGTTCTCCGAACGGTAATGCAGAGCTCTGTTACTTACATCCAAAAACTTGTATATTTCGTTTGTTTGTTTATAAATGTTAAAATCGTCTAAAATTACAGACTTGGTACACGACGCACTGTCAAGACTCAACGGCGTCGATTACCATCGAAGAATCCTCTTCGAACTCTCGCGGCGAGAACCGATCTTAAGAACGAGTATACTGAAATCACGACCGGAGTAGCCGACAGGGTAATGAGAGGGTTGAACGTTGAAAAACGTAAGTCCTTGTACACGATCGATGCCCTTATTCTATAATGATGATCGATTTTCTTATAATCGTGTATGTCACATTTCAGTCGCTAAAAATTCCTCCCTGGCAGTCGAGGCTTTGGCAGGTCTTGCGTCAACCGAAGATTTTGGTGCGGTCACACTGAAAAACGTCGACGCGGATGCCACTGGATATGGCAATAGACTACCACCTCACAAAGACCTTATGTTAATTCTCGTAAAGGGTAGACGACATGTTCAGGTTCGTCTGATCGAGCCAGTCGCTTCCAGTATTAATTCGGGGGATAATTACATATTGGTTACGAAGAATGAGGTGAGCTCTAATTAATTACACATCGAAAGACTACGAAGGAAGCATTTTAAAAATGAACTAGCAGCATAAGGTAGTCGTTATTTACTTTATTTTTTGCAGCTCTACAATTACGTTGGTAAATACAGTAACGTGATCGAGAGAGCTAGAGGAGCCGAGATAGCTTTAAGTATTCAACAAAATCGAGATCTCGGCTGTCGTGCGAGTCAAGTGATTACCGTTAGCGAGGAGAAGCCGACGTGTACGAGCAGTCAGATAATCAATTTTTGGAAACTTCTCGGTGTTGATACGCGTTATAGCGTGAACGGTAAGTTTCATGTCGGAACAAATCAAAATCATGTAGAATGAAACATCGACGTGTCGACTGTAATATTTATGATTATGGCAGTAATCGATGCCGGGCATCCCGACGAGGATGAACTCTACGAATCGGCTTTGATGGATACGAATATGGTTTACGAGGTAGGCGGCGAGGATGAGCTTATACCCCTTGACAAATATTGGGGTGCTGCGCCAAAGATAGAAATGCTCGATCCTAGCAAGGTAAACATCTTACCATTAACCCGGACTCAATGAAATAATTAAGACATATATGTTTCAATGTTCTTTGTGAATTCTAACTTTTCATCTATTTTCTTCCATCCCTCAACAAGATTCTAGTCTTCGATTTCGGAAGTGAAATGTATATCTGGAATGGAAAAATTGCACCTTCGGAGATGAGAAAAGTAGCGACGCATCTTGCCGAAGAACTGTGGCGAGAGGGTTGCGACTATAGCGAATGCACGGTTTCGCCTATAAATTCTGCATCGATAATCGGACGACGTACGAAACTCGAGAAAAACGTGAAGAAATTTCCTACTAGACCGGAATGGTGTTTGATAGCGAAACTCACGCAACATATGGAGACGATTTTGTTTCGTGAAAAGTTTCTCGATTGGCCAAACGTGTCTGGAATAATAAGGGTCAAGGATGCAACGGAGAAGGAACAGAGTGATGGTAAAATCGTTGTTGAACCACCAGATGTCGATGCCATGGTCGATTCTAAGAGTCCTGTTGTCGATCTCGTACTCGAGGGTAGCCACTTGGGTCGAGGCACGGGCTGGTACGACGATGAGGTAATTGATTGCTGGATATGGGTTGTATCTACGCAGATGAGGACTTTCTTGCTAACTCTACTAAAATACTAATTCCTATCTTTTCCATCTCCATTCATTTTATTTATAATTTTGCAGTAGCTCTAAAACGTCCATTGGTTTAATTTTTCCAAATGAAAAGAAAATATGTAGTTGCCACGAGAAAATGATGAAAAGATTGTTCAAAATATTCGTGGACATTTTAGAGCCAGTGAATGAATGTACAAAAACCAGATCTGACTGGGTCAGAGACTCGTCAGACTGGTATGGAATAGCTTACATACATGTATGCTCTACCGTCAGTAAACATAGCTATAATACAACAATTATCTTTTCAGTCAATGAGGCAATCGGTCGTGACGACGATCAATGTTACCGTGTGGCATATTGACGAATTTTCCTATTCGCTCGTCAGTGGCTCATCGATCGGACAATTTTATACAGGCGACAGTTATATCGTACGTTGGATGTACACCATGACCATAACGGGTAAGAAAAACAACTATAAATAGCGATTTCACAAAGTTGCCCTCCCAAATTGGCTCGATGACTCGACACTGCATTTTTTCTTTCCAGGTCGAGGTCTGAGCGGCGAACCATCGAAGCACGCCTCAAAAGGACGAGATCGATGCGCTTATTTCATCTGGCAAGGACAAAAGGCATCGATGAACGAGCAAGGCACCGCTGCTTTGCTCACGGTCGAGCTCGATCAAGAGCAAGGTCCGCAGATACGAGTTCCTGAGGGTTTCGAGCCAGCCGCATTTTTGAATCTATTCGCTGGACGAATGATCGTGCATAATGGCAAAAAAATGAAGAATCGTACGAGCAAAAAATGGCGAATGTACGTTTGTCGCGGAAGCGAGGAAGCGGAAACTTTCCTCACCGAAGTACCATGCAGTACGCGACAATTACGCAGTCGTGGTTCCCTTCTGTTGCTGGATACAAAAGCTGGGAAGATTTACGTTTGGCACGGTCGAGCTGCGCTTCCTCATCTCAAACAAGTATATATAAAAAATTTTGGTTTATCGAGGATTTGCATTTTATTGAACATAATGTTCGATGGTAAAGCTCTGATTTTTCTTATATTCGAAGAATGCTCTAAAAGCTGCCAACATTTTGAAAACAAATCGCCCTGAAGAAACTGGATTAAGTTCTCATACTGACATCACAATCTGTGAGATAAACGAGTCCGATGATGAGCCAGCTGCGTTTTTCGAAGGTACAGATTCGCACGTTTTCCTTATACTCGTAAGTTACTCTCTGTCTATCGCGGTTCTTTTTCACGAGATTAAAGCAATCGTTTTTTACAGCTCTCGGTGGCGTGAACAAACAGCTTTACGTACCTCTGCAAGGAAACACGCTCCTCAATCATACACCAAGATTATTTCATCTTAGCAGTGTTTCGGGTGAATTCGCAGCAACAGAATTATTGTGTCCCCATCGTGGTGAGCGCGTCACGCCGTTTCCATTTCTGCAGGACGAGCTCTATCAAGCGAATCAGCCAGGTGCGAAAAACGATGAAGTAACGAGCGATGTGGAAAAAACAATATATACGTTTAATCGGCTTAAAAGATGACTTCTCATCGATATTTGTTTTCCAGCTCTCTTCCTCCTTGATAACGAATACGAGCTTTGGCTGTGGCAAGGCTGGTGGCCCGATAGTGGTTGCGAGGATCAAACTGGTAGTGGAGCTGTGAGATGGCAGGCTGAGAGAAGAGCTGCCATGATAGCGGCTATGCGTTATTGGGACAAACTTCATCCGGAGAGCGAAGATTGTCCCGTTTATTTGGTCTGGGCTGGCCTGGAGCCGCTTACCTTCACAAATTTATTTCCCACTTGGAATTATCGCGATGAAATTGCTGAACTCAACATCAGGGTAAGCTGGATAACATTTGTCGATGAGACATTGTCTCGATAATTTATATTTATCATTACATTGGCGTTTGGTGTCATTAGGATGGTCGCGTTTCCGGCGAAGTGCTAACGGTCGAAGACGAGCTGGCTCGTTTGACGCAAAGTACTTATCCCATTGCACAGCTGCTACAACGACCTTTGCCCGATGGTGTCGATCCTACCATTCTCGAACAATACTTATCGCCCCAACACTTTGAGGTAAAACAGTTATTGCAATCACTTATGATAATTCGCATAGTCGTATACTCATCGCTGTTCATATTTGCAGGATTTACTAGGAATGAACAAAGAAGAGTTTGAGAGACTTCCGGCTTGGAAACAGATAAACGTGAAGAAGAAAATTGGACTGTTCTGATAAACAATGCGAGCAGTTCGTCGAATTGCAACTATACATACACAATGGCTGTCCCCGAAAGATAAATTATCAACGAAAAAAAAGATTACGAAACATTTTTTAATTATACTTTAGGAATCGTCTTATTTTTAAACTCTTAACCACTCGTTGAACAAAAAAAAAAGTCAAAAAACGAATGAAAAAAAAACGCGCCTAATGTTTTGCCTACTGACCGATGACGATTCATCCTCTCACCCCTCGTGACTACCAAGAGATGTGTTACTATTCCAAAAGTATGAAATATACATATATATCTTATATTTTTAATACATGCAAATTATAAATTGGCTTGTGAATATTTCATTTATATTTGTATGGGTTTTATATTTATCGATAATAAATGTTGTACTATAGACAGTTCGACGAGTGAAACTTTAGAATTCATTCGTCCCTGGCCAATTGTGAGGAATTCGCACGTCGAGTATCAAACGATGCGAATAACACATTCGTAGAATGATCGTTTTATTATCATTTTTCTTTCTTCTTTTTTTTAAATATTTTATTTCTTTTTTTGTTTTTAATTTTATTCTAACAATAATAAAATGCGGAGAAAAACTGTTCGCGTACGTACATATACATAATATGCATTACATCGTATCAACATAAACACAACATAGTATGCAAGTGTTTAGAATACATTGTCGAGGCCCACGATTACCTAACTCATTTTCATCTAACTCAAGGCTAATGTTAAAATACTAATTAAAATAGTTCCTTCGTGTCCAAGACGATTTATAATCATCTCTTAGGAATAAAGTAATAGTGCATTGAACGTAAACATAGTTGCTTCTGAATTCTCGATGGGAGAATCGTGCCAAATAATATGATGCTTTTTTCATTTCTTTAATTGTTTTTTTTTGTTTGTTTTTTTTTTCTTTTCGTGGAAAATGTTGCGAGGTATGCGATGCCATGATGTGCATCGTTGATACCTGCGTGGTCGGAAGGCCACATAGTCTCTCTCAGGGCGTTGGTCGTATTCATTTCAACTTGTCTCCTCTAAATCTCTCGCGCGATAATATATAATATAGTACAATACAATCTCGAATTTAATTCACGACATGCGACGAACGCTCGATGGCTTCTCAGTCGTTTAGTTTTTAAATCATTATTTAGTCACAATGACACACGGTGTATTTCATCAAATTTTGTTCCTTTTTTTTCACGTTTATCGCCCTCGAAAATACTTTTGAAAACATTAACCGATGATTATCTACAAAATTGCGCATGATGTAATTATTATTCTATGGCCCGTCTCGTTGGCAGGGCATCGTCTCGTTATTTTGTAAAAACTCACCGAGACAGTGTACCGTCTTATGCAACAAATAATTTTTTTATACTACAAATAGCAATTGCTCACTGAATATTCTCGTCGACGTAAGCCGTTATCGCAGCTTGACACTCGGCCGAACACCAATGTTGAACCAATAGATAACTCTCGGACTCGAGAGCCGCGTCCAATTTTTTTCTTAAACTGTGTCGTAGCAGAGCTTTCGTTGCTTCCATAGACTGAAATCAAGCAAAGGAAAAGTAAGTCAATAGCGAGAAAGAAACACGATGATCAACCAGACTATCTATATAAGGACAATCGAAACGAAGTATACACACAAAAAAAAATACAAGTTTATAAATAGTACTATAAATATGTAAATCCCGATGTCTCAATATTGTTCTACCCGCGAGTATCAAGTGGGCGACCTGTGTAGGCGTTCGAATCTTTTATCGAAGACTTTGATTCAGAATAGTTTTATCGTTTGCCCCAAACTTGCAACAGGAGCGAGAGAAGTTTTTCGTCGTGAGAATTTTTCTTATCTTCTCGCAGAATGTGGCGTACGTTAAATCTATTTTTGGTATTTATGCTGATATGCCAATTTCCTTGTTGCCGTGGGAAGTACACAAAAATCAACAGTAAACCTGACAATGTTGTCTTCAAATATCCCGACGAGGTAAGTAAAAGAGGGAGTGGAATAGAATTAGTAATTAATTTGGTTCTGCTTCATGAAATACTTGTAATAGGCAAGAAGCGAGAGAAAGCTGAGGGAATGCAAGAAGCATGACGCTTGTAACGTAGTTCACGAGAGATTCTGGCTACCGGTTCTTGTCGAGAGAATTTGTCGATGCCCGAATGGTTTTGAGTGTCCATGGTCGGCGAAATCTGACGAATTTTCAATGATGCTCAACAACAAATCGCTCCTCAAGGTAAATCACTCAATAATCCTTTTACATTACTAATATTGAAAGAGTTTTCCTTATTCGATTAATGCTTATCATTGTTCTTACAAAACAGTTTTGCGAATCGCAAGAAAACAAGAAAAATTGTACACGCAAAGACACAGCGGCGGTGGTAAATGGGCAAATCAAAACTGATCACAGCGCAATGACGCCCCATGAGGTACGAATTAATTGTACTTGTCCCAGAACGCACTACTGGAAAGTGCACCAGTACACTTTCGAGAATGACAACAGTCTCTTTCAGAAATTCCGGTGTCAAAAGGTAAATGCGTAGTCAGAATTAAGAACAGCGAAGAACTAGAGTTTGTATACATTTCTTTTTCGTTACGCAGCAAACAATGTGCGAGAGATTTGAGTTTTGCGGATACGTCAGAGCTGATTTGTTCTCGGTGTATTATCGCTGTACTTGTCCAGAAAAGCATTTGTGTATACCGAAAGATCGACAACGGGAAGAAGTCCAAGAATTACTCTACACCGGACCGGCTTTCAAAGCGTACTGCCAATCATGGGAATAAACGAAGGGGAATCTGAAAATCTATGTGATGACGTGTAATGAGAGATAAACGTGTTCGTAATTTACCTGAGAAGACTGTTCGCTCATGGCTCGTAACGATGGCAAAAGCTCGGCTTGAAAACGATCTGGCCAGAGAACCCTCGTCACTAGCCCCGCTCTGAGCGCTTCGTTGGCCGTTAACGTTCGACCACCCAACAAAAGTTCACTCGTCTAGAAAAATAATAACAAGTATTAAAAAATAATAACAAGCTATGAAAAATAATAAAAGACCGTTCACGCTTCGACATTGTATGTCAAGTGCACTGACCACGGCGCTTCCAAGAATGTGTGAAAGTGTGAAAATCGCAGCTCCTTCGGCGATCTGTCCGAGTTTGCCGTAAGGCGTGCTGAACGTTGCTTTGTCGCTCGCTATAACGAGATCAAACCATGGTAACATCGTAACACCGAGTCCCACTGCTGTACCCTGGACTCCCGCGACGATAGGCTTGTTGAACGTCGCCAAACTCTTGATGAACTCCCTACAAAAATAGATAAATATTCAATGATATTCCTGCGTATAGGACGGATGACTAACGTTATTCGAAAATCGTGCGTACTTGACGGCACAAGCGAGTTCTTCAGCTCGAAGTCGTCTCTGATCTTTGTCCTCGTGCAGGAGAGTCGAGAGTTCAAGGCCCTCGCAAAAACTCGAGCCTGTCGATGTCAACAAAACGACACGGCAATCCTCGTCCTTCTTTAGTATCGTGAGAGTTTCCCGAATTTCTTGCATCACCTGTGAAGCGACATTTATATGAATATTATAACAATAACCTACGTCACCATTGTTTGGAAATAATTCGGTTCACTTACCTGAAGCGTAATCCCATTTCGAATTTTTGTCGACGTCGACGGCGTTAGTAATAATTGCACAAGATTGCCGTGACGCTGAACATTTATTTCGTTATTGCTAAATTGTACTCTATTCTCCGTTTTCGATTTGCTTGCCTCATTGACGCTGGTCGTGTTACCTGAAAATCATTAATATTCTGTATTAAAGATTGCCGGATCGTCGAACGATAATGAGCTAATGAGCTACATCGTTGGACATATTGGTGTAATTTAAGAGGACGATTTGTTTCAAGTAACGATGTAGTTTGATTAAGGAAATGATAATGTTCTTAACGAAACGGTTCTACCTTTGTGACACAGCTCGGAAATAGTTTGTAGGATGATACCCAAGATCGCACTATTATTCAGTGTAAAAAGTCACGAATAAATCAAGATATAATCTTGGAATCAGAATGAACTACAACAATGATAGGGATTCGACTGAGCATAATGCAGCTCGGTACCTTTGGTTTTGTTACGATTGACAGGGATGGTACTTCTGCTTCGGGAAGGACCTCCGCTGTCGTTCGATAGAGCAGTAACGGCCTCGGCCAAACAAGCTGACAATTCGTCTTGTTGTTCGGGCGAGTCAATCTTCTTATTGACCGACTCGCTCCCTTTGGCAAATGTGACTTTGCACTTGACCGATTTCTTACTTTTTGGCATTACTTTTCCTCCTCCCGTTGCACCATTGGATCTCGTAGCGATTTTGCTAGCCGCGTTTACAGGACCGCTGCTGCTACACTCATCCACGTCGATGACTTCGATGCTCTGCTGCTGTTGCTTAGAAGATTTTGGATTCTTTTTTCCATCAAGCTTCTTCGATGATTTCCCAACGAACATACCAGGAATACCAGGAACAGCCATAGTAACTGGCGGAGTGGACGAGGACCCCGTGGATTTGTTCTTCGTCGCGCTTCCGGTTGAAACTTCCGTATCGACACTTTTCGCATCGGAATCGGATCGATCCGTGATTTTTCGTCGATTTCTCTTAGGTTCGGGCGATTGTTTAGGTTTCTTCTTTTTCTTGTCTTCGTCCTGGGAGTGTCGACGTTTGTTCGACCTCAGACCATGACTGCCAGTTGCATCTTCGTGTTTTCCACCGTCCATTGAGAGTCTGTCTGGTGCGTCTATACTAGCACGCGGACTCGCCGATGCGCTTGAGAACGAGCTTGACGAATGTCTTCGTATTATTACCGAGGCATCAGCTGCATTGCGAATTTTAGCTGGAAATATGAAATCTGTTGGCGACGCGGATTGTCCGGTTCTTGTTTGTTCGCTCGTTCTCTTGTCCGTGTACAAATCCATGCTAACGTTGGAAACGGATCTTTTGGAACGTGGCGAAACTTTGTTTGTGGTGATTGTCGAAGTTCGCAGCCTCAGGACAGCGTTACGAACGAGCTTCGTTCTGATTTTAAGCTCGCGCTGAATTTTCTGCAAATCCATTACTTTCGTTTGTGATTTGGTGATTGGCACGAGTCGCTTTTTACCGGGTTGCTCGACGTCGTAGAGAAGATTCACGACTCCCTCGTCTTGCAGTAGCCTGTCGATCTCGTTGATTACTTTCTTTTTTGGTTTCGTCTCAGCACTCGACGTCTCAGTGTTGCGCTGTTTCTGACCTTTCGCCAATTTGGTTCCGGATTTCTTCGCTATGCTCTTGGAAAATTTGCCTTTCAAACCAAGGGTTGACTTTTTATTTGGAGAAATTTTTGGTTGCATCAACTTCTGTCCGGTCGACACTTTTCTCTTGGCGTTAGGTTTCATCGAAGCTTTCTTTCTGATGAATTCACGACGGGTTTCTTCACTGTCCGAATCGTCCGAGTCTTCGTGATCGTTTACACGTTTCCTCGCTGCTTCACTCGAGGTCTCGGCTTTCCGCTTTTCCACTTCTTCTTCTTTGTCATTGTCTAGGGAACTCTTGTTAATTCCATCGCTTTTACTAACCGGCGTGTTAGTAGTAGCCGGAGATTGATCGTCCTCTTGTCCAGTGCGTTTATTTCCGGACGTTTTACCCTTGATAACTTTCAGACGCTTCGTACTGTTCTCGTGTTCTCGCGCTTTCTCAGTCGGTTTACGTTTTCTTCCGGATCTCGTCTCGTCGACTTTAAGCTCTTGAAACGATTGATTAGAATCCATGGAGTCTTCCTTAATTATCGATTCCATCGGCGTGACTTCCGGTTCCTTCTCTTCCTCGTTACCTTCTTTCTTCCCGGTACTTACGGCTTTCGTACCAGCTGCTTTAAGAATTTTATTGCGAGATGTCTTAGTCGGTGTTTTCTTCACCGCGGCTTTCTTCACCGGTGTACTTGGTAATTCAAGAAGTTGCTTCAGGGCAAGTTCTCGCTCGGTTAAGGGATCCAATTTGGGTGGACTACCGCAATCGTTCCCCGATGCAGGTACACACTTCGTCTCCTCGACGAGAGTCGGTGGTTTCAAGTTCGACCAGTCCGGATCGACATCACCCTCCAATATCGCGAGTAACTCCTTGTCGACGCCACACGCAGTTTTCTTCGCATCGCTCGTTGTCGAGCTCTTGCCGTATTTGTTAACGTCGGTATGGCCACCGATCTGTGTGAGAGGGACAAGTCCTGGTACTTGAGCCGCTGATGCGGCGGCTAATTTGTGCGACAAACGTTGCGTTATTTTTTTGACAAAAAATATATCAGGCTTCGTCGGTGAATCGAATTCCTTTTGTTGTTCGCGTATTCGTTCTTTGAGGACTTTGGAAACTGCGCTCTTCGATACTATTGGACTAGTCAGGAGTATCCCTGGCACTTTAACGCCGGGTCTTGGAGCCAGAGGCTTTTGTTTTATCAAGCGTTCTCTAACGACTGGCGTTTCGCTCGGTTTTGAGGCTTTGCACGGTTCGACCTGACTTGTTGTCGTTTCGAGAGAAGTTTGTTTTTTGGATTGTTCGGATTTCTTGGACATTGTGTCAGTTGCTGTTAATTCCAGTGCTTCAGCAATTGCTGCACGTTCGGTATTGACCAGTGAGCCGGAAGAAGCGACGTTGATCAACTTCTCTTCGCTTCGAGCTTTTTTGGATACATTCTCGGATACAGCGCTCTCAATTTTATTGTTACAAGGCGCATCCACAGACTTTTCGTCGTGCAAGAGAATCTTCAACTCCATCTCGACGGAATCTTGGGTCTTGGATAACGGCTGGCAAGCTTCATCGTCAGGATTTTCATCTTCCCAATCATCGAAGATATCCTCGACCAAGCTTCTGAGTTTCACAGGTGTAGCAGATGATTCGGCTGTCTTGGCGCCCATGGAATTATCAATTTTCTCGATCAAACCGTCGGCTAACACAGACGTGACTTTGACTTCCTTGGAAAGGGTTTCTCCATTTCCTAACGTTTCTTCTACATCACAGTATCGGCTTTCCTCTGGGAGGTTCGTCACTCCATCCTCGACATCTTTTTGCTTGTCGGAGGAGGAAATTACATTTTTGGTAATCTGCCTCGACGGTTCCACCATTTCGATCTTTATAGCAGACATGACATTTTCTTTTGTTACACAGTTTGTGGCAGCTTCTGGCTCGGCTCGTTTCTCGTCCCTAGTCGATTGTACCATTTCCATCTTTACCGAAACATCAGTCATAGCTTCCTTGATTTTGCTCTCCTTTGGATTGTCGGCCGTGCTAACATTTGTACTTTCTAGCAGTTTATGCATCGTCACATTTCTCTCAATCTCGTTACTCGATTTGTCGACTGAAACATTCGTAATAGCAACAGTCGATTGATTGGCGACTATTTCTTCACTGTCACGTCCTTTCATCGTATCTCTGGCACTAGGAGCAACATCTTTCGATTCGTCTCCATCACACTTTTTGACAATGTTCATGATTTCACCATCTTGCTTATCATCACAATTTGTTCCCGATGTACTCTTTACAGCTTCCGCAGCACTTGCTTCTTCATTATCAATTACAACATGTAAAATATCTTTTGCCTCTTTCATATTGTCCGTGACATTTGCGTACTTTTTCGAATTATCGGATGATGTAGAATGACTGTCTAGTTGAATTGCATTCTTCTTGGATTCGTTTGGATATGTAGTCTTAACATTTTCCGTCCTATTGCTTATCGAGTCACAGTCTTCGGTCGTTTCGCGATCAGAAGAAATATTTTTTTGTACTTTCTCATCATTGCTAGGTTTTTTAACAGCTGATTCATCAGCTCTTGCAGAATCTTTGGAGACGCGTGCATCACCGAGCGGGGCCAGTGCTGATTGCATTTCGTGTATGGAATTATCGTCCTTTTTCTCATCACCCGCCAATTCCTTCTTCCCAATCGTTCCTTCCGATTCCAACATTGTCCGTGCAGTCACTCCGATTTGCGCAGTAGGTTCAAAGTTCGGTGGTGTATCCATTGTTGTTGTAGTAGAACTTTGTTGGTCCATGTTTTTAAGTTCGATAGCTTACTGATTCATCGAGTTTCCTGATAACAAGTACAAGTTATTTTTATATCAGTTAACCAAGCTTATTAATCTTTTACGAAAATATCTAGAAACAATTCGATTTTGAAAAGCAAATATACGATCAGTTACCATGTGGTTCAATGATATCTTATCTAAAAATCACTTCAAGCCGAATTGAATCAATAGCGAATGGTACAGAGACACAAGTGAAAGGTTACTTCTGTGAAGTTCGCCAATGCGCTTGAAAAAGAAAATACTAATACATATAGAGAGAAAAATTGTTGATCGAGGAATTTCAAAGAGAATTTCTTATTCCAACTTATTCGGAGTTTTTAGTTCGAGCAGCGTTTGGTATGTATCGCGACTTATTTCGTTGGTACATTGTGAAGAGGTTGGAATCGAACAATCGTCATCGGGCGTATCGACGATAATGATAAACTACACGATACATCGGCGAATGTTGCGTAAAAATGCGACAAAAACGACGTACTTACCAAAGTGTCGTACCACAATTGCACGAGCTTTAAATCTCCCTAGAAAAGTGAGAAAACATAGTCTCGTAATGCTTCGGGAAAACGGAGAGAGTTGTGTGCCTTTTTCGATCTGGAGAACGATTAAGATCTCACGACTCTCTCGTGATCGGTCGAGACAATCGATACTCCTTCGTGATGTAAATCCACTCTCTCCTCCAAATGTACAAGAACAAAAAAAAAATTATCGTAGCACAACTACGATGTTTACATGAAGGAGCTGATTAGAGAGCCTGTCCGGTCTCCGGTCTCTCCAATGTACACCATATATAAATGCTCTCACTGTTGCCACTAGTACGTATATGTATATATATACATATACAGCCAAATAAACGGACGCTAAATTATATCAATTAATCGAAATCCTCGAGCGGGATCAACGAAACTCGCGACACTCGCAATCACATTCATACAATCCAATATTACGTATTTATGTAACTGTGCGATACAATATTTTTACAATTCGTTCCTGGAGGTTGGATTATATTTTCACAACAAAACGGAGTACAAGCGACGACGATAACTGCAACGAGAGCAGCCATTGTGCCAGTACTGCCACATCACGTAAAATCCGCGTGGTCGGCGTCGGCACTAATTTCCATGCAGCGACGACACACATTGCATCGACGTATGTATCGATCATAGAAGCGGCAAGTACTCGTACTTTCATGCGACGTATGAACATCTCATTGTAACACCATTAGCATCAACATCAATAATTTATGGGCAAATAAGGTAGTCAATAAAATGGAACAGAGTTTTATTGTTGTTTTGTATCCACTCTCCTTAGGACACGCCGAATGAAAAATCTACCGAACGTAATTTAAATTCTGTGACAAGGAATTTATAATCAGTTTTATATACATGTATCGTTTGTTCAATTGTTGCAGAAAAAAACATCTTTATTCATCTTTGCTGATACGTTGTTTCTTATTTTTCGATTTGTAATGAGGACCGAAGTTTCGAGGTCTTTTGTACGATGTACTATTACTGCTGAATAAGTCTGAAAAAAATCAAGAGTGTCGTGTGTACATAAGAAAGGTTTTCATGAACGATGTAGGTTAAAGAATAACAATGTGCATTCATACCTCTATCGGGCTCTTCGCCAACTTCTTCCCTGTAATATTGAGCGTCGTCGTCGTCCTCCTGTTTTGTGTCTTCGTACGATTCCTTTGCCAATTTTTTCATCAATACATCACTCTCCTTCGTCGGCTTCTTCTTCATACCTTTGAGAGATTTTTCCTTGGCCTCCTGTTTTTTCTCTTCTTTCTTTTTTCGATTTTCATCCTGAATACCCTTCCGCTTATCTTTGAGCTTCTTCTTTTCGTCTCGCTTCTTCTTTATCCTCAATATTTCCTCTTCTGTTTTGTGGAGCAACTCATGGAAAAGTACTTCACCATCCAAGAGACCATCTTCGACTTTCATGAGCTGAAACGATTGTTTCGTTAATTCAGTTAGTTTACTTAATTTATCCATATTTCTCTAATGATGTTTGGGCATTTCAAATACCTGCATTGTAATTCGCGGTCCAAGCTCGTACAATCTTATAGCGCTCGTACCCTTTTCCTGATTACCTCTGGATGATAATTTTTGTGGTAATACAACATGACTCGCTGGATCATCTTCAGCTTCGCTCTCGGACATTGTAGCTTTTGTGAGAAATTCTGAGTAATCCTGACACCTCGACAGATTAGGTATTTTAGCTTGTACGATTTTCTTCACGCCTTTGGATAGTCCTACTGGCACAACTTTGATGGCATAGTGTCTAAAGTCTATAGCCTTTGTCGCAGCATTATAGTTCAGACAAACACAACGACGTATAGTACTTAGATTGACCTGGAAAAAAAAATCGTCTATTTTAATCTATAGTGTTCAACAAAAACCGGTCTGTGAATAAATGAGCGAATAGAATCAGATAATTTGACATTGATGGATCAATGATAAATGTACTAACGGTAGTGAGATTGATTGTAGGAAACATGTTCTGAAACATCGAAGCCATCAACTTCATTTGCATACCTTCTCCACTAAAATTATTTAAAACTATAAGTGGAGAACTTTTAAATGCTTCTTCGAAAACCATTTGTTTCTTGAGCGTCGAAACTACGTCTCTCGCCAGTGAGAAATTTATTATTTTGAAGGATAATGTTGGACCCCTTGGCACTCTGAGAACAAAAATTAAATAAAAATAAAGTACTAATATATAAATGATCACATTATTATGATAATAACATAAATCTGTTGTATAGTATTTTATAAAGTAAATATTCAATGTATCAGCTTAACAGAAATATTTATGTCAAGGGTTCGCATAGGCAAATTATAAAAATTCTTCTTTTAGTTTTCTTACCTGCAAAGTTTCAGATACATTCCAAGTTCTGTTTTGGTGAATATGGACATGTGACTAACGTGAAGAACTCCAGCGACAGAGACAAAATCTTTTATAGCATTGCGCCTTCTAGCTTTTAGAGACGAAGCAGTAAAGGGCTCCATAACTCTACGAAAATCTTTGGTCAACTCAACGATATGTTCGCCAGGAAGACCACGGTGAATGACGAAAGAATGAGGAGCTTGCACGAGCTCATCTTTTTCCTGTACGTCCACAGCCTTGTTTCGTTTGACACAGCGACCCTGCGGAATTAAAAAGTTGTTATTAACATAACCTCTATGTAAAATCTCTGAAGCAGTTACAGTTTAAATAAAAGATATTTCTTGAACCACCCGTTAATTTGTATATTAATGAAGATTTACCTTTTTTGTTCTGCCCATTTTTCGTATAAATAATGAATAATTGTTGATTAATTATCGCTTTCCACCGTAACCTTTAATAGCACGTGCGGCATTTGTATTGACTACAGTATAACGCGTCACAGCACACCCCCCACTTGCACACCGTCGGGTTTCCCCCCTCTATAACTCATATAGTCTCATCGAATTTGAAAAAGACACTATAATTTTTGGATCAATAACACAAAAAGCTAATCACAAAACGCGATTATCGGTTGCGCTTTATATTAAATAATGTTACACATTCGTATCAACTAATTTTATATACCAAACAATATATCATGAGACTCACGAATTATTTTAACGGCCTGCATCGAGTGCCGAATGCCCGTTTAAATAATAAATATTTATTGACTCATGATATGAAACTAAATCACGTGATTTCTTACACTAGTCGTTAATCCAATCATTTCATACAAATTATATACGTAATTAACATATCATTCGTATTTGTTTGCTTGCTTTTTCATGTTTTTTTTAAGTTTTTTAATAAGATGCTTTTTTGTATAGTATATGAAACATGGCTGGTGTAGTGAAAATGATCAGGATCTTTTTTGTACAATAATCTTAATGTACGATACAACTGTTCTTCATTTTTCAATTTTTTTTTCGTTCTGTTCGAATTTTCTTCATTCATTTCAGAGACATCGTTGTGAGTTTTCGTCTCATCTTGTGTAATGTTGGCTCCATCGAAAGACACAGAGAATCTGCGACAATATCTTTGAAGCCATCTCCCATGTATAAAATCGTATAGTGGAAGACAATCCTGCTTTACTCTATCAGTTTCTTTGCCCTGAAGAAACGTCTCAGGTAAAAGACTTGCCAGGTAGCCAAGCCCAAGAGACAGCACATGGAGAATATGCTAAAGTAGAGTACACGAGCATTTGTCGTTTCTGAAAAATAAAAATATGACGATATGATAACGAACGTAATATCATCGAATTGTATGAACGAATGCACGGAGAAAAGTACCACGACACATCTGATATATTCGAATAATTGTTCAATTTTATTTCATTTACCATTCGTGTCCCTCATTTGCTCTTCATTTTGGCGCATTCTTGCAAAGTCCTGTACAATTGCCTCAGATAAGTCTTCCAGTCGCTTAAGCTCCACTTCGATGGGCTTCAGTTTTGCTGCTTCACCAAGCTGCCGAATAATGGAAATGTTTTGTTAAATCATTATAATGAGTGAATCGAAATTGTACATAATATGGCTTCAAAACAATGTGTCGGTTCATTGCTCTGAGATACAAAAACCAAATGTGTAACTGTCACAGTTTATAGTTACAGAAAAGAATAAAAATATCTTATTCCATTTGGTTTAATAAAACAAAAAATAAATTGTCGATGTGCAAATAATATTCGTTATAAACACATGCAAAATCAATCAAAACAAGTCAGGGCAATCATCGAACAAACGATGTGAGTACAATTTGATACAGGATTCGGTAACAAAGCAACTAATTTCTACATAATAGCATCTCTGAAGAACATAATGCACGGAAAACGATAGAACATGAAAAATTTACCAGCTGCATGTTGAAACAAGTGACATAAAAGAAAAAAGAAAATTGATTCAGAAAATTATGACCATTTACATTTCCGAATGTATAAATGCCAATGGAAGAAGAGAATAAACTTACACCCTCGTAACTCTTGGCTTCGATGCCATGTTTTGTGACTAGTTTCACTTCTTGCCTTACGCCACGTAGATCTGAAAGAAAATGGTGAACATTTTACAAAAAAAAACTGTCGACATTGATTACAGATAAAATCTATTACGACTCTAAATGTTTCAAAAAGTTTTGCTCTGTGTTATACATCTATTTGTATTCATAGATAAGAATATTTCATAAAATTGGAAAAATGTATGGTCGTTAAAGTGACGCTTTTTTTCAAAGTAAAGAAAATAAGTTTTATGTAATGTTACTATGTGCACCATGAATACATACAATTTGGTACTCTGGAAACAAAGCATATTTCAAATGTGTCGTATGTTTCCGTGACAAATGAAAACTTTAATAATTTTCCATGCGGTATATCATCCTTCTTTGCAAGAACGTGTCCTTTGGTATCTTTGATCTACAGAAGTAAAAACAATTTTATCAAACTTGTTTCGAGCATATTGCAGGTTATCGAACATAACCTATAAAACCCTAATGACAATTCAGACTGTAAGATTTTTTTCACATACCGAATAATCGATTCGCTGACTCGTGGCTTCGGATACTTGGTACTCTCCGGTCATAAGGACATCCCCTTGTATTTCTTCTTTCAAACATTTTTCTGTGTTCGGCTCCAAATACCACATGATACAGTGAACGTCGACAATGAGAAAAGCCAAGAGGAGAAGAACCAACTTAGAACTGTCCATGATCGTAGTATTTATGTTGGCCGAAATAACACGAATATCTTCTTCTAGTTTATTAAAATCAACAAAGAAAGCAACGCACGATCCTACGAATTGTATGGAGAATATTGTCAACGGACCTCCGTCAACATTGCGATGAGTTGGCAGCCATTGGGAATAGCAATTTGACGAGTACATCCACGTCATCTCCGCGCAGGGATGGAGGGAGTTACCCCCCAAAACTTCCAGGCTGACCTGCGTGAACAGCCGGCTTTATCTTTTTAATTGTTAAAAAATTATGTTACAGATTATTTTTCTATAACACATCCATTTTTGTTAATTCATCGCTGAATCAGGAACAATTTATTACGAAAAAAATTAGATATTGTAATTTTCGTTTTTCGGATTGGCGAAAGTTCTATTGAGTTTAAGAGCAGTGAATGTAGCAGCATTTTAGTAAGTTGGTAGATGTTACACTTATGGATTTAGTGATTTCCGATTAATGCCCTAGAATCAGCCGTGATTAGGGAGATCATCAACGCTCGACGAAAGTTGAAACCTCAAGAGTTGGTTCTGCAACATCTGAGTGGCGAAAGGGTTTTTGTGCCTACGACGCCAGCTATGTAAAGTTAGCTCCTCGATTTTGACTTTTGCACCTTTTTTAAATTTATAACGATTGTTTGTCGTTTGTTGGTGATTGTTTGATTAATTAAAACCTTTGTTTGATCATATTTTTTATCAAACAAACAAAACAAAAATGAGCGTGAAGTTAGCCGCAAATTTTTGAAATTTTGTCTAATTTGATTTTTTCAAACGCCACTCGATTCGGAATCGTTTGTTGGAAACAAATAATATAATTCGAACGTTTGTTTGATCGTTGTTTTTCCAAAAAATCAATAAATAAAATATTGGTTCGTCGCAGCTTTCACACTAGATTCTGGCTTGACCAGACTTAAAAGGTGTCGCGTGCATGTAACAATATAACCTACAATTCATGTTGCGACACGGGATTACTTGATCAAGTTTACAAGATTTTGTTAACTTTACAAATCCTGGCCCTCAGTAGTTGAGTGCATCTCATGTTGAGCATCTTCGCAGTTGTATGGTAAGAAAAAACATTCTCAATTTTGTTTATCTTTCAACAACGCAATTGAACTCGTCTGCTAGTTTATCGATACAGGTATACTGATTTGTTCATTATTCAATATGAAAATCGATCGTTACATCATTTCGGAGCAATATTTTATTTATTGACCAATATTTTATTTATTGATTTTTTGGAAACACAATGATCAAACAAACATTCGAATTATATTATTTGTTTCCAGCAAACGATTCCGAATCGATTGGCGTTTGACAAAATCAAATTAAACAAAATTTCAAACATTTGCGGCTAACTTAACGCTCATTCTTGTTTCGTTCGTTTGCTAAAAAATATGATCAAACAAACGTTTTAATTAATCAAACAATCACAGAGAAACGACAAACAATCATTATAAATTAAAAAAAGATGCAAAAGTCAAAATCGAGGGGCTAACTTCACATAACTCTCCGATTGAAGCGTCTCCGGACGAAAAGAAACTTTGACCCTCGGCCGGTGATGACTTTCGTGATTTACTTTTCCGACTTCTGGACTAGAGGGTCCGTGGGGTAGAAAATTTGTTTTCCTCCAAAAAGACATATATATACTATAAGACTTTATATGTCAACCATATCCTTGCAAATCCAAAAAACAATTTTGCGAATTATGCGTGCGCAACGGCTAATGCGCACCTCTGTGAACTTAGCCAGTCGACTGACAATTGCGTCGCGCGTACAGGTTTCTCAAAATTGTTTTTTGGCTTTTGCCAGGATTTAGTCGACTACCTAACGTTTTAATTAGTATATTCATGGCCATCTAATTTGACCATCTTGAAAAGATAAATAAAGGAAAAAAAAAATTTCTTCCAACTACACATACATTTTTAATTATTTTTTTTTTTTTAACTATTGGCTACCTAACGTGTTAATTAGACTACCTAACACTACCTAACGACCACTTAACGATATAAAAAAAAGTCAATTAATAAAGTGCAAGTTGTCGGGCCAACTTCACGGCGGTTGCTACAATCGCAACACTAGAGGTTTGTTCTTTTTCGGTGAACTCCCCAGAACTCCCTGCACTAGTTCAAGAAGTGCACACTAAACTATATACCTATATTTATTGAATTAGTGCAGGGATTTCTGGGGAGTTCACCGAAAAAGAACAAACCTACTGAAGTGACATCTAGTAAGTTACTAGCAGCTACCAGAATTGGTATCGTCGCGCAGCTATCGTCACGGAGGTTCCCAAACATTCTGCGCGCCAAAATTCATCTCCATAAAGTTGGCAATGCGTACTATCGAAATAAAAAAGGCGCCTTCGGTGGAGAGCATCTGTTCTCATCGCATTTCGTGAACGCCGCGATTTCACGAGTAGCGGTCAGATGTGTGTGAACGCGCTTCGCGCAACGGTGTCTCTAATGTGTGTATGCGTCTTTATGTGTACGTTGCGCGTGTGGCACACGGGAACATTCTTCGACAAGAAAAAATACGTTCATTATCACTAAATCTTAATTTTTGTCAAGAATAATCATTGTTCGATCGATCTTCGGCCATGGGACGCGCGCGTTACACCATTTTTTTCACCTGACATCGATGAACGATCCGCGCAGACCGGAAGAAAACTGAAAAAAAGATCGTTTGTTCGAATAGAAAATTTAAAAAAAACGTGCGTGGTATACAAACATTTTATACCTCTTGTATCGTGTCGTTACAATTCGACATAGTACCGTACTATAGGTACGTACTGCGTATGTATATGGTGCCGAGTTGTTCAGTGGTCCGCGCTTTCCCGGAAAGAACGTAGATTCACGCTGTCTCAGCGTGTGTGCTCGCGCGATTGATTTCTCTACGGCGGGGGAAAAAGAGTGTCGAAACGCTGGGTTCAACTTGGGCTTCCTTCTCACACTTATACATAGAGACAAGAAAGAGAAGAAATTAGAAACACCATGCCGCTCTTGAGAAAAAAACCGTTTCAACGGCTTCATGTATCGTCCGATTACAAGGACGACGACGAGGTCTTTCACTGTGAGGTTACGAACGAGGTCTTCAAGGACTACAAGTGAGTGTTTCGCATGACAGCCCTCGACGATCGTGAAAAAATGTCTTTAATGTCACCACGAATAAGCATTAAAACTCTCGATCATCTTCATCATTGTTTTTTCGCAATCGTTGTTAGCGTCTCAAAAAATGTTCAGTCTTTGTTGTCGTTTCGTTCGTTCAACGTAAACCTCGAGCTTCTTTTATGGCGTTTGTTAAATCGCCATGAAAGGCTCTTGGGGAAGATTTTTTTTTAACGAACGCATCGAGCGTTACACGCGGCAATGAACTGACCCAACGAACTTCGCGTACTCGATGAGTGTTTATTGGATATACCAACTTTGTTTCGATACTTTTTTTTTGCCTATATTGTTAATGTTATTTTTATGCATTCTTAATTTTTTTCTATTGTATTTTTGCACACGATCACAAAAAACATGTTAATGTTCATAGATGATTATTTCGCGTTTCAGCATTTGCTTCTACGGTATCTTTATCTTGTTTTCATCAATCAGTATTGCCGATTGAACTACGACAATTAATCTCATTTAAAAATAATTTTTCAGTGAATTCTGTGAGCGAATCATATTATGCAACTCGACGATTTGGTCATGCAGTATCACGGGCAAATCGAACATGACCTTCGAAGAGGCTGTCATATGCGAAGAGAATGCGAAGAAAAGCCTCAAAGAATTTCCCATGGAGGTACGATCTTAAATACTGTTTGTTCATAGAAGAAAGCTTTATGACATTTTAATATATGGATTGTTGATTTTTTTTTTGTGATTATAGTTGAGAATTCCGATATTGTACCTGGCGAATAGAACAATGCGAACATCTTTCAACGAAATGATGGAAGATGTTTATCAATTCGCGAGAGATCGTTATTTTGTGGGTGAAATGGTAGAGGCAAGCTTCACGGAGGATTCTTGGTGCGAGTGTCATGTTCTTCAGGTTATTGAACCCACCGAGGCACAGATAAAAGCCTATGATCAGGAGAATAACAGGTAAACAATAATTAGATCCAAAAAAAAAAGGAAAAAATTATTTTCAAATACCAAATTTTTGTCCAAAGTCAACATTAATACAAGAAAATTTGTTCTTAGGAATTCGTTGGAAAGACAGTATCATCCTCCTGCAAAATTATTCAGATATGAAGTGGAACAGTTGGATTGTGGCGACTCCGATGTGAGTCAATTGATGATTGTAGAGGCTGCACAAGTGAGAAGAAGAAAGCAGCAATATAGCAGAGAACGAAACAGGATATTCTTAAGAATGCTTTGCGAACTTGCTAGCAATGGCACTTGGGTCGTTAAGGTGAGAAAAATATTATGAGGAGCTTTTTAACCAATCATTGATAGAAAAAATAGTATTTTTATATAAATTAAACATAATAACGGCTATTATATGAATGTCGTTAACTTATTTTTTTCAATTTTTTTTTTAGGAGAGCGTTCAGCAAAAATATGGAATAGCAAAGGTGCGGTTTGATACAATATTCGTGGGACCACTGCCAGATTTCACTCCGCAACCTAAAAAGCTCGTTAAGCACAAACAAGAGACTCTGGACAAGTTTCTGACGTCTGTTCCGACAAAGCCCAGGCAATTGGAGAAGCCAGATCTGCTTCGTAAGCTGAACGAAGGAGGAGGAATAGTCGTAAAAAAGAAATTTACTAAGCCGAAGTAAGAAGAAAATTCAATATAATCATATTTAAAATATCGTTCATTCGGGTAGTGTCGAAATATTTATCACTGTTTGTTGTCATCCTTTGTAGAATGAACGGAAAGATAAAGGAGGATCTAAAAGCTCGAGCTATGGAGGTGAAAGCTAAACGTCAAGAGGAACGCATAGAGAATCGCGAACGCAAAAAGGAGGAAAAGCAAAAACTTGCTGCCCTTGCGGCTTATGTGAGAGAATGGAATAAACCACGCGAGGATCTCGAGTGCGAGGATTTGCGACAATTACACGAACCCACACCGATAAAGTGCGCCGTACCAAATGAGAAATTCGGCGATTTCGCTTTGATACTCGAATTTTTGCAATTTTTTCGGGAAGAATTGGAAGTATCCGCCTATTTCTCAAGTGGCATAACCCTGGATATTTTGGAAAAAGCAATGCTGGTCAAAGAAGTGTCGGGACCGTGGAGCGATCTTCTGCAGCTCTTGTTGGCTAATATATTCAAGTATCAGGCTGAGGAAGAGGATGAGATACACGCTGACGACGGTGTCGACGATGTGAAAATGGAGCATGGCGTTTCGTCTATGGCGGAAGCGGTCAAACTAGCTACAATGGCATCGTCGTGGTGCCAAAATCAACAAGGTTGTCAGTTATCGAAGATAATGCTTGATCACGTTACACTGAGCGAGATATTACGCCAGCATCTTCTGAGTTCCGGTGGACGTATAAGCGAAGTTGCATCAAAATGGCGATACTCGCAACGTGGTACGATTAATACCATTATTATTTTATAATTCGTTGTTCCCAGACCCTTATAAAATATTATCGGTTTTGTTTCGCATCGATGCATGTAACTCGGCATACAGTATAATTTTTGTCACAGGTGGTTACACAAATCACGACGATCCGGCTCTACAATTGCGCATGACCGAGTCTCGTATACTCCGTACCCTCGGTCATAGGAGCGTCTGCGAGTTCGATCTCGACGACAGACTGACCGTAGCAATATGCTTGATAAATCAGTTGTTGACATTTGCCTCAATACGTGACGTTATCGAGGAACGTCACGAGAAAGTACATCAAGCAAGACGCGAGCTCAAACTGTTTTTGCTGGCAGAACAGAGAAAGGAGCGAGAAGAGAAGGAGAAGATGAAAGAGCGCGAGAAAGACGGCAAACAAGAGTCGGATTTGGAAACAAATCCAAAGAAAGTGACGCGCAGTAATCGTGAGGAGGAAAAGAAACGCGAGGATTACGATAACAAATTGATGGAGTTGCGACAGGCATCTAGGGATGATCAGATGATGCTTTATTTGGGTTCAGATCGCGCACATCGCCGATATTGGCGTTTTCTTTCAATCCCTGGTAAGCAAATGCGACTTTACCATAATAATTTTCAAAATTCACGAGTTTGTGGCAATAAAATTTGTTTGTAACGAAAATAGGATTGTTCGTCGAGAACGATGAATGGTGGCCGGGGAATTGTCTACGCGATGGTACACCACACTTACCCGAACTTCAGGATGGCGATGCGGCATATACCTATCTTAGAAACAAGTTCGAAGATGAATTGAGCGATAAGGAGAACAGTTTCAACAAAGCCGCAAGGTCGCCCAAGAAGGTCTCAACCGTTGACAAAAATGGCATGAAATCGCCTAGAAAGGATTCGAAGCTGGATCTGAACGAGGTCAGACGAAATCTCTTATCCTGCACCGGCGACAAGGAATGCCCGGTACACTGGAAAAGACCTGGACCAAAATGGAGCTTTTATGGTAAGGGTGAAGACATCGAGGCTGTGATAAATGGTCTCAATAAGCGTGGTATTCGCGAGGGTGATCTCAAAAATAATCTCATCCAAGAGACTGACAGTCTGTTGTCGGTGATCGAGAATTGTCCCAAACACAAACTCAATCCGGAATTGGTAAGAAGCGCGAATTTCTTGTTATGTTTACATTATTACATAAATCATCAAATGATACAACAGTTTTCCTATTATCGACAGTTTGATCCACCACCAAAAGAGACTTCGGCTAAAGCCTCGAAGCGATCGAACAAGCCGGAAAATACTAATCTGAATTTCCCTGCGGAAGTCGCCATTGACGATGTAATGGAACTTACCTTACGCGATTCGATACTCGATCTCGAGGACAAGCTCACTATTGGTTTTCTGGGTGCGTTGAAAGTCAAAGATCGCGTCGCGTGGCGCGATGCCATTACGAATGGTCGTTACGACAAGCAGTGCGACAAACTCGTTTATGGCCCCAATGAATGCGAAGCCGATGTGCCAGTCAATACGGCGTTGGACAAGCTCAAGGGCGAATCAAGAAGTAGCCGACCTGGCACACCGGATTCCGAAGTCGGTAGCACAACGGGAAAGATTTATCGTGATCCTGGAAGATATCTTGGTTTAATGGGCGAGAACGAAATTAGTCCAGATCCCAAACAACAGACCAGTATACGACAAATGGCATGCGCTATTTTACAATTGTCAAATGCCGTTGAGACGAAATTTCTGAAAAAACCGACGAACGTCGAGGACAAGGAGAAATTCTCGTTTGACGAGTCTCGTGAAAGATGGGAACAGTCACTCATTGCGTCGACGAGCTGGTCACAGCTATTCGTTCATCTAAATACACTCGAAAATAAAGTCGCTTGGGGCAGGAGCGCGACGAACGCACGCTGTCGCATATGCCGACGACGTCGAAACGCTGAAAACATGCTATTGTGCGACGGTTGCAACAAGGGACATCATCTCTATTGTCTGAAACCAAAATTGACCGTAAGCACTGTTTTTTTGCATTATAGAATGATCAATCATCTTTTTTATTTCTT
Organism: Netelia fuscicornis; assembly: GCA_946811545.1. Lineage (NCBI taxonomy): Eukaryota > Metazoa > Arthropoda > Insecta > Hymenoptera > Ichneumonidae > Netelia > Netelia fuscicornis. The sequence continues at coordinate 6,437,588 of OX328012.1, read as the reverse complement.
CGACTTTCATTCAATTATTAATTACCAGTACTCTGATTATTCCCCATCATGTTATAAACAATTAATTAATTTTCTGTCATGTACACAGGCGGTTCCTCAGGGTGATTGGTTTTGTTCCACCTGCAAGCCAAGGGAAACGAAACCAAAAGAAAAATTAAAGAAGAGAAAGAAATTCGACGACGAGTCCGAGGAAGAGACTGCATTGTTAACCAAAGAAACGCGGCATAATCGAGCGAAACGCGTACCCGATAGTGACGGTGGCGAAGTGGAAAATGAAGACGATGCTGCGGATGAGGAGGAAGAGGATCAGGAGAGTGAAGAGGAGTTAGTAACTGATAAAATAGCTTTCATTTTACGTTCTTGTAAAATATCATTTTATCGAAAACATTTTTAATCCAGGTCAAAAGCCGAACCGAGTTGTACAGCCTGTGGAAGCGGCGGACGTTTGGTATCCTGCGACTCGTGTCCCCAACGTTTTCACATCGATTGTCTGGAACCACCGTTATCGAGAGTACCTCGTGGAAAGTGGATTTGCAGCGATTGCAAAAATCCACGAAAACACTCGAGCAGAAAAGGTAACATTTTTTTCTAAAAAATAACAATCTCTTTTCATACGTACGTTTATAGAAAACATTTTTAGTCAGTTAAGTGAGACACTGAAATTACAATTTGTTTCTTGCTCGAATATGGGAATACGACGTTTAGTATTATCCTGTTTTGTTATCCTTCTTTCGCCTTGAACTTTCTCGGGAAACAAGCTTTTTTCTTCTGTTTTTTTCTCAATGCCCCGCATTGTACGTGAGAACAAAATTGTCCTACCGTGATTGAAGGTGTTATGTAAAGGAGAAAAAGTGTGCAGACAGAATCAAAGAATGAGAAGAATAGGGCTTAGCTTTGGGTGTGTGTATTGTTGATATAGCACGGGGGCGAGAAAGGGAGAGGGATACTGAGAGGCTGTGCGCGGCTGCTGCACGCTCCCGCATTCACGGTTTCGTCAAGAGTCTTCTCACTACAGAATCTGCCGATTGGGACGGTCTGTATTTTCCCCGTCTTCAATTCAGCAATGAAAAGTGGTGGTTTTTTTGTCACTCTCTCTCTTGTCATTTCGGCAGTATCGTCTGATTATTTTTCATGTTTTTCACTTGATCAAAATTCGATTAGTTTGTTCCGACAAGTATAAACCACATTCGTTACCGTTTCCATAATTTTACCAAGTACTCATTCTTATTTTTTTGTCTTCAATATTTACTAAGGGGTGCTCCGTTGCTTCGAAATGTGTACCGCTTCACATTATCCTATTTATCACCTATAATAAATTTGTAGAAAAACAATCGTAGTTGGCACGAGAGTCGTTTTAGTCAATTGTCGTTTACTAAACTATTAATTCGTATTCGTTTCACTTGTTTATTATATATTTACCAGTGAAAGACTTGAATTTCGTTAACAGCCATTTCCATTATTCCCAAAGGTCGATAATTTTCTCTGGTTTGCAAAACCTTTTATTTTTATTCTCAATGTTCACACTCTATCGAACACAGCTTCTGGTATGTTTTAGTGGTTGGCAGTATTTGTAAAAATAACATGAACATCTTCCACGTCTTATCGTATTGTTTTTTTTTTCGTTGCTTCAACTTATTTACCCTTAACTCTTTTGAAAAACTTTACTACGACAGTAATAAGTAATTCGCATTGTATTCATCGCAGATAGTAGCGCATCCGAAGAGGCGATTCCACGTCAAACGAGACGAGCATCGAAGAGAGCAGCACCGCCTCAAGAAAACTCTCAAACAATTCAATTGAGAGAACTGTTATCGGATGTAATGCGTCACGTGGACTCGTGGCCTTTTCTTACTCCTGTAACGACCGACGAAGTTCCGGATTATTACGAATACATTAAAAATCCCATGGATTTTGGAACAATTAAGAGTAAACTCGATGATGGTAGATACGAGAATATAAAAGATTTTATGGCGGATTGTCAATTGGTATTCGAAAACTGTCACACCTACAACAAGGAGCACAGTGTCGTATACAAGTGAGTAATGTCGATAGAAAACCATTGGATTCTTTTTCCTTGGGTTCGGACGCCAGAGACAGCTCGATGCTATTTTGTTCTTGTTTTCTTCTCGCTTACTAACCATATGTGCATATTCGATAATTATTTGTTTGTCCGTACGATAAGTTTAATTTTGTTCTATCCTTATTTCGCGTTCGCAACTTTCCTGTTTGTTCGCATCGACGAAATTTGACGAAAAATTAAAAAAACAACTCACGTTTCGCATGGCTTCCTTTGTAGCGAATTATCTATGAACGAGAAATCGACAAATTCAAGTTGTATAAAATATTGTTTTCATTGAGAATGTGATATATTTTCATAGACGTGACTTAAAATAGTAGAACAAAAATACTAGTTCAGTGGTAATTAGTTTAGACAACATGATCGGTTTAACAATTTGCGTATATATCGAAAATTGTGTATCATAAGTGTTGCATGAAACATGTGATTAATTGCTTGAAAGATTCATTCTCAACGGAGAAATTGTTTTTGAGAACCTCGTATTAACGGGGGCACAAGATCAATGCGCCGATCGTCGTCACAATGATCGATCAAGCTGGATAGTGGTTAAATAAATCTCATCTCTTGTGCGATTGCCATACATGTGTGAAAAAATATCGCAATAATCTTTGGCCTCCGAACAAACGAAGTATTCTCTCATTTTTGTAATATTGGCTATGTCTTTGTAAAAATAGTTTTGTTCACAGAGCTGGGGTGCGCCTCTCGACATTCTTTGAGAAAAAAAGCAAGGCTCTAGGACTTGTGAAAGACGAGGCCACGGATTATGGACCATCGGGTACGAAAAAGCCAAGAATGCTAAGTTATGGTCTCGACATAATCAATGAGGAAAGTGCCCATGAGAAGCAAAATAAACAAAAACACGAAGATCAGAACGAACCGATGGAAGAAGATGACAATGACGACGAGGGAGAAGAAGAAGAAGAAGAAGACGAAGAAGAGGATGAAGCTGATGATGACAATGACTCGAATTACGAGAGTTAAAAATGATTGAAAAGTGTTGAAAGTCGAGTCGTCAATGAGACGCTTAGAACACGCGAGAAAAAAGAATTCAGAAATCGGATGTACCTTATAAATGTACTGTATTATAAATCATCAAACGCGTTCCGTGATTTCTGCCTCGAATCGAACAACCTGTGCCGTTTACATGATTTAGAATCGCGATTTGAAAACCAAAAGGAAAAAGATCGGCCTGCTGGTAATGCGACACGAAATCAAACTTGAAATTAAATCGTTTCTTTGTTTCTCTCTTGGGCTGATTCGTCACACAGGCGCACGCAGTATTATTTGCCGGAGATTTGCGCGGAATGGACGTTCTCAGATAATAGAAGACAACTCCATGTATAGTACAGAGATACGTCGTCGTACCGGAGCCAGTACAAGCAAGGACTCTGTTTGAGTACCTCAATGTCGTATCAATTAATCTCTTTCTCTTTTTAACTTTAGTTATTCGATGATAGGAGCATAATTTTTTTGTTCGAGAATACTATTCTTCTTTTTCATTGTCAAGACTATTTATTATTTTTATTTCTAGCCTATATAATACTAGCCGATGAAATTTTGTCAAGAATTGTACTAAGTGTTCGTCATTACTGTCGCGTTAACGAACGAGATTGTATAATGGACAACTTTGATACACCAATACATCCTTGGCTGATTGATGGCCCATGGTGTTGCAAAACACCGAGAACTATTTTATTAATAAATTATAATATTCGCGAAATTTGGTCCGAACAAGAACGACAGTACTTACCTCTCCTTCATTTTTTTCTTCTGTATCAACATCAACAAGAACTTGAGCAATTTGAAACTCACGCTAGGCCTATACATAAAGCCTAAGATAAAAAAAAATCTCATCGTCCATGGAATTGTACAGCGCAATTGAGATAGTCCTTTATAATGATGTATGTTTTATACAATTAATTTGGTAATAAACACCTTTAATTAAAATTGAGCTGACTAGAAATCAACTTGTATCTTCTTTTCGCAATCGCATATTAGGTTACAAAACTGTTTCAGATTGTGTAGCGAATTCAGTAATATGTTGTATCTTTTATTACTGGCTGTACGATATATGCAGCTTCGGACATATTAGTAACAATTATCTTTGGAAAGATTAGTTACATTTACAATTTGCTACATGAAACCGAATCGTTGGATTCCCAACCACTGCCTGCCTAGTGACTTTCTCCAGCGAATTCCTTCCTTCTGATCTCCTTCCATTTAGCCACATTCTCAGGATTATTTACTGAAATAAAACGTATAAAAGATGTAATTTTTTATAGTTCTCGAATAGAGAGCTTTGTACTTAAGAAAAGAGTATTATTCGTAGACTTACCTAGAGTAGTGATTTTAGCCATGACTGGAAGTGTGAGTATCCAACCCATTATGAGGTACTTGGTAAGCCAAGCGTGTTTATAATAATGACGATACGGGAAACTGACAACTTTTGCCACATAGGTATACGGATATTTCATCCGACGATCTACAGGGTTGGGCGTCGACATGATTGCTGAAAAAAAACGCACGTTTGAATACTTATTACATAAAATTTACATTACTGGTTGGCACTAATCCAGAGAAAGATGATAAATCGTCCCAGTTCTGGGAAAAGTCATTCGCAGGAAAATTTTGTAGGAACGATTGTACAATAGAACTCCTTGAATTAAAAAAAATTCGTAATAATCACATGGATTACACGCAAAACGATCTCCCATCTATCGCCATTTCTTAAATGACTTCAGGCATCGATCATTATGGTCGAGAGCAAAGTGTCGTGAACAATGTGCTCCATGAAATAGGGCAGAAAAAAATATGAGGTGTTTTCTCAAAGAGTCGACTTTTTTGTTTTTAACAGTTGAGTGATTCCTATTCCGATTAAGCATGAAAAATGTAGCGATTTTGTAATTTTATTTGTTACCTCGTTCTGTACGTGATATTCGTTGATCACCGCAATAGTTACGTTCACGGCACTTTTTACTACTTTATGTAATGTAAGTTATATCAACGAATTGAGGTTTGGTTTTGACGTCGCTACGATTCTCGGCTGCGTTCACGTTGGTTAGAATCCAGATCTTGAACGTGACCATTTGCTAGGGGATTTGTGAAACAGCCATCGAGAATTTCTAATTTCCCTACATTGACACAACAGTTGTCTGTGATAACTTCACGTTGGTTAAAGAATTGGAAAGGGAACGAAGGAAACGGTGGACGAATTTTCTCGTGTTTCCCGTGTAATCGCAGCCATCGCAGCGCTACGAGAGCCACAAACGGCAGTTTCTAAACCAACGTGTTTGTTTCCTGTGACGTGATTGTTTTCTGTGCACCATAAATTATATATAACGCCGATTCAATCAAAGCCGGTCTTCTATTACGGAGACGAATTCCACGTCGAATTCTAAACAACAGAGATGTCACCTAGAAAAACACGCCGAGGTAAATCCAAAAAATCTATGATACTAATATATGATTCAATAAAAATGCACGAGACAAGAACATACAAAATAGTGCGCATACATCTGGTGTGTTTGGGCGGGCTGTGAAATCAAAGATGGCGTTGAATTCGGCGGCTTGCATGAAACAAAAGTTGTTTAGTTATGATTATGATGATTTACTGTTTAGCGAGTTTTAGACCGTATGACCATTTATTCGTCGTGAATGTTATACATCGAACGAGATATATTCTCGTAGTCAAAAATCTAATAAAATACGTAATTGAGTTCACTATGAAGGCTCGATCGAACTGGCCAATTATATTTATGTACTTCACTGGGTTATGCCGCATGTAACGATGTACGATACCTAAAGTTCTTCATTTTATTCAATTTTATAGTTCCCTCAGCCTCGAATTTAAATCAATAATTCGGGAAGCTTAAAAAATCTGAACGAAGAATCTTTTTAGAATCCTTTTCAAATTAGAGCTTTTCTGATGTTTCTTGTAGCTATCAAGGGCAATGGAGCAAACGAGACTCTCTCAGAAACTATTTCACGAAAGACGGACGTAAATTCACCGTCCCCCAACCAGCATTCGATAAAAACACGTGAGTATTCAACTGGCCCACAGAATTATATAACTCTCGCATATCTCACGGGTAACAGATGCAATTAAATAATCATATTTTATCTTAACTAAGGACGACAACTAACGACAACGGGTGCCATGAATTCCGAGGGGGATCAATCATTCAACACAAATAAATCTAAAAGCATTGACGTAAAAGAAACGTCCTCGGCCAAAACTAGCCGATCGAGAAAAAAGTTACTTCCGGCAACAGATATCATTAACGATTCAATGGGTGCTGGCAATGTCAGCGTTCGGACCAGAAAACGTACCAAAAGTATAAAAAAGAACGATGTTATGTACGACCAGATATCACCCACCGATGGCAAAACGATAGACAAAGTTCAAGTTGACAAATCCCATGGAACCAGAAAGCGTCAGAAAATTTCGAAAAAAGATGATGTAAAGAGTGTGGAGGAGTCAACAAATATCACGCTTGTTGAGAAAAAAGAAGCTGTAAAGAATTCCAAGATAACACCAAACGAGCATGAAAATGTGCGAGATTCAATGTCTGACAAAGACAACGAGGTCCAAGAAGCATCTTTTCGAATTTTACGTGTTAAAGCAGGGTCGAAGACACCATCAAGTCCTGCATCAGTTGTACAAAGTCGTGGCCGTGCAAGTAAGTTGAAGATTGAAGATTTTACACCAGAGAGCAGTCCAATAACAGTGAGTTTGACGCCCCACCGTACTACTAAAACACCAAGAAAATCTCCAATGAATCTTGGTTCACCAAAGTCACATGCGGAGAAATCGCTCAGAATGACAAAAACACCGAGAAAATTACCCGTGGTGGAAGAATCACCTGTGACTTCAGAAATATCTGCAGGTTCCTCGATTAAGAGTACACCCAAAGCCTTATCTAATCGTCAGAACAGCACCGAAGCAAAGTCCCCCAATAAGAGCAGCTCCAAGAAGAAGCGCACACCCAAATCATCGGAAAAGAAATCTCGAAAAAGTTCAAGCAAAGGCAGTCCAGTGCGTAGATTTTCAAAGTCACCAAAAATCGTGTTAAGAACTCCCAGAGCAAAATCATCGAAAAGCAAGAGTCCTCGAGTCGTTACGAGTAAAATAAAGGTCTCGCCTGTTCCAAAACGTTTAACCAAGAGTCCGATAAAATCCGGCAAGAGTCTGGAACAACCGATCCCAAAAGTCATTGCTGAAAGAATCGTGACATCGTCTAGTCCAACGGGAGTGAAGGGGTCTGAGAGCCCAAAAAAATCTGTTGCAAAGTCGTCACATTCTGAGATTTCTCGGCAGATGACGCTTCATTTGTCGAGAATCGATTCACCAAGCTCAACTTTGGTGAGAGATGCGAAATGTTCAAATCTAGGAAAAGAGTCTGATGTCATGGTTGATAATCTATTGCCAACCATCGTTCTCAATCAAATATCACCCTACAGAATCACGACACCACAGACATCAATGAGATCTTCAGCGCGAATGGCTGATACCAGTAAGACACAGATAACACCGCCAAAGACATTGAGCACCAAGAAACGCAGTGTCAAGAGTCCTCGAACATCAAAATCGTCTAGCAAAAAACGTATGTCTATTACGGATATTACGGGTACACCGTTGGGAGCATCGGGCAGTCCACAAGGTAACGCCTCGATGCGATCCACTAGAAAATCCATAATTATTTCGTCCAGTGACAATACCTCTGCGGAGAAAGAAACACAAATATTAAACAAAATAGCTCCAATAGTATCATCGACACCGCATGAAAAAATGCGGCGCGTTTTGAATCTTTCACCAGGTGCGACTTCTACAACTATCGACACTCCCATCAGCGTAACGCGTCCTGTTGGAAGTTCCACACTCATAGCAGAACCTCGCGTTACGCGAAGTTCTCGCATCGAGGACGAGTCATGTCCTGTGATAAGCAACGACGATACTCTTCCTCTGATGAAAGATTCTCTGCTGCTTGACGACAAGGAGAGTTCGCGCTTGGACGAAACTTTCGAGATGACTGACAAAAAAATGTTGATTGTGGAGAACGAGCAAGAGAAAGCGGGTGATGGAACGTACGAATTGATCGAGCCGAAGACACCGGTATTGCGTAGAAAAATGGGAAAACGTAGCATCGAACAGGTCGATACAAACGTTGAAGAGAGTGCCACGAAGCGCACTTGTCGTGTACGTTTCGCTTGTTCACCTGCCGGTGTGGAAGAGAATCAGCCTGTCGTCGCTGGTAGATCCAGATCGGCAACGCCAGGTCAACGAATCGCGCCTAAGCGAATTATCTCAGGAGGGAAAATTTCATTCGCCGAAACGAACGGGACATTGCGCAAGAGGTCGAACTCTATGTCCAATATGTCTCCGATGAAAACGCCGATATTTGACATGAAGAGAAGATCAAAATCTGTTTCGGATGGTAACGTCATATCAGCAAATAAAACGGCACAGAATGCGTCTGTTAACAGACTAAGTAAGCCTAGACCTTCCATTTCCTCAGCGAAAAAGCCAGGTAATATGTTTTCCGTTTTTTCTCGTAATCCCTAATGGAGATTAAGCTTTCTGATGGTGAAAAGTACTGATCGTTGTTATGTCCAGAGACTAAAACCCCAGTAGCTAAAAAAGCACCGAATTTCGCATTAATTCATGAGAGAAAGTTCGCCAAAATGGAATCTCTCGTAGATGCGAAGAAGAGAGTTGAGAAGCGTCATTTGACTATAAGCAGTCAAATTCCGACAGGTTTATCGAGAGGTATGTCATACATAGAAAATTTTGTTTATATTTTACATTGCACTTTAGCGATTAGCCAGATGACATGTTTTTATTGCAAACAGTGAATAATAATACGCGATCGAAAATGACGATATCGCCGAAACCTACCGCCCCCAGTGTTGCCGTCAACGGTGTCTACAATAGATTTGGATTCAAGCTGAGAAAAAACGATGCGATTACGATCATGTCGCAAAAACAGCCAGTTCGCGCGAGGTATGGTGGAAAGTCTCGGTAATGTTCTATTCGGAGCTTTTTGTGTTGCTCTTTATCAGTTATCGGTGAATGATGACTAAATGCTAATTCACACCTTGTTAATTATCATTTCAGCGTACAGAAACAAAATGACAATCGGATGATGCTGAAAGGCGTGCGCACAAATCGACGTTTCGAGTTGATAATGAAGGCTCGCAATATTAATCATTGAATGAGTTATTTAACACTTTGTAGAAGTGCTATTTTTCAAGCATATAATTAGAAGAACAGCACTTAAACAAAGTTGTAACTTTTCTTTTGTGCTGTTTTGGGACTTGTAAGATAGACATACGATTAATAATAATAATTTACAACGTCGACTTACTACACATGTGTTTGCTACTTTCTCGATGCTATTACAATCCTTTTTTTGTTTGACAAATGTTTGGATTTACAGTTATTCGAAAAAAGGAAAATCCCAGTTTTTTGAAGATGTTTTTTTAAATGAATTATACGAATGAGTGTTTAATTATTTTTGTAATTATGGCTCTGTTTACTATGTTTTTTAAATTTGGGATTCTGTTACTTTTTGGTTACACATTAGAGTGCAAACTAGTTTCGATAGCAGAACGGTAAGACAAGAATGGTTAGATATATTTTTCGACTACCACATGGGATTCTTTTTGAATCTGGTTATATGCATACCAATGAAAATTGTACGAAGAATATTTTACAAATTGATCGTGCTTTTATGTATTGTTAAAACTATATCTTCGAGCTTGTTTAATGTTTATGAGACTGGATTAAATAAATCGATAAGAATGGACCGTTATTTAGCAGTATATCCATGTTCTCGACCGCGCCGATTCGATAAAGTTATCATTTTTTTATCAATGACCTACCTTTTCTACATTTTTCATTTTCTAATATCTTACTAATAGTATTCGATAAAATCGTAATTCATCGTTTTATATTTCCATATTATGTATATGTCCGCATAACATCGTCTTGTTGTTTATCTCATTATATATTTACACACTTTATTACAATTACAAGTGTATGTAAAATTTATTTGACATTACATATGTAACACAATTTCAATTTCTCCCGCCGTTTTTACTATTTTATCAACATAGATTGGTAGATGGCGTTGCGGTTACAAATTTGTATTCTTTTATTGTCTATAAAGAAAATACAGACGCACTTGATCTATATTGTTATTTATTTGCTATAACGATAATTTACGAAAGTTGTATTGGCGCCTAAAGATCGTATTAAATAAGATAACTGGATTAGAGGTATCATTGCAGCTGTCGATGAACAGATAATAAATCCGCGATTGATCAGACAATCATGGTCGACATAAACATTCAAGTTGACATAACTAAAGAAAATGCATGCATTTTCGAGAATCATTCCGAAATATCGGGAGACAAACCATTGAAAAGTTTAATTAACAATCTAAAGATAACGCAGCAGAAAGTCAATGAATTTCTGACTCGTCTTGTTGACGAGGAACGAAATGATCCTACGAAAGGTAAACGAACTATTTATGAGATATAACCGGATACATTAATAGAGATATTTTATTTCTTTTTTATTTACCGTTCATCGAACTTTCTCGAAACGATATTTATGATCATATTTCAGATGAGTTCGTGAATTCGGAGAGCGATTCGGACGAGGATAGCACAGACGATTTTAGCTTGCAAGCTAACCCAAAAAAATGTAAATTATCCGATTGATCTGCAAGTAATTCGAATAAAATCTTGTACTTTTTGTTTGAGAAGAACAAAAACTAACAAGGAACTTGTTTCGTTTTCTTTCCCAAGCGATTTGCAGCATGCTATGTTTATATGTACTTTTACGTTTTTTTTTTCAATTTCCATTCGCAAGTAGTGAGCGCGCCGGACAATCGTACGGGTAAGATTGTGTAAATACACGCAGCTGACATTCTAACCTCCGGCAATCTTCTGTATCGTGGATCGAACATAACTGGGTAAGTATCATTTTTACCTTTGTACGGAATGGAATACTTGCTCTTTCTTGTCCCGTTATATGCGCCATATGAAACAGTCGACAAGCTCCAAATTCTAACCTGAATTGACGATCATCAATCTTATTTAACAACGTCACGCAATTTTTGTTTATTATAAAATGCATGCAAAGATTTTCTTTTTTCTTAATGTCTTTTTAAATTTGTTTCTTTCAGATGAAAAATGTCGACGCTTTCGAATCAGGATCAATTACGTTACGTAGTCGAATGGTTTCAAGAATGGTCGGAAATGCAGAGAGCTGATTTTTTGGAGATTCTGGCAGAAAGATGTGGTTCACCGGGCTCGGTGAATGGTCTAGCCTCTCTTGTCGACAGCCTGAGTTGCAAAGAGGAATCCAACAGACCTCCAAGTTTGTTTCAATGTCGTGTTAAACTCTTTCATGAATGGAGTCAGAATTGGTCGCAGCAGGAGAAAGAAGGCTTGGTCGCATCGATCAAAAATATGGATCCAAAATTTGCAGAAAAGTACGATCAGAGGCCACACGTTGAAAATGAACTGAGCTGCAAGTAATTTGGCAACAAGCGGTTTGCAAATTATTGACAATTTCATTATCGGGTCGTTAGTATGAAACTTACATTGCTGTTAGGATGGAGAATGTGATCTCTTTGCGATAGAAATAAGATCTTAGTCTAGATGATATTGAGCTTCGTTCACATTCCTTATACAACATTCCCATACAATTCTATTTTGCCAATTGAAAGTGGTTTGTCATTTCGATTCATGCATAATCCATATATCTTATACATGTGTTAGAGAGCAGGGAAATAATTGTTTTCCTACAAGATGTAATTAACGAATTATTAAAAGTAGAGAACTTTATTATACATCGTATGTCATAAGATCTTTCTTATTATTCTATGGCGCAATCGCCGATATGGTGATTGTAGTTTCATTGGTTTTGGAATTCCATTTTTTATATATCATTATATTCTTTGTATCGTTTTTTTTCATATCACTTATTCCAATATTAACTAAGCGTACATACTGCGGTAATTAAATTTTCAAGGCAACAAACATTATCACGATAGATTAAGGATTCTTCAAACGAATAATTAAAGAAAAATGGGAGTTTTGGAAGAGTATTGTACAAGGATTCTTCTCTCATCCCAGCTCGTTTTTCGATTTCTGAGTCTGTTGAAGCCACTTTGTGCATATCGACTTGATGGCCAATTGACCCAGTCTGTCAGCCTCTTTCAAAATTTTTCTTATATCCTGAGCTCTCGAATGTTTAACGGCAAGCAGATACGCAGCTTTCAATTGCCTACTCTCTATGTACGATTCGATCTGAAAGAAAAACAAATAAATAAAATGTTTTTACTTCTATTTCCCCTTCGATTTTCAACTGTCCATTGCCTTTTCTTCTAAATTCATAATTCACCTTGAGCTCGACGTCCGTTATAATCCTTATAAGTGCATCGATTTGATCCTTCGGGCTTGGATTAGGATCAGCGCGAGATAGATCCAGCAGAAGTTTCACGCAATGTGCCAATACACGATCGGATATTGCGTTCGAATTTGGCGCACCTGAGCTCCGGCAGCATTTTATAAGTTGCTCGATCGAGCTGATCTGACGATTGAGAGCCAATATATGACCTACCAGAGAATATATTTTTTGTGGTCGCAAGTTGTAGTCTGCAACATTATAATCAATCGATTTATAAATATTCCTTGATAAGAGTGTTACAAAGTAAATACTTGTCTAAACATTGAAGAACAATCTTTACCTTGCATTATACGAAAAGCTATTCCAAAGCCTTCCTCGACGTCGTGTCCACAAAGGATCGCCAAAACTGCCAGATGAGATTTTTCCTGTTGATTGCCGAAGAGAGTTGGAACGGTTCGGGTCGAGTTGCCCTCGCTGTCCATGTACGCCAGGGTATTCATGAATTCGCTCAGCAGTTTGCCTTCTTGCTGGCGATTGCCAAGAAACTTAGCAATTTCCATCTGCCTCGATATGGTATTCATGTGCCTATCGATCTCGATCGGATGCATTTCAAGAGTGAGACTGTACTGTCCACTGTAGGACGAGCTCACGCTCTTACGTCTCTTCTTACCGAAACTCTCAAGTTGCAGTTCAGACTCGAGATGTTTTTGCGCCTCGACGAGATGATGTGTGCGAGAACAAAGATCCTCGTAAGTCTTTGCATCGGTGACGTAAAAACGTATGCAGGTCATTGAGGCCCTAACGTAATCCTTCATGAACAATTGTAGCTGAAGCAACGTATGTAACAATTGTTTTCTCTCCAAACTATGACAAGTGAACATGAGATATTTCTTGAAAGCAACGAGGTTCGAATCTTTCGCTCTCATTGCTTCGCACAAATTCGCCATGGTACCGGTTCTCAGGCACCGTAGGAAAACGCTATTCATGAAGAGCTCCGGATCAATGTCGTTTTCGAGTATATACGCGAGGCATATCTCATACTTGCCGTGTCTAATGAAAAATTCTAATATCGAACTAAAACTTCCGTACATTAATAAATAATACAGACTCTCCTCATAACGAACGTCTTTCGTACAAACGGTCGGTTGGCCAATTGTGTTATATTCCTCGGTTAGATTCTTGAGCCTGTTCAGTGTATTCATAATGTCCTGTGTGCTTCCAGCCTTTGATTTTAAACCGTAATTTCCATACATAGTGTTGGGATTCGTTCTCTCCAAAATTTGCAAAATCTCTGTCAACAAGGGCGGATCTTTGACTGGACGATTTTTCAAGCCCTCTTGAGACTTGCTACTAATCGTTCTTCGTCGAATATTGTCGCTCGGTAGGCTCCAAGAATCTCTCTTGACACCCGATTCGCCGGGATACGATAGCATCACCCAGTCGTCCGAATCTTCTCGCAATACCTTCTCGAGACAGTGGGTAAATTTGTCTCTGGCTTGCTCGTAATAGCCAACTTTGAGACAAGCCGTGCCCCAAGCGGCCCATACACCTTGTGAATCCAGACCGGTCTTCGTGCTAACATCCAGTGCGATGATCCATTGTTCTTTCTCCGTTAACGAATCTCGCAATCTGCGAAGCGTATGATCATCGAGATGATCATCCTTTCCCGTTCTGGGTATGAGATAAGAACAATCGGAATTAACGAGTGTCGTAATGAGATCTACTTGCGAGAGAAAACGATCGCAGTGTGCGAGGCCCGTGTTCAGACCAAGCTTGGCACATTTTACTTTCGCAGCCACTAGAAGCGATCTTATCATCTTTATTATAAGACCGTGATCTATCTCGGGATTGACCCTTCCCTTGCTATCTGGACGTAGGAGATCTTTCATCTCGTCACATCTATCCAGCAGGAAGCTGCAACAAACAAGCGAATTAAAATCATCGTTATTAAATGAGAAAACCTGTACTTAAGTAGTGCAAAATTCAAGGTATTATCTCTGTGGAAACGAGAGGAAAGAAGAACTTTAGAAAATTCCCTTCATCGTCGCTTCACTCACTTGGAATACGCCTCATGATCGGAATGCAAGTTGAGAATCGCAAGGCAGAGTGATATATTGGGGGCGTGCTCGAATGAAAATTCATCTCTGAGTGTCTTGTTGTGAGCTTCGTCGACATTCAGACGCCAACAGTCGAAAGTCTCGCTGCTCGGTGTCGAAGGAGCACCCTGGGCTTGTTGCATCTGCACGAGTGTTTGGCGCTTGCAATCGTTACAAATACGCACAGGAACAGAGTTTGGATAAGTCGGAAGTCGCATACGCTGCGGCGAACAATTGGCACAAACGACTCGGCCACATCGACGACAGTGATGTCGTCTGTTGAACATCGAGAATATTACAACGTGACAACAGCTGCATTCCCTGGCCTGTGGATTGAAACATACAAGAAAATATATTACACTCTGAAGTTTATTCTTTAGAATTTATCTATTGTAGAACATAGTCGTCTGACACTGACCTTATCGTTTGGTACCCATTCCTCCTTGGTGGGAATATCAAGAGGCATTACAAAAACGCCACTTTCTCTCTTAGTGCTCGATACCGATACCTCCTTAATCCTCTCCATTGCATCTCCCTGAACAGCAACGCGAAAATCTAGAGACTTTTTCGAGTAGAATCTCACAATCTCGTCAAAACTCTCCGAGCAAAACAAGGAATTATTCGGCTCCTCGCGTATGGCTACGACTATTCTTTGAAGATTATCGAGACGGCAGTTCATCAATAATTGTTCAAGCATGAGAAGTGGCTGTTCGATAAGATGGATATAAGACCGTCTCTCCTTGATTTCTAATTGTTCGAGAATATCGATTCCCAGCAATCCACGACGATACCTCTCACTCTCGTTCGGTGATGTATGTTCCAGAAGATATCCAACGACAAATCTCAATGCGCTGATTGACTCCAGTTTGACAATCACGCCGTTGCATAGATTTATAGACTTTTTAGCTGGCAGAGCACGCAGCAATTTCAAAGCATGTTTAAAATCGTGATCGTCGTTGGTCAACAAACCAACGAGAAGATCCTGCGTTATCAGAGAATGTATTTCAGACGATACGGCTTGATACTCGAGCCATTCGAGACAAAGTTCGTACTGATTGGCGTCGATCAAAGATCTTACAATTCTCATAGGATTTGTTTTCTCGGTTTGATAAACAACGTCGTGCCAACTGTCGTCGTCCTCGTCGCTTTTCTTTGCACAATACGGCAGCATTTTGCGAAAGACCGTGAGTCTACAGAGTATCTCGTTCATTCGAGATTTACAATGCGATGGTAGCTTCTCCTTGTTCCTGTAGCTTAAAACGTGAGCCAGAGCCTCCTGGCAAACTTTTACAGGTAGATCGTTGACGTTAGTCAGTATCACCTGTGCAAGAGTCTGCTCGTCCTTTATTCGATATATACATTTCATTGTCTCGTTGATGCTCTGGTCTCGTGATGCATTCGCTAATTTAGCGAGAATCTTATCCTTGAAACGTTGTATCTCTATGTTATTGGCGATCAGAGAGTCCGGCAGCGCATTAACAATCTCAAGACATTTCGTTATTTCGTCGTTCTTCAATAGAGTCTCGAATTTTAACCATACATCGTTTGTTAGAGCTATTTTCCACAAACCAGCTACAATCTGATTGTTCTCGTAGAGACATTTAAGATTACTGGCCCACGATGATTTTAAGAGATTCTCCAACGCAGCGGTACGTCCAAGATTTTCACAATTACTGTCGTGAATCGTTGGACTCTCCTCGTGTATTCTTTGCACGAGGTATGAGAGTAGCCAACAATGTCCTTCAAGATATTGCAAAAGATTCGGTGTAACGATTCGACTCTGCCAAGGAAATTCGTCATTGGCTGTTCCAACGATTTTGCAAACTTCCTCGCTTCTCACAGACTCATCGTTGATGTAAGAAAAATGTATCTTGTAAGAACAACGTGACGGTTTGATAGAAACTCTTGCATCGATTTTTGGGATATTAAGATCGTCCATAATTTCTTCCAGAGGAACTGGTACACTAGATGAACTACTACTGTTTGATCTTTTCGCCATTAAATCCCCGTATCGCTGGACGAGTTTGGGAACATGCACAACTCTATCATTCGTGAGTTTCAAGTTTGCTTGTCTAGTGACGTGATGTTCGAGATAGTCGGACATCGCCGTTTTCAGATCGTCGTCCAAAGTCTTCCGTCCATAAACTCGAACGATGGGACTATCTTCGTACTCGTTGATCATTGCGAAGATTACTTTTGGTTCGTGAGGTACATCGAGATCCTGCCATGCGGGTTCGTTGAGTTCTTCGGTCTGTGGGAAGTATCGAGAATCATGGAATGTCGATTGTCCGAGTAGCTTCGACCTCAGCGTAGATAGACTGACCGTACCAAGATCACCAATATCGTAGCCAATTGCTTCCAATGATATTTCGTGACGGAGTTCGTCTATCGGCGGATCTTTCGACCAAATTTCTAACATTGCATGGATCATCAAGAGATTCCAGACATTAATGAAGAACGCCAATGTATGATGACCGAATGATAGATTGCTCAGGTCTAGTGTAGCGAGACGTCCGGTTTTTTCCAATATATTATGAATTTCCATATCGTCTGATAATTCTCCTGCCTCTTGATATTGCAGCGTGACACGCGCCGGTGAAAGTTTGCTGCGAAGAACACCGATGAGTTCCGACAAGATTTCCATTACACACTGATTTGGCTCGTAAGAGTTACGTTCGGAGGGATCTTCCATCCAATTTTTGTTCAATACCCTCGTGCCCCGTGTCTCTACATCGTTGTACGAAACGCCATTGAAACAGGACAATTTTGGACAACAGTTGACGAGAATACTGTGCACGAGATTAACTTGGAGCCTGGAGGCGATAGATTCGATCTCGTCAAGCTCGACGTTCAATCTAAATATTTGATCGCCTATATACGTGTGCAAGTCTGTTTCCAACAACTGCGAATGTTCGACTAACGTTTCTTTATCCTCGGGAACGATCGTACGCAGTATTTTCAAGTGTGCGTGAACTCGAGGCAAGTAGAATTCTCCATTCTCGCATATCGATATTACATCCTCGAAAATCCTTTCACGAGGATCACTCGTATTCTCGTTTATGGACGCGTCGATATCGCTTTCGTACTGACACTCTGATTGTCGTAATATTTCGAGCTTTTTCATTAAATTCGACCAATATCCGTTCTTCTCTCTTGCTTCGGTGACGGACAGTGGTATCCTAGCATCGCAGAGTATTTCATTCATTGATAATTCTGGCTTGTTCTCGTAAATCAACTGATATACGCTTTCGAAGAAGCTATAATATCGTGTCTTTGCAAGCTTTTTGCAAGATTTCATATACTTCATGGCGACGTCACTGAGATTTACGGAATCCTGATACGTTCGAGACATTGTAAGCGCGAGATCCATTGCTGCCATTGTCAGTATCTCTTTTGCAGTAATGGAATTGGAATTCAACAGACGTGCGGATGATTCTTGTGCAGCGAGAAACGTCTCGATTTGGCCCGTTGTTCGTGACGACTGGAAACCGCCATGGACCGCTCTCCTTATGTTCTAGAAAATAAATTATCCTTTTACATTCTAGTTTCTTATACAAGAAATAATACAGATAGATAAAAGTATGAGGAGGCTCTAGAAAATAAATTATCCTTTCACATTCTAGAAAATAAATTATTCTTTCACATTCGAGTCTCTTATACAAGAAGTAATACAGATAGATAAAAGAATGAGGAGACTCGATCACATCCCACCTCTAGTGTTGATGGTTTCGTGGGCAAGTCTGAGGAATCCACAGTATCCGAATTTTTCCATTGTGCTCTCAGTTCTTTTCTGAACCCCCGCATAGCACGAGAAAAGAGAATCTCACCATCCAACGGGCTGTTCTTCAAACCAAACATCTGAAAATCGCAAAACAGACTTCTTACTTCGTGGTCCAAAGTGATCTTTATCTATCAGAAAATATAACAAATATTTATGGATAATTGTGACAAATCAGTGGGATTACGATACGTCATGCGATACAGTGTATTTCTGATAGTTCTGGGATTCCCCGGATTCGGGAATTCGTTCTGGCCTGCTTCTTACAGGGTTGGAAAAGAATATTACTAATTAGCGAGATTCAATTAACCATTCAACCGGAACATCGTTACGTTGCTCGTTTTTAGGTTGATTTGAGTGATGAAAAGATATTTGTCATAACGGCCGGTGAAGACGATGATGAGAATGAAGAGAATGAAAACGAAATGATACAACCAGAAGATCTGGCGGAAGTGGCAGAACTTGTGAACGACGAGGAGAGATACAAACCGTTGCACTCGCACGTCGAACATTACAATCGTCGTGCTGCTGAAGCAGCAAAGCAATATTCATTGTCTGTGCCTTATTTACCAACGAGTATGGAAGAGATCAATTTGTCTAACGAAGAAGAACCTTTTATCGCTGGTTTTAAGCGCGAGCTGGACGAGGTTCGCAGGCTTCTCTCTTTTTTCACACAGTCAAGAAACAGTTGGCAAAGTCATTCCACACTTGCTTTGCTTTTGCAGTACAATTTTGATCGTCCGGTGAAGTCGACTGGTAATGAAGATAATCAAAAATTAAACCGTGGAATCTTTGAGAAATCTTTAAAACCACGATCGATGGAAATGAGACTAGGAAATCGATCAAAGAGAGAAGACGAAGAGGACATTCTCAGCTTGACTCCACAGTCAGCTGACGATCTTGTCGAAACCATGAGCCCAAGAAATCAGTCGTTATACTTGGATGGACATGCGACCCCGAATCCGGAGGATTCTCAGAGTGTTTCCTCAAGCGAGTCGGAGACTCAACCTTCGGAGGAATACGAAGACGAGAAAACCAGTGTTGTTTACAACCATGAAACTCAGCATGGGAGTGAAAGCTCAGAGAGAAATGAATTGACCGATCGAAAACATAACAGATTTGTCGATTCGGAATTTACAACAGCACCCTCGGAACTCGAGGAGAAAGAAGAAGAGATTTACGATTATGATAACTTCCGTGCTGAGTATGATCAACAAATAGAAGAATCCAAAGCGAGCAACGCTACATACAATTACACGGACAGTGGCGTACCCGAAGAGACGCCCGCTGATGCGATTAAGAAAATTGTAGAATTCGACATGCCGAGGAACTGTACGGAAGAAGAATTAACAAAGTTCGGCGTCAAGTCATTCGAATGCCTCGTATTTGATTATCAGAACGCGAAGAACGAGTCTGATGTACGAAGAGTTTTAGCGAGAACGTGGAACGTCGTGAAAGTTTGGATATGCATTTATGTTTCCATCGCTATACCTTGCTGGTGTCAGAAAGGTAGAGAAATATTCAAGTAGAACAAGCAGTCTAGGAAACATTGGTAATTTACAATCAACGGCATTGCAGGTTGGTGCTGCTGTTGTTTCCGTTGTAGCATGTGCTTTCCAAACGAAAGAATACTCATGGCAAAAGATTACTACGCTCGCAACGAGCCAGGTATACTCGTAGATCAGCCTACCAAAAAGGATACCGATCCACAGCCAGTAAAGTACAAGCCAACGCTTTTCGAAATGGACGCTTACGAGGATTTCGAAAGTGCCATAAGAAATCTGTGATGCAACGAATTTCTCACAAAATCTTGATTCTGCCCTTTAGTCCTAAAAAAGTGGTTGTAAATGAGAGACAATCAAGCTTCGAGAGATTTTACGATAAGGTTTATAGGTAAGTGATCTTCTTTTTACCTTTATAACTTGGGATGCTCTTTCATAATCGCTTTTCCACAAGCACTGCATAACGAGACTCTTCTTTGATACTAGCATACAATTTAACGTACGTTCACGTTTCTTCGAGTCTCTTGATGTCATCGACGACGTTTCAGTTAGCAGGGATTGATTTTTTGAACGTTTTCTTCGTCTGCTACTGTTGTTCGTTGCATTACCCTGTGATCCAGCTTCTGAACTACCGTCGAAATCTGATTTGAGAACTTCACTCTCATCCGACGAACTCTCATTAGGCTTGTAAAATATCGTCTTGATCTTCGTATTCGTCGCGTAGTGGAATCTTCTGTCGACGAACAACGATGTATCATAGGAAAGCGACATTCTGGGATTATCCGTATCAGGCATCCCTCGTCTATCGATAAATTCGGCGCTCGTTAATAGTTCCAAGCGCCAAATAGCATCGGAGATACACTTTGAAACCAGAGCTACGCTATTTTGTATTTGATCGCAAGTCTCGATGGACAATTTACGATCTCTTTTTTGCTCGGCACATTCCAGTTCAACCGTCGTGATACTACGTTTGAGACGAATCAGTATTTCACGAGTGGCATATTTGTTGCACACAAATCCTGTTGCGGAGGAGATAGAATCTTTCTTTTTGGTTGCGCTTTCCGTTGGTTTCGTTTGGGAATCCTCTTCGCCAATGTCCGAGCCACTGTCGGTCTCGACGAAATCCTCATACCGCAGGAACATCATCGAGAATATATTCTCGATAACTTCCAATCTAAGATCGAGAGGAAACAGAGAACCCAATGATTTTTCCATATCGTCAAAATGACCAGCAACTTGTTGATACTTTGTATTGTAAAATTCACAGATAAGAATTGCTTTCAATGCGCAAAGCATTGTGTAATAGGCTTGAAATACGTTTTTCGAGTTGTCGGTGTCGTTTAACAAAATTTGAATGTCGTTGTAAGACTTCTCGTGAATGTTCGTTGTCATTTTCAATACCGCAAGTGTGCTGTGACTGTCTAAAAAGTTGAGAGTTTGTTTGACACTAAAATTTGGGTATGCCACCTTGCTTGATATCGAATCACTCGTTGATGCCAGTTTTTTATCCTCTAAGATCCAATCCAAAACTTTGAGGTGATTTTCCAGATTGTTATTCAGACGTTGTAGCGTTGGTTCATTCCGTGACTTTATTTTCGATTTTTCGAGCACAAAACTCAGGGCACGACAAATGGCAGTGCTATCCTCGCATTTTTCAACAATTGGAAATATCAGTGCGCTTTGACAGTCGTTCAATAGTTTAAATAGTAAGAGTAGCCAAAAGTCTTTCAGTACTGGAGTATTGAGAATTTGTTCGACTTCGTTATAGCGTTTACTCATCAGAATTTCGTAGCATATATCCTGAAAAGAATAATGATTTATACCATTTTGAAAAAACCACACTCAGGATTAACATCAACTATTCTTCTGAAAAATCAATTAGTGAACTTACGAGAATATCCATTAACCAGTGTGATCTTCTTCGTAGCACTCCTTTGAAAATCTCATTGGCGTTCAATGATATAATTGAATGTTCGTCAAATGTGAACATTAATCTACTGATTTTAAGTGCATTTTCCAGATTATCAGGGTTGTTACATCTGGCATAAGTATCGTCAAGAAATTGATGCCAAGCTTTGAAAAATTTCGGATTTTTTCGTGAATAGAGAGCAAGCTCGATGTAGTCAGAATTCGTTGACTCGAGCAAGGTAGGATATAACCAAGCTAACATTTCGTCTTCTTTTGCATCTGTTAGATCGACTTTTGATAGAATCGATACCAGTATACTTAAATGTTCATTTTTAAGGACGTTATTCTTTTTTTGAAAGCTTAAGGATATTGTTGTTTCATCTTTATCCATTATCGCATCAACCAAGAATTCTTGAAGTAATCTTTTTAGGCAACTGAAATAAACGTCTTGTAGGACTAAATCTGTTTGAGCAAAACTTGTGGGCAGCCATAGGCATAGTAATCCATTTATAATCCAATGAATTAAAGTTGGATATTTCATCATATTATCTTCTAGGCATTGGATGCTTTCCTGCGACAGCTGGCAGGTAGGTACATCAGTTTTTTCTCCCGCTGTGCGAATGGCTTTGAACAGCCTCAGTAATTCCTGTCAGAAACGATCCAAGATAATTTATTAAATACTTTTCAATATCATGTAATAATAATTATAATAATAGTAAATTTATTTATGAAAATGGAGATGAACTTTTAAATATCATTTTGAGCATCGACATGTACCTCTTGCGTATGATGAGGCACCAGAGCATCGAGTAACTTAAGGGTACTAACAAATTCCTCGTGTATAAGGCTTTTTCTTGAATCTTCATCATTTTCGATCTGTGACGACAAATTGTATGCAATCCACTTGTACTCACAGGATCCTTGTTCCGCACTGTAAGTATAATAGATTTAATGGAAATTATAGAGGCAGAAATCCAAAAAGAATATGGATAAGATCCGAACATAAAAAATTGTATATTATTACTCGACTCACCAAGTTTCGATTAAATGTTTCAATTTTTTCACATCGCGACGGTGTCTGCATCGATCCGATAGTTCTCTCTGATGAATTGTCATCGCTGTGTACCATAATCGTGAAACAATGCACCTGTCGAGTTGTAACAGCTCCGTTTGTTTTGACATTTTTCAATCTACGTCGGGCTTGAAATATAACCCTATTTTCGTCAAACGTCACTGGGGTTCCTCGACTCGCCGCAATTGTATGGCGGACACGTCGTTCATAGGTCATCGAGATATTTTGTTAATTTTATCCTATTGTTCTATTTTGTTAAGATTATTTTTATTTTCTAGTAACTCTGCTAGTAATTTCTATTGTTCTGCTGTCTGCATATCATTGAAACGTTGGAATCCGAATGACACATCCGTCTTGTTTTTTTTTTTTCGGTCGGTACACACTCAGCAGGAAGTCTGGGTAGAAAATTTGAATTGCTTAATGTTTACGCTGTTTATAGGTGTTTATTAAATAATATATCCATAACTATGAATAGTAGTTGAAAAACAAATAAATATCGCATTACAAAGTGTAGTGTCAATATAACGAATGTGTACAACCTAAAATCACGTGTGGCGGTATATTTATATGTTTATGTTGTATTATAGCGTTTCGGGTTAGTTTACCTTGCGTAAATACCAGTGATCCATATATCCTCCTCAAGAAGTCTTCTGATCCGTATTACCTGACTAAAATATTCAGTGATCTATAACTTTCCGTCGTGATCTCCTACGAATCATTTCAGATTTGTAATTGGTTTATTTCTATAGAATTTTCATCTATTTTCATCATACTAGGCCGTTTAAATATAAATATCGTATTATGTAAAAAATATGAATACACTTCAGACGAAAGTCTCGGAAGAGGGAACTAGCGCTTTTCTTCGCTACGGTAACGCCAATAACTAAAGCTATCTTGCCGTTGGAAATGAAAATGGGGAATTTCAGAATTCTGAGTTTACGGTTTAGAATATTGTTTATTTGTTTGGATATCGTTAATTTATTTTTGATAATTATTGTTATATCTATTTATTTTATTTCTGTTGATGTTCTTTCGAATTTTCGAGGGTATTTTTGTGAATGCAATCGTCAAACTAAAGGGTTTTTTTATGTTTTGTTGACAAATGTTTATCGCAAATACAATAAACGTATCGTTGACAAGATGAAGTATGAGTTCTAAAACCACGAAATTTCGATTGTCCCATACATTTGACATCTTTTTTTCAGCAGAGGCATCAGAGGGAGCTAATATGATGGAAAAAATTTGCACCAAAAATGATCATTGGTTAAGTTTGTGGCCAGGGTGAGCTTGTGTAAATAAGATGTAAGTGTCATCACTCTTGCCAAATAACATCTGATTAAGTTTATGCATTGTCAATAACTCAAGACATATTGCAGTCTATAAGGAAAAGATTTCAGTGAAGAAAATCGGCATTTTGCCAAGACAACCTCAGATAGGCGAACACCAAAAATGTGGCTAAGAAAAAAAGTTTACATTGGCCCACAAAGTGCCCATGGAACAGAAAGGTATAAGAGCTAAGAAACTGCGAAACGGCATAAAGTAGTGGCAACAATACTAAGGAGCATTTTTGCATAGTGCCATAGAGACAATGATCATCTCTTTTGGTGTAACAATCACTGTGGGTAAAAACAGAGTAATATACAACGAACCATGATCGAACAAATGGTACACAAAAGATAAAGAAGTAGAATATATCTAGCACTCTAAGTTCTGAATGTGAACATTATCAATAATTGTTGATAACACATTTTTTCAAATTAAATAGTCTAGACAAACAATTTCCATCTTCACATACATTTGATATATTTCGGGTAAAAAACAGCGATATATTTATATACAAATATTCAAACATCGTCATATGATATATAAGTCTAGTGGGTTGACATCTTGGGCAAAATACGAGAACAGTGAACGCTGAATTATTTATACAGAGATCACTAGCCGTATGTTTTTCAATAGTAGCGATCTTGGTGTCTATACAATACAGGTTTTTACTATTATGCTCCTTTGCCTTGAACAAACTGAGTTCTCTTCTTTCGTCCAAAAGATTAATTACGATTTCTCCACCACAAATGTTCTCAACTACAGTCTGAAGAAATAGAAAACTCGATAAAATTCGTAGTAATATAAGCGTAATTCGTTTATCCTCCGCACGAAACACCGATCAATTAGATCGTATTCTTACAAAAAAGAAAATGAATAGCATCTAATTCATTCATAAAAATACGTCTACGTTTCAAAAGACGAGTGTTAACAACTTATCACAGTAACGTAAATCTATGCGAATAGACCTTGGGCATAAAAGAACAAATTCTTATGAAGTATTCCATAATAATAATTCCACAATTCATGGTACTTCATCCGAATGATAAAGCTTTATGAAATAATTCGATTATTTCTCTTCTTCATCGCCTGGTAGTAAATTGAAAATATCTCGACCTCGAATTATCCTTGGGTATAAAAAACAATTACTTTCCCATTCATCTCGCTCAGTAGAAAATTGGATTTATAAAAAAGAAAAACGAAAAATAAAAGGAAAAAGCAAAAGTCTTTAGTCAAATTTCAATTCTCTTTTACACATAGGACACTTGTCGCTTGTTTTCAGACACTGCCTCAAACAATCGGCGTGAAAAAGATGATGGCACGGTGTGACCCGTGCTTTTTTCATCCCAAAGAGACAAACTGCACAGACGTCGTCAAACTTTTCAATCTCATCGCGGGTCGCTTTTCTGTAACGATTGAGTACTTCACGCTCGGATCTCAATGCGGCTGCAGAATTCAACCATAGTTCTTTGGAACGAAGAAAAACGTTTAGATAAGCAGCTACGAAGAGAAATTTCCACGGTGCGGTGGGTATGAGTATAACAGTGAATAAACCGGACATGAAGATAGTGAAGATACGAAGGATAACAGGAGCATAGAGATTTTCCAGACTCTCGAGACTCTCGAATTGCATAAAACAGAGTATTGGCAGAAACATTTCGACGAAAACCTTCTCCGTTGCCGAATAGTATGCCCAAGTTATAACTGTATAGAGCGTCGATGGTCTGTAAACAAGTAAGGAACAAATTAGTATCCATAAATAGATTACCATTTCTAAAATTACATTGTTTTGTATCTGTTTTTCAAGGCACTGAGAAGAGCGAACACGTACGTGTAATTTTGCAATCCCTGCTCCAATCCAAAAACGAGTAGCATGAAGGTGACAGTAACGGCGAAAGTAACGGCTTTCGTCCATTCGAGGACGATTTTTGTTGCGGACATTGCGAGATGTTTGATCTGCGATCTCTCGGTCAGTGTTACATACGGTGACCAATCTTCCTTCTCGATTAATTCTTTAATGTAACTAACGCAATACGCTATGACGTTGTAAAACATCAGCGTGTAGAGACAAGTTATTCGCTGATGGGGTACGAGAACTTTGTCGGCCAAGACGAAGAATACTATTTGATTAGCCATTACGGAGATGTTCTTCATTTTGAGAAAAAGATTTTCGGCTCGATCGATAGGTGCGTAGAGACGGTGCAATATACGGCTGGAAGGTACCCACGCTCTTTTCGCGATGGCTGAAATTAAAAAGAATAATGATCATTCGCTTCATTATTCGCGTCGTTAGTCAATAATCTCGCGGTTCGATAGGTTTTGCACATATTATTTTTAAAAGCGTTAGATTCGATCGTTACTTTTCTAACGTATCTACGTACACTTAGATAGTCCTAAAGATTCTTAAAAAATCTATTTGCTCGATGGTGGTACGTTAAACGATCAGACTGTAAACGAACATTTCAATACGTGTAATCTTGTTAGTATATCAGAGCTGTATGGAGCCATAGATCTTCTGATATAATTTCTATTAAGCGCGACAATTTATGACTCTTTTGCATTTTTCAGAAGCTGCTTGTAGACGGGATGAAGGACGCGAGTGTGAAAAAAAGGACGTTCGACGTTTACAGGAGGGTCATAAATGACGCCCCTACTCGAGATATTCATTCAGGAAAATGTAAACGATGCGCACGGGCGGACTTTATTTTCGTAACGGGTCGCAGATATGAGAGAACATTAGCATATTAATCGACGTCAGCCCGGTGATGAGAAGAGATGAGAGCCCTCTCGTCGCCAAGACGGACAAGAACGACAGGTGGATTTTCAAAATGGAAGGGGCTATCCGCATGGCAACCGATATTCATTCATCGAGAATCGACGATGTACCAAGGGGGTATAAAACATCACGAACTCTTCGACCAAAGCACATTCCAGTGTCGTCAAGCCCTCAAGCACAAACTCCCCCTGACCATAGCCTCGAGTCTCAACCGACCATCGATCTCGTGTCCGACGAACAACTTCGAAAAACCACCAAGTACACGAGGTGAGAACGAATTTTATTATAACTACGTTTATATGATTCTTACTCTTGTTACATGTATAATCATTGAATCGCTCAAGCAAAGCTATTTCAAATCGTCGAAATGCTTTTATGAAAAAGTATTTCAGCAGCGTTACGATTTTCAAAACATTAATAGAAGATTGTCATTGTTACAATTTGAGTCATACGCTGAATGAAGATACACCGAATTGTACAAATATGAATTGAGTCCTGTTTCTTATTTATTCTATTCTGTTATCTCTTATAGTAAAATGGAATTCAATTTTTAATCCGTGATACAAATTTGGAAGAATTATATTGATACAAAAAGAAAACTAATATAGTGGATTACCTTTGATGGCTTCGGACAATGTTTTGAGGGCGGAAACAGGATATCTGTAATTAGCGCTGAGAACAACAGGTAGAACGAGAACCGAGTATAGAGCCGGTGCAGGCGGTGGTAATAAAGGCAAAGGTCCACGTGGACAGTAGGGCAGTAAGAGTACAGCGCTCAGAAGACAAACACTCTGCGCCGTACGTTCTTTGTCTATCGTTAATGAGTTTGCCCTCACACGACTTCTAACTCTCGTTATCATCCCCATTCTTCAATCTTCGTTCCTGAAACGAAACAAAAATAAAGCCACATGAATTATTATTTACGTTTAGCCATAATTTATAAAAATTGTCTTTGAGAATTGATAATAATCCATGAATTAGTTTGCAGATACGATACGGAGAAACAAAAAACAAAACGTGGCGAAAAAACATGCTCGTGTTGACGAACGAATATTCGACTCGTCGGTTAATTCATTTGGACGGCCGTGACTTCTTGGCACCGAGTTTTTTCCTTTCCGCCAATGCAGAGAAAGCGCCGAGAACGAAAATTTCGCTTTTCGTCAAGCAGAGACGTACACACAGACACACGCTGTGTTTTCTAACTCTGGCTCGGTTGCACGCTGCATTCATGAGACTCCGGGTGTATTTTCGTCGTTCAAAGAGCTTCGAATTCTTGATTGGCCGGTATGCGTGAGCTATGTAAACAAGATACGAAGAGCAGAGAACCTCGAGAGAATCCGTTTCTTTGCAATGTAATGCAATAACTTTCTCGGAATGCGAGTATCGCTGTGGCATTTTGTGCCCTAAGAATGTAACAATTTTAAATACCAAAGACGCGATAACACGATTTTAAGATTGTTCGTTGATTTAAAACCGTGACATCGGTAGAAAACCGCTCGATTTTGTATTCGACCATACGTGAGATTTGCTTCGAGGATACATGATTTCCGATGTTATTCGAGAGCCAGCTCCCGCGAAATATATATGCGCGAGATACTACGTTTTCTTTCCGAATTTGCCAGAACTTGTTTAGACGGCGCCCGACCAATTGAGACCGGATGGTAAATAAACTAGCATTTCAAGAATGAAGTCAACTTCCGGTCCAATGTTTTCTCGTTCTTGACGATAAGACATTGTACTTTTTCTTCTTAGCAAACGAGTAAACATGTTTATTAGAAAATGTAATGCTCGCAATTTCACACTTAACAATTGATCAAAATCTCGGTTAATGATTGTATCTTTTAGATAACTTTGTTTTTTCTTTTCTTGTAGGGAAAAAGCAAATTCTAATCGGACGTAAAATGAATTCGTGGTTTATATAAAAAAAAAATACAATCGGATGATCCTAGAAAACACAATTCACTAAATTTGTATTAATTTTGCTCCGGCATTATTTGAACTTTAATATCTTACTGATACAAACATAATGGAAGGTCTTACCAATTAAATTTTACGAAATCTCTCCTTCGACGATAACTATTGACTTCGCGCCGCGTCTTTGATCCAAAATAAAGCCACCGAGTTTCGAAATTCTTCTTATCTCGAAGGTAATGCAAAAAAAAAAAGAAAAACACTTTTTCTTTGTTTTTATGAAACTGTCTTCTTTCTTTTACAGAGTTTCACCGCGCATACGGTCCCGATTCAGAAAACTTATCGACGATCCAAAACGTACGATCGCTAGGGAGATACTGAACGACGTGGAGCTTTAAAAGCGTTTCGTGGTTTTGCATTTCGGTGCAAGCGTCAGGGGAGAATATAAACATAGATAAAGGCGTTTGCATGGCGAGAGAGTGAGAGGGAGAGAGAGAGACGTTCTACGAAGGCGAAGACGAAGCCAGAATCTCTTCTCTTCGGCTCCCGACGAATAATATCCCACGACGTTGTCGTCGTCGTCGTCGGATTCGTCGTCGTGGGATCGTCTTCGTCTAAGTCGTTGGAAGCAACGAAAGCGCAAAACACACTCGTGACGCTATTCTTAGAATATTCGCGAGGCGCACTCCGTTGCCCATACGAAAAAACAAGCCCCAATCCTCTTTGCACGTGTGTATATGTACATTAACAAATACACATATATATATGAGGCAAAGAGAAAGGAAAATTGGGCACGGTCATCGGCGCATCCGAGAGAAGATTATTTATTGGCACGCCTTTCTCTTCTTTCTATTCCCGATGATTCATCGTTGAATTTTTGACACGAAAATAATCGAAGGGCTGCTCGAAAAGAAGAAGAAGAAATTGCAATGTCCTTCGTACAAGGATAATTCGAAGGAATTATTCTCGATAGTAACGATATTGTCGTATGATAGTGTTCGTCAGGACGAGAATAATTCCCTCGTTTTATTGCGAATTAGTCGAATGGCCACGAAACTCGGTCGACGATATTATTGGCAAACGAGAAATCCGCGTGGTACGTTTGCGCGCGAGCTTTTCCGGCCACGCGGTATTTTTCTGTGTCACACACGTTGACGTGGCACGAAGATCATGCGGTACAGGACCGACGGAGTATTGCAAGACGCGCTGAAACTCGCCCCCGCTGTTTTTCTACGCGAAGGCGAGCTTCGTCGCTTTTTCATTCATTCGTAATTTCGTTCATTCGACTGCCCCCGCCAGAAGAGACGCATCTCGCACGAGTTTGTCTCTTGAACACTGATGCAAATTGTTGCAATGCCATTCGTGTCGCGCTTTAAATTCTTTTATCTTAACAAAGTCAAAGATTCAACGATAATCGTCCAAACGAATCTTAGCTTATCTCATGTATCGATGGGAAAACTGTATTTCTTCTTTCTTCTTCTTCGTCGCTTTTTCATTCATCCGTAATTTCATTCATTCGACTGTCCCCGCCAGAAGAGACGCATCTCACACGAGTTTGTCTCTTGAACACTGATGCAAATTGTTGCAATGCCATTCGTGTCGCGCTTTAAATTATTTTATCTTAACAAAGTCAAAGATTCAACGATAATCGTCCGAACGAATCTTAGCTTCTCTCATATATCGATGGGAAAACTGTATTTCTTCTTTCTTCTTCTTCGTCACTTTTTCATTCATTCGACTGCCCCAGCCAGAAGAGACGCATCTCGCACGAGTTTGTCTCTTGAACACTGATGCAAATTGTTGCAATGCCATTCGTGTCGCGCTTTAAATTCTTTTATCTTAACAAAGTCAAGGATTCAACGATAATCGTCCGAACGAATCTTAGCTTATCTCATGGATCGATGGGAAAACTGTATCCCTTCTTTCTTCTTCTTCGTCGCTTTTTCATTCATCCGTAATTTCATTCATTCGACTGCCCCCGCCAGAAGAGACGCATCTCACACGAGTTTGTCTCTTGAACACTGATGCAAACTGTTGCAATGCCATTCGTGTCGCGCTTTAAATTCTTTTATCTTAACAAAGTCAAAGATTCAACGATGATCGTCCAAACGAATCTTAGCTTATCTCATGTATCGATGGGAAAACTGTATTTCTTCTTTCTTCTTCTTCGTCGCTTTTTCATTCATTCGACTGCCCCAGTCAGAAGAGACGCATCTCACACGAGTTTGTCTCTTGAACATTGATGCAAACTGTTGCAATGCCATTCGTGTCGCGCTTTAAATTTTGTTATCTTAACAAAGTCAAAGATTCAACGTTGATCGTCCGAACGAATCTTAGCTGATCTCATGTATCGATGGAAAAACTGTATTCCTTCTTTCTTCTTCTTCTCTTTGTTTGTTATCGCTCATACGCGAGATTATATTTTTATAAATTGTCACGACTCCGGTAACGATCGATCTCTCGCTTTCTCATTATAATTGTAAATTGGCTCTAGCGAATAAGCTCTGTATATAATTTACGACACGTAGAAAGCAACGCGGGCTCGTAAACATTCGAGGAGTTCGCAATTCTCGGATCTATACGAGCAAGAGAAACACGCGAGGTATATGTACCACTTAAGAATGAGAGGGATACGAGGAGTCTCGGGAGGTCGTGAAGCGTAAAAAATCAAATTGCCAATTCGCGAATGCCCCAGACTCGGGCCGTTATTTTCTTGCCCCGAGCCCTCATCGCTAATTCGAAAGAAGAAAAATCTCATTATCTACGCGCCCCCGGTGTTCTCGATTACTCATCCAAGTAATAAATGTTTTACGAGCGGCCCGGTTCTTTGACCAACGATTTTTCAATAGATCAAAACTCGCTTGTTTACACGAATTTTTTTATTTATACGCTCGATCGACGTTCCTTCGTCGATCACGAGGCAACAAAATCTTTCAGCGTTAAGAACCGACACGCATCCTTTCCTATCTTTATTTATTTCCTCGATAACTTCTTCGTCGAAGAAGAAAATGTTGCGACTTTTTTGTTTTACTTTTTTTCTGCGAAAAAAAAAAATGTTTCGTATTGTTTTTATTTTGTTTCGTATAATATGTCTGGTCGATCGAATCGATGGCCTTACGTGGGGTCTGGTCAATGCAATCGGGTCAGGGATCGATGCAAGCAAGACAGAGGTCATATCGCGTTTATACCAATTATTACCGAGTAACTATAAATAATTCCCTTAAACAAAAAAGAATTTCGACCGTACAGCGATAAGACGTGATTCATTGTTTCATGGAAAATATCTCGATTTACATTTTTCTCTTTTTCGCTGCTTGATCTCTCGCTTCTTCTTCGCGCTTTATCACGTTGTGAGGTACGCGAAGACACTGCTCTTCTTTCCCTACCACGGTTCGTTAACCCGATCGATTCGCTTCGATACCGCTTTAATTAATTCAATTACGACACGATTGATTCCATTTCTATAATCGAATTTTTTTTTATCCTTTTTTCTGCTTCTCACTATTCGACAAGATATTCTCGTATCGACTCGAGAAGATTAGCACGCACCTTTGGGCATCAAACTTTATTATTCGATATTATATATTTTGTTAATTATGTTCGTTTGATTATTTGTTTTATTATTGAAACGATTTGTTTAATTAGTTTGAAAAAGAATTTGTAACGAACCGAGGGAAAAGCTTGTATTTCATAGTTACTGTACAAACATGGACTTTGCTACTACGAGTGAAAAAAGGAAATTCAATGTCGGACGTTGTAACAAGCTGATTAACATAAATTGTTTGTCTTTTGGTAGACGCCAGTAAAATTCCAACCGGACTCTGGCTATGATTAAATTCATTCTTTTTCTTCCACAATGATTAACAAACGCTTAATTAACACATTGTTTATTAATAAATTATCGCGTATATCAATATTTACATCGACGATAAAATTATGTAACAATTTTCCTCCTTCTCGTTGATTTTACTTCAACCCTTAGAGAATCTTCAAAGTAGCGATAGAAAAGTATCGTCAAAGTTTTGTCGCACTGTTCCATAAGAGACGACGAGAGAGGGAAATTTTTAAGTCTCACCGCGAGATTTGCTCTCTATAGACAGTATCACTTTTGTTCGACTCGCGGGTGAAGTTGGACGGGGATGTTATCTTCGTATCCTGAATCGCGACCCCAAGTAGCAGCTTGTCGGTTTCGCCTGGTCGGTTATAAACAGCGCGTGTAAGATCGAAGCGAGAATTTCGATAAGCCCGGAAGTTGAAAAGCGTGATATCTTCTTCCGAAATTGTTACGAAAGTGCTATATCCGTAGTTCGAGTCTAATGAAAAGAGCAAAAATGTGACAAAGTTTTTTTTTCTTCTTTTTTGTTTTTTGGTGTATAGAATATTTTGTATTCCCCAGTGGCAAAACAAAATGTGAAGATCGTGATGATGATTCAAGGTAATTTTGAAGCAGGTAAGGGAATTTAAGAGAGTATGGAGAGTGAGAGATGAAATGTATTTTAGAAATTCATTCGTTATCACGTGCACAAAGTCTCTTAACGCTTACAAACATTTTAAAACACTGTTTTTTTCGTTATAGTAGCCAACCTCTGACTTCTCAAGACCCGTGTATCTTTTTTCTTGAACCTTTGGTATTTATATTATACCGGTGGGCCAATGCAATTGTTAAAACAAAAATTGAAAACATCATTATCGTTAAGAGTGAAAGATGCGACAGTTAAAGTCACCTCTGTAGTGATAGCGAGATGCATGCATTGAAGTCTCTCGACCCGAGAATTCGACCACCTGTTCCAAACACACTAGATTTACCAGCTATTTGCATACACCTGTTTCTATCTAAATATATTTGTTACAAATATATATAAAGTTGTATCGAGTTCATTAAATATATTTTCTACTTACAGCTACAGAAGTCATAACGTCATTTCAGAAAGCAAATGTTACATGCAGTAGGAATTTTTAATTAAAAATTGGACGACCAGTCAAAATGACTGGTCTGATAAATCTAGTGTTAATATTTGCATCTATAAAATTGTCAATTATCCAAAAATACTCGAGTCGATTAATTTTGTCAGTTTCTAATTTATGTTATCAATAGCATAAATTTTTTGCAAATCTGTTCCAATTTCATTTCTCGATTGGTTAATCGTATTGTCAGCTTGTGTTCATTCTGATCTTCTTCAAACTGGTTTGAACAACGACGAAGAAATATAATATTGCCAAGAGTTCACAGACTTTGATCTATTTTTGTTTCAATGTGTCGCAAGATTAAGGAAAACAGTAAAACGTTCTATTGGTCATTGTACCCCTGTATCGTTTATAAAATTATATAATATAGAACGTTACGATTCAATTAACTGGCGCACTCTGCCCTCGGCGTATCGTTGAAACTAACGGCGTAACAAGAAAAAAAAACAAGAAAAGAAGTATCCTCCATCGTCTGGAGAGTCTAGAGAAAAGTGTCACTGGAAATTTCTTTCTCTGCATTTGCAAATGTGAGGAACTAGTTACGGACAAGAAAACAATGTCCGGTTGGATATATGGATTTCAAGGTCGATCCAGTTATCTTGGATCCAAAGGCTGGTCTTGACGATCCGCTGTATAAGGTCATTTTCTTTTGCCGAGTTGTTAAGTCGTTTGGATCATCGAAGAGTACACTCCCATTTAGAAATCTACTCTGATATGGTATTGAGAATCGTGATGGATTTTCCATGCTGTTCAACGGTTCTTCCAATCTCTTTCCTAACTGTAAATAACAATATCAATTTTGTTTAATTAATATCATTTTGTTACAGATTCTTGAGCCGAGATGCTGCCTTTCCAAACCATCACCTTGGTCGTTTTGCTGTTGGCCATCCTACCCTTGTAAGTTCATTATTGCTACTTGAAAGTAAAACAGAACTTTCACTTTTTGTTCATTTATATTCATCGTTTAAAATCAATTTTTGTCGCATGACAATATTATTGTAATGAACAATCGTATCTTGTGCCCACAGATGCCTGTCGCATCCGTCGATAAGGACTCGGGAATCGGAGAGGCGTGAATGTCGAGGTTGTGGAAACGAGTGTGAAAAGTGTGTCTACGGAGTCGTTATATCACCTTTCTGTGGAGTAGTGGAATGTCGTAAGGTAATTTGCGATAATGACGAATCGACTGGATAATTTTCATCGATACTGGATCAAAATTGGAATTATTGATAGAAACGATTGCTTGAAAAAAAAGCTCATAGCATTGCTCAAATTTTCTGGGATTATTGTAAAACATTATTCTTGATTTTTTAGGGACCAAACGAACGTTGCGGAGGATATAACAACGTAAAGGGTGTTTGCGGCGAGGGAATGCTGTGCCAATGTGAAAGATGCACCGGTTGCAGCATCGACACACTTAAGTGTTCCGATCAGAACTTGGACGAGCCATGCCGACCCCGTGACGATCATATGAACGGATACTGGGATCCCCAGCGCAACAACTGGTTCACTCTCGTCAAGTAAAGGAACAACAAAATCGACCATGAAGAAACAAACATAAAACCCGTAACGGCCTATACATTAACATTGTGGCAACTATCCCGACACACAACCGTAATTCTCCGATAGAAAAATGAGTCAGCTTTCATAAAAGAAGAAAAAAAAAGATAATAGCAAGGGGTTTGAATATACGCGTTCAATTTATCGTTGAATTATATTTGTTTATCATTACGTTCGAGATAAGATCAATTGCATTTTACTTGTTTACACGTGCAACAATGTGATTACGATGAGATATTTTAGACTGCATTTATTTATATAATCGAATGGATAATAGGTGAGAAACGCAGCGACGATCAATTTGTGAAACGCGTGCGTTACTTTCGCGGTATTAAAAAAATTCAGTATTTCGTCTCGAGGAACATTTTCCATAGTTACGAATCGCGTGTCACTGTAATGTCAGGTAGATTTCTAACGCTAGTCAATCAAGAGGTACACTCTCATCGTTCCAACCGGACTGGTTCATATCGGATGCAAGAAATTGCTTTCATTTATAAATTTGTTTGTTTGTTTTTTTTTTTTTAATTAATTTACTGATAATTCTATTGTTAGAACTTGATTTCGACATTATGTGCGAAGATCATTGCTGTAGACTTGGCAGAGATATGTAATATTAAGTATAG
The DNA here is from genome assembly GCA_946811545.1 of Netelia fuscicornis. Classification (NCBI taxonomy): domain Eukaryota; kingdom Metazoa; phylum Arthropoda; class Insecta; order Hymenoptera; family Ichneumonidae; genus Netelia; species Netelia fuscicornis. The sequence continues at coordinate 6,401,577 of OX328012.1, read as the reverse complement.
GTATGAAGAGAGAAAAAAACGTATGCGAAATTTGAGCGAATGAGTGGGGTTGTATCGATGAGTGATGTGTATATGAGAATACTTTGCCGAAAGACGACAATGCAACGATCTTGTATATTTTGTCATTTTAAGTGAATTTTGTTTCAGCTTTTATGAGTTTTAGCGAGAACCTTAAACAATAAATAATGATTATATCATGAGCAATCGATTTTATTTCAAAATCCGAAAGCCCTTTTATCCTTTGAGACCTGAGTACTTTCAAGCTTATGTGGTCCGCAGACGCATAGGCTGACGCATATATGCGTCCTTAGAGCTCAAAGAGTTAAAGTCAGGTTTTCAGCTGTTAAAACCTTCGCAAGCATTTAAACTCTCTTATTTTTCTGGTCTTGTTCAACAGATAACGACAGTAAAACAAGCCAATAAAAAAACAGTGTGGTTTTCCAATTTTGGCTTCTGACTCATTCCCGGATCTCCTGGCAAAATTAAAGACATGGACTGGGATTGAATAAACGAGCAGTAATCTCGGTACGTGAAAATATACGTGTATATAATATAGTTTGCAGTGAAACGTTTTTGTTTTGTACATTTTTCCACATTGATCATTTACATTAGTATCATATATCGACTGTCAATGAGACTGTAGAGAACAAGGACTGGTCGTTGCTTCTCATTACGGCTTTCTCTCATCTCCTCGCAAATTTGTTGTATGTACTTCTTGTGTCGAGGATGCCTTGAAAAGAAAATTAAATATTGATTAAATATGAATTTTAGTAAGGAAAGAGTACGAGGTCAATGATGATTTGTACACTCACTTCTCTATAACTAACTGTATGCTCTTATCGAAATCTTGTTCCTTCTCATCGATCTCTAGTTGGCTTATCATCGTTCTCACGACATTTATTTCGAGAAAGACTGCAAATACCTCAATTGGAACTTTGTAAGATATTCTCTGAAGGCACGAGGTCATTTGGGCGAGCATGGTATTTTTGAAGCTTCTTCTGCCACTGCCCGATATCTTATCTTTCTCAGAAAGTACAAAATTAATGTTAACATTAATGGGATTGCTAGAAGTTACGGGTGTCTCGATGTTCGCACTAACTTTGCTCTCAGATCTGTTTAATACAGGCAATTGATTTTCCGTTTGTCTTTGTAAATATTCCACTATATCGTTGATATTTATCTTGCGTTCTTGAAATCTATCGCGTTCCCACGTTTGCACACGCAAACTACCTTTTTCGCCACATTTCAACATAATCACATGAGTTATAGAATTTTCACGACAATACTCGGAAACCTCTTCAGTCGTGGGCAGATCCAAGGTGATAACTCTCAATCCGAGGGTCCACAATTCACGTAGAATATCGATCATTTCTTTCTCTCGTTTAGGCAATCCATCGACACAGCATACCGCTACGTCCATGCCAAATTTCGTCTCCGAAATATCCTGCGCTGTCTCGCTTACCGCGGCTACCAATTTGTCCAGCGATATGCTTATACCAGCTCCGCACTGGTTTATCTCGTTGCTCGCTAAGCCAGATCGCTCGAGAACTTGACGAAACGACATGAGCATCTTGTCATAACGTCCTCCAGCCGCTATCACCTCCTGTCCCCCTCTTCTTCGTCGTCGCTTGGACTCGCACGTTATTTGATAAGTAACACCGCTGTGCTGTTGAGTATTATGCACGAGAAGCGGTACCACCGTCATTGGCCACTGTAAACAAAAACCTCCAGGTAGTTAAAAAAATCGAAATTTTATTATAAATATCCAATCGATCTCATAGTCAAACCTTACTTTGACGCCCAAAGCTTCCGCATTCCCTATCACAATCTCTATTTCTCTCAACCCCTCCTTCGCCAATGCTGCTGCATCGCCCTTGCGACGCGTTATCGTTCGAAGCACACTTGCTATCTTTTCCACCGAACTCTCAGTCTCGAACAAATTGAAAAGCGTTTCCATCGCTTGATCGGTCAGGCACAAGCTGATGAGATGGGTTTGAACTTGAAACTTGGAGAATTTACCGTCTCTCGCGTCGCAAAGTATCGAATATATATCCTGATACTTTTCACGTTCGATACCGCAATACATGAGTACAGCGTGTAACAATGACGTATGATTCAGGCGAACGGTGAAATTTCGCTCGCGGAGTTCGGGAATCTCGCTGAATATCTCCCACGCTATGCAAATTAATTCAGCTTCCATCATAAGATTATTGGCCGTAGGACTTAGAATATCAAATGCACATTCATAAAGTTCACGGGGATGAAATCCGTGTACCTGCACGATTAATGGAGAAGTAGAAGATTTATTAAATGATATTCAGCGAAATTGAATGAATTCTTGTTACGTACCTTTTTTTCTCGATATACACGCTCGATCGCGTATCTTCGAAGATTCGTAATGTTATTCCAAACGGCGTAACGAGCAAACGAAGCCCGAAGATCGTGTGGTATCGATACAATGCTACCGGTACGAGTCATCAATTTCACGCACGAGTCTGTAGCGTTGTAAAGTTGGCCGGATTTTGGCATTAGCAAAGGTGTTGCGAGATTCACACCTCCATGACGACGAAAAACTTCGAGGACTTTGGTTTTAACCTTTTCCTGAACATATTGAATCTTGGCCAACAGTGAATTCACTATTCCTCTAGATGGTAAATTCATGTCGTACGTAATATCTTCGGCGGGTGTCACTTGTTGATCGAAGCAACAGGCTACCAGATACTTGTAGGCTTTGCTCTGACTGTGCGATAATGTGTGACGCACCATTTCCTGAAGTTCGGCTTCCTCTAATTGAGGTGGTGGTAGATATTCTGAAGCTAACAACTCCTGTGACGTTGGACGTTGACTTGGATCGTGATTCAATAACCATCTGCCGAACATTTGTGATTAATGTCATAAGAATAAAAATGTTTAATCAAATTGACTTTTTGACTGTTTACCGTAGAAGATTAACTTGATGAGGCATCTCGACTTCTGTAATCTCGGGAGGTAGAATAATCTCTTTCGATCTCAAATTTAAAAGAACCTTTACCCGTTCCATTCCAGTATTTAACGGCTTGTAACACATTTCGAAAAGTATTATGCCAAGACTGTAGATATCGACTTTTTGATTGTAGATTGCCTTTGATGTTTTGGCGCAGAGTTCCGGTGCAACGTAAAGCGCGGTACCAACATCTCCGGTTAACGAACCGACGTCTTCCATGTCGAAACTCATTCCTACATATTTTCATTCAACTCGCATGTATTTCCACAGGCGCGAACGAATTTATATGTAAATATTGATGAAAAATAAAAGGAACAAACGTAGTTATACCTTTATCGGTCAATTGGGTCTCCTTCTCAATGTCCATCGTATGAGCCAACGATGACAATATGTTGGTTGTGGCAAGACCAAAATCACCGATCTTCACGTGATCGTTACTATCGAGAAATATATTGACGGGTTTAAGATCACGATGAATCATGCCCTGTTGATGTATGTGGGCTATTCCCTCAACCATTTCCCGAAATAAACGCCAGATGCGTTCTTCGTCCTGGTACAATTCATTGTCGATGGCCGTTCTTAGTGTGCTTTTTTCGCAAAATTCCATCTGAATATACATGAATTGTATCTCATTGGGCGATGCTCTGTCATTCTTTGCAAGCACCTTCTTTTCATCCGTCTCGCGAAACTCTGGTCCCGAATCCGAAGTTTGCGACGTACCCTCTTTCTCAAATTCCACACTGTCTGACGAATCTGACCTCGTTCGCATTCTGGAACTTATTGAATCATTACTTTTTCTACAATGATGAAAAAGGTGTGAAATAATGAAAGAAGCGATATGATGAACCCATTCAAGAATATATGTGTACTAAAAGTGAAATGTTAGATTTTTGTTGACAAGTCAAAGGAATCTTACAGAAAGGCCCAATCCTCGTCACTGTCTGAACCGCTAGAACTATCATCACTGGAGTCCTCTTCGCTGTCAGCAGACTGTACGGCGCTGGCACGAGATTCGTGCGAAACGTTCCATTTTACGTCGTGCAACGGTGGTGCAAGCCTCTCTATATCAGCATCGAATCGCTGAAAGTTGACTCGATTCGATGAAGCGGCTCGCGCCGAGCGCAATTATAACGCGACAATTGTATTGTTTCTTTCTTTGTAAATTTAATTTTTGGTTTGTATTCTAAATTGATTCGAGCGAGCGTAAAATTTTGCGTTGAGGTATTTACATCGACATTCTCGAGGGGATCCGTCATGGTTGTTGGCGTTGTGGCTGGTGTGAAGTTACTGTGTCTCGCTGGATCGTCCAACGTTGCACTTTCGATCCATGAATTGTAATACCTTACAACGTTCTCGTGATTCAATCTCGAAAGTAACTTTACCTCGCGTGTTATTTTACGATTCAACTGACGATTTTTCGGATTCAATTCTATGCGCTTTATGGCATAAACCCCACCGTCCAATTTGTTACGGACTTTGAATACATCACCAAATGCTCCTTTTCCCAGCCACTTAAGAATCTCAAATTCGTTCTGAATTCGCGATTGTCCACCGAGAGCCGGGAGATGAAAATGTATATCCGACTCTGGTTCTTCGGGCTCGGAATTGTCTTTTTCCTTATTATGATCGTTGCGTGGCAGTAAAATTCCACGATCCAATGGCGTACGAATGAAACAATGCTGTAGCAATTGTTCAGCCGACCAACGAGAACGTTCATTGCTGTTCAGGCATTTGCTCACGAAATCTTTCAAATCAAGCTAAAATCATATTTCAATCGCGTTACGTTATTTAGTTCGCCTTCTGAAAATTTGCTCGTAAAGATTGTACTTTTAAACTTACTGGCATATTTAAATCCCAACCCGTATCATTTTCAGACACAAGCGCACCTCTGAATAACGAGGCCAAGAGTATACCGAATCTGTATATATCAGCCTTTTTCCCACCTCTTCCTTGTATCGTTGGAAAATCGTGTTCCGCTTTTGCCAAACAGCTCGAACGATATATATCGGAGAGTCGTTTATCAAGCGAATAATCCGACACCTTCACGACTCCCGAACGATCGATGTGTATACTCGTATCGCGTAAATCACGATGGACGATGTTGTTGTCGTGTAGATATGCCAAAGCTTCGAGGACACCGGACGCAAGATGTCTCAAAATATTAACACCGACTGGAACATTTCCCGACAGGAAAAAAGTGCAGGTCGTTCCCACCTGAAGTATAAGAAAAAAATGAAAGAGAAAGGATACATCGAAGCAGCAAAACATAACGGGTATCTGTGTGAAAAATAGTCGTACCACGAATTCCTGGAGTATGTAAATAACTATACTATCTTTGTTCTGGAGATATTTCATATTTAAATAATGAACAATATTGGGATGATGAAGTTTATGAAGATGATTGAGTTCTTGTTCAATGCTCCCTATTTGTTTCATCGCATGCTGCAAATCCGTCGCCTCCCCCTCGAGTCTTTCACCCGCTGTGCCACATTTCAGCGACCATTCCGTGATCGCTAGTAATTCTCCGGTTGTCATATCGACGCCAGCATAAACGATAGAACCCTTTGTACTGTGTCCAAGGCATTTTCCACGATGAACTTGTCTCTCGCCCCTGCTGTTATCGAAGTGGATCAATTTAGTGCCTCGATGTTCGCATAACGAACCATCAGAACTCTCGGACGTACTGACACAACGTCTTCGGGAATAAGTTCGAACACGCTCGTGCGGTGAGGTAGGTATCGATTGTGATAACGTTCGCGATTCCAGTGATAAACGAGCCGAATCACGACGACCTCGTAATTCAGCTTTCAGAGCTTCTTGACGCTTCTGTATCTCATCTTGAAGGACCTGTATTAAATTGTCTCAAATTGGCAACACTGATAGATTTATGCTCGTGTTTATAGTTTTTTCAACACACCTGTCTTTCCTTGTCCTCTAAGAGCTGTTTTTGTTCCAGTTCAGATTGTAATTTTTTTTGACGCCTGGAGACCATCTCCTCATAAAAACTACTGTAACCAGGCTTGTTATGCTCATGAAGAAACTTCTGAACATGTTGTGCCAGATCAAATATCATTACTTCCCCTTTCAACTGATCAGCCAGACTTTTTGTTTCCGAAATTAATATGTCTATTTGTTGATTGGACAGTCCAGTACTGTTTTGAAATTGGATGGTGGGTGTTCTAAATGATAAGAAATATATTATTTCCTATTAATTTTTTACAACAGCTGTATTACTGTGAGATACCATTACGGAATGCTTGCATTGTTGTTTATACCATCAACGATTATCGAGAATTTCTCCATTGTCGAAATTCAAATATCGACAGTATTATATGACGGTTAACTCGATGAAAGTCGAAAGTTTGAACAGTAAATATTTACGAGAACTTACTCGTCAGGATAATTTTCACCGCACACAATGTGAAGGTCTATTTGGGCGTGAATCTGAACCGGACCAGACATGCCTTGTTGTGGTGTCAATGTCATCACAATGTCCAGAGGCTGCCATTTCTTTTTTTGTTTATTTTTTCGTAAATCTTTCAATTCATCCGCGAAAATAGACTGTAAATAGCAATAATTATTTAATGTTATAATTGCAAAAGAACAGAAAAAGGATAAATTATAAAAAAAAAAAGGGGATGTATATGGTTGATGCAACATACCTTCAAAACTTCAAGTTCATTTTCCTGACGATCACGATAAGATTCAATATGTGACATCTTGCAATAATGCAAAAACAACAATACTCCACAAAATTAATAAACTAAATTATCGAAAAATAATAACTTTTCTTTAGGTCAAATATAACCTTCGTAGTAACTATGTGTTCGAAAAAAGACGTAAATAAATTGTTAATTTAAAATAGACATTTCATGTCCAACAAAATTTCTTGTATTCTACATGGTGATGAATAATTCTTCGCTACTGTTCTTTCGTATTGAACTCGTGTACAACTACTGAACAGACGGAACAGCGTCCATACAGTTTTCTTGCCCCCCTCGGCAAATCACGATCTGAAGTTAAACGAAGTTGTGGTGATTTATCAGTATGTAGTGGTGCCCATTGAGCATCGTCTAGTAACTTTTATGTGATACAAACTTCAGAGAGTATCCCATTCGTTTAAATTTGCTGGAAACCTTCTAATAAACTTTTCTACCGAATCCTAGCGATTTTCATTGGAATTTTACTCCTGTTAGTTACGATAGGATAAATACAGTGTTACGACTGAAACTATTTGTGGAATACATTGCAAAAGACGCTCGTGTTGAACCGGAAATTCTGTTCTATGCGCCAAAATAACATTGAACAGTTTCGAGATAACAGACAAACAATCAGGCGGCCAAAACGGAATCTCCACCAATGTCAAACATTCTTTTCCCGGGCGATTATTATCGCAATAAAACTCTAGAACTTTTCGCGCTATTCTGGTTACAAAAATCGGACCGATGAGACAAAAACACGTGTGTTCATTTCGCAAGTATTCATCAAATTCTTATGAACAACGGATTACTCGTCTGATTATCTTTACGTAGGATAATCGAATTGATAACCGAACGTTTTTTTTCGCTGTGTTCATTTTCCTTTTGCTATATATCGCTGAAGTTAGAAAATAATTCGCAAATACTACGCTCGGGGGGAAAGTTGGCACGAGTGAGCGAGACAGAGAGATTGAGAAAAAGAGAAATAAAAAAAGGCGAAAAAGAGAGACAGGGATAGGCGGAACGAGAGGGTGAGAGAGAGAAAGAATAGAGCAACGACAGAGAGAACACACTAGAGAGGGAAGCGGCCATTTTATGTTAGTATGACGTAGAGGCTGGGTGTAGCACAGCTTCGCGTTAAAACGTTCGTGTTAACTGTGTTTAATAACGCGATACAGAGCCCGTTAGTAATATATCAAACATATTCTGATGCTCGTAACGAGGTAAATGCACGGTGAAAGCGAGGGCAGTGTGATTTGTAAATTAAGCCGCAACCAAGATAAAGGTGGTTAAGGTAAAGTGAGGATAGGGAGAACTTGTGTAAGCGAGAGTGAGACATACATAAGCAGATAAGAGAAAGAGTGAGTGCGAGAGGGAGAGAGAGAGAGAGAGAGAGATCGGCGAGGTGAAACAGAGAGCTCGCTAGCATGAGCGAAGAAAGCCATCCCCGTACTCTTTACGTGGGAAATCTCGACGCTTCGGTGTCGGACGAACTATTGTGCGCACTATTTTCACAAATTGGAGCGGTCAAGGGTTCAAAGATAATACGAGAACCAGGAAACGATCCGTATGCTTTCGTCGAATTTACGAATCATCAGTGCGCCGCTACGGCACTTGCCGCCATGAACAAGAGATCGTTTCTCGATCGTGAGATGAAGGTTAACTGGGCCACGAGTCCCGGCAATCAGCCCAAGCTAGACACGAGCAATCATCATCACATATTTGTTGGTGACTTGTCACCAGAAATCGACACCGATACTCTCAAAGAGGCTTTCGCACCTTTCGGCGAAATAAGCAACTGTAGAATCGTACGTGACGCTCAGACAAACAAGAGCAAAGGGTACGCGTTTGTGTCGTTTGTTAAGAAATCCGAGGCAGAGGCTGCGATAACTGCGATGAACGGACAGTGGCTAGGGACGCGTAGCATTAGGACAAATTGGTCCACTAGAAAACCACCGCCTCCAAGATCGGAGAGGCCAAGACACTGCAACCATGGCAAACCTAACTACGATGAGGTATACAAACCTTTATTTTCTTCCTCGTTTTTTCGTCGACTTGTTTTGGCTAGATAAAAGACAAGATCGATCATGTTCAATCACTTAAAAATGAGTTCAATTTACTGGATACCTTGGCACTCGTATCGAAACAAGTCACAGACTTTCCTCCGATCAGTTTTCATTTTACAAATACTTTGGTTGATGCACTGAAATAAATATTGTCGCTAAGTTTATCAGTTCTCATAGTGGATTAACATAAACGTCTGCTCGAAATATAATTTAATCAACGAGATTAAAAATAATTCAACACTGCGGATACTGAAAATCAATGCTATAAGTTAGACCATTGTTTATCAAGTAGTTTATCATCATCGCAGTCTGAGGTTATATTCTTAGTAGCTTAGAGATTATGGTCAAATCAGGAATCATCATACAGTTTTTATCACCAAGAATATTGCAATTTAAGGTGGAAAAGCTGTTACGTTTGGCCAAAAACATTTACAATATTGTACAAAAACATATTATTACCTTTATTAAAATCTGCTCATCGCTCTAACACAAAAAACATTCTGATATTGATATCAAAATCTAGGTATATAACCAAAGCAGTCCAACAAACTGTACCGTCTACTGCGGTGGTTTTGCGCCCGGTATAACGGACGAGCTGATAACGAAAACATTCTCGCCTTTTGGTACCATCCAAGATATAAGAGTGTTCAAGGACAAAGGATATGCATTCATCAAATTTACAACTAAGGAGGCTGCCACACATGCAATTGAGGCGACGCATAATACAGACATCAATGGTAGCACTGTTAAATGCTTTTGGGGAAAGGAGAATGGCGATCCAAACAGCGTAGGGCCCAATGCTAACCAGCAGGCTCAGCAGGTATTGAAGGAACTTGTACGAATCGCCAACACATTTCTTTTTCCATTTATTCCAGGCAATGTTTTGCAAGCATCGCAGATCTGTGTAATTATTATTTACAAATTGTCTGGGTACGAACAGTTTTAAGTGCAAAACTATTCGCTACAGCTGTTTTACGAAAATTTCGTCCAGTTGTTAGTGCAACTCGCTCGTGTAAGATCTTTCGTTTAGTATTGTCATTTATCAAAGATTAACGCTAGAAAATCATAGCTCACTGATGCTTTGTCATTCACTGCCATGAAAGTTCGAAATCATTCAAACAATATTCCCAAACACCAATTGCTGAAAATTTTCAATATACGAATATTTTGTTATCGAAACAGGTGACCGCAGGAACTGGACAGTACCCATATGGATATGGTCAACAAATGACGGGCTATTGGTATCCTCAGGGTTATCCACAAATGCAGAGTCAGTTTTTGCAGCCAGCGGCTCAATATTACAGCCAGTACTATGGCCAACAGCCACAGTACATGAATAATATGAGGATGCAAGCACCAGGAGCAGGAACATGGCAGCCGGGTCAGGCAACGGCAGCGCCTCCAACACCGACGGCACCTTTACAGCCCGGTCAACAGCCGCCCATAGTAGCATACACCATGCCGCAGTATCCAACGCAATGAAAAATGATTTAAAAAACAAACGAAAAAAGAAAAGAAAATAACAAAGGAAACAACAACAACACACACCCACATATACACAGACACATACACAAGCGCGCGCACACACACACACACACAACACACATACATGAGACTGACACCCACACGAGATCATACTAAACACACATACACACAGGATTAAACGATAAAAGCGGAGAATTTACGTACGGATAACATAAGACCCAGGGACTGCTTCGAAATCGTTATTTTCACAACAAAAAAAAACAGTTTTTAACACGCGTGACAGCGCTTCGAAGGCTAAAATGTACACAAAAAAAACCGAGATTCGCAATGTTCACGCGAGAATTATACAGCATATATAACGGAATATTGGGAATCGACGAAACAAAAAAGAAAACAAAAGAAATCTTGTCCTTACGGTACCTTGTTCCGACGAACACTCTGCATATCTAAATCGCTCGTATTCTTTACCTCACGACAAAACCAAAACAATCTAACGTTGATACTGGGGGAATTAGCGGTCAGTGTCTCGAGCATTGTTTTTCTTTTTCTTCGATTTGTAAGTTTATTCCGATCGTCGGACCACACACGAGACTCCGGGCCCTTCGTTTAGCGATATAAAAACAAAAACAACAAACAAACAAAAAACACAATTTTCTCGTTCATCGTTCCTCGAATTACAATTACCTTAACGTTTCCGCGAAACGAATTTTGTGATTCCTCCTTATTTCCGTCGTTGCGAGATTTTTGTTTCTCCCAACGTGAGCCACTTTGGAGAGAATTTACGTACAAAGAGGCTCGAGCGTTATATCGCAAGGGGGCCCCGTGTGACAACGATTGAACGAATCGATTGCGATGTTGTATTTGATTGTTTTTTTTTCTTTTTTTTTTTTTTTAACAATTTTTCTTTTTTCCCTATCCGCGCAAACGGAATAACGATTTCTCCTGCATTTCACTGTAATGAGTAACGGAGCCGAGGCTTTTCGAAGCGCGACGCATCGTTATTTACACAATGAAGCGTTGAAATGCGACGGATTAAGTTTGTTCTATTTATTAATAAACAGTCGAAGTCGATTTGACGCGACGTTGTGACTGTCGTCGGTGGTTCAGACTCGCTCAAATCACCCTCTCGTCCAACCACCGTTATAGTGGGACAATTGGCAAACGAGACGTTGAACTAGGAAAAAAAAAAATCATCGATTGTTGCGCGATCGACAAAACAAAAAAACAAATAGAAACAAATCAATTGATTCTGTAAATCCGGAGATGAGAACGTGATTGAATTGTTAGAATAAAATAAAATGTAAGATTTGTGAAACAGCCAGATCCATTCTTCCACTGGGGAAAAAAAACAAACAAACAAACAAACAAAAACAAACCGAAGAAATTATCCGTTTATTAACGCGGGGCAGGATTAGAATTAACGCCAATCGTTTAAGAAACGAAAGTAATCCCTGAATATTTCACTTTACGCCGTTGTACAGAGAAACTAAAGTTATATTTCCCATTTTCTCTCTCTATCTCTCTCTTTCTCTCTGTTTTTTTTTATTATTTCAATTTTCCTTTTTCGTGTCGTCACTGCGAAACTCTTTCCCATCGGACAGAAGAAGTGTGGTTGAGCCGCGAGGTCCGTTTGTAAATTTTCGGTGAAAGCCAAAGCAATGACCGACGATTGGCGATATTTCTTTCTTTCTTTCTTTTGTTTTTTTTTCTCTCTCTCTCGTTTTTCGCGACGAACTCGAAACGATACACGATAATGTCCGAGGAAAAGTGATACGAAATATATAATGTCTCTTATCAACTTGTGTCTTCCAATATTAATTGATATAGAGCGTGCGAGTTCGATTATAACGAATTCCAACGCGAACACAGGCATCGTGAACGCGTTACTTCTATCGTCGTGCGGATAGCACTTAGCTTTAATATTTATTTCTTTTTTTCATTTCTTTTTGTTCACTCCGTCTCTCAACGAGCGTTTGGAGCTTGATAATGATTTGGGCGTGTTCCGTTTTTTTTATTATTATTATTATAATAACTCAAAGTCGTACCATTCCAAAAAAAAGCATTTTCTCTTTTCCACTAAATCGTTTCTCTGGTGTATGATCGATTGTTCGAACGAGTGCCGACAGAGAATTATTTACAAAATCGAGGGTGTCAGTATGATTGAGAAGGAAAGAAAACAACGGGAACAAAATTTTCCCTCTATTTCCAAAAGCAAACAAAACAAAAATGTTCGATCGAGAGCATTGTCGAAGTGAATTAACGCGCGAATGGGTATCAGGCACAATGCAACCACCGACGATAGAACGTTTTCAAGAGGTGATATGAACTACCCTTCTATCGCATCTCCCTGAATTCCGTAAAACAGTAAAACAAAAAAAAAAAAACAAAAAAAAAAGAAACATACACAAAGGATAACAAACCTCATGGCCCACTGTCGCTAATGGAAGGTATCAAACAAAAAAAAAAGAAAAGAATCGAACACACGAGACACTTTCAACATAGCAATGGCACACTTAAACAGGAGGAGAAAAGAAAAAGAAGAAGAAAAAAGGGAAAAAAAGAAGATACAAAAAGTAGGCCGAGTTTTGAGAAACAATGAAGGAGACGAAGCGAACGTAAGAATTTGACTATGGATAACTAATCAGCGAAGCGAATGGAAGACATAAAGTAAAGAATGTTATATAAAGAGTAATTTAGGTACGGCAGGGTGAGAAGCCCCCTCGACAATGCATAGGATAATGTTATCTTATAATAAAACAAAAACAAAACAAAAAAAAAAAAAGAACAAACAAATTGTCCTTTGAATGAAAAAAAAGGAATAAATATTTAAAATACATTGCTACTCTTTAAACTTGAATCCATTTTAAAAGCCCATTTGTTTTTCGTTGGTCGTTTCTTTACCGTCGAAGAAACAATATTATTAAAAAAGAAAAGCCGAGAAGTACTCCTCTTGTTCCAGGAGCTGGGACAAAAAAACACGCACAACATTTTCGATTTTATTTCAAAAAGTTATTGAAGAAAAAAGAATATATATACATATATATGTATGTGTGTGTGTGGGTGTGTGTGTGTGTGGGTGTGTGCGTATGTATATATATTCTTTTACATTTATTTATATATAATCGACGAAACGACCCTCTTTGATGATTAACGAACTTTTAAATGGTCGTTGTATAAAGATTTAGCAAACAAAAAAAAAAGAAGCAATAAGATCAGGAAGAAAAGTAGCCTCGGCCAAAAATAGTCTGGAGTTTAATACAAGGAGAAGAAGAAACATACTTATCGTAAAACACATGGCGAAAAAGGAAGAAGAAAAAGAAAAACGTATCGAAATCGAATAATGTCAAAGAAGACACCTGTAACAAAGTTAAATGAATTTGGAAGTGGGCAAATGAGGGAATTCCATTTCGGTCGAACGATTTATAAAAGAGCAGGATTTCAAATGAAATTCAATTTTTATTCAGCCATTAATATTGTACAATAATCAGTTGTCTCCTCCTTCGGTTCGGAGTCGAACCGGTTTCTTTATTTTTCTCATCTTCTTTTCGTTTGTTTGTTTGTTTAGCAAAGTCGTTCGATCACAACAGGATTCATCGTAACGATATAATCGTGATGCGTGTATAAACTAATGGACTAACTCGTGTGTGCCTCCGTCGCATGTGATATACGCTAAGTTCTTTCGTGAAACGCAAATCGAGAACTAGACCCAGGTTGTAATTTATTTATAACAATGCAACGATGCAACGTAAAATATACAATATCGAATGAGGTCCAACTACGTCAATTATAAAAGATTTTTTTTTTTTTTCTGCTTTTCAACTTCGTTTTCCATGCTACGATTAATTCTCGTCCAATTTGTCGGCGTCGCGTGGAAGTATTTCTTTTTTTTTATTTTTATTTTGTAGATAAACAACATCTACCTAGTTGGGTAATTATATTAATATGTTAATTACGCATATACGAACTGGAAGTCAAGGACAAAAAGGCTCACTGACTTATCGTTTCTAATTTGCTGCAAAAATTGTTTTATCTACCAAGTAATAATTCTCTATGCCTATAGAGTTATTAATGCTCGAAAGTATTTTTGGCTAACAATTCGCCATACGAGCGCGCATCCAAGCTGGCCAATTGTACAGATTCTCGTTCGAAGCACTTATTTCTTGTTGTTGTTGTTTCATTTTTCTTTTCATTTATCATCAGAGTTGGGCAAAAGTTTGAATTCGCTATTACGAACGAATACACGAGTAACGGAGAGTAAGTATTAACAAAGAAAAATTTTACTTTTACCGATCTCTATCGTCCCTCGTTTTTATTCGTTATTCCATTATTTAATCCAATATCCCTGAGAGATAAGTACAAAAAAAGTGTCTTCGATCATCGTTTTTTATAAGATTGTACAAGGCGATGCCTTACGAAGCTTTTGCTTTGATAATTTCGCACCGACGATAATAACGAATAAACGTATTGCCCAAGAACAATCAATTTACAAAATAACAATAACGGGTCAACTACGGATAAATGATTTTGTACGCGGATGAACGATTTCGATTCGTTCGATTCGTGTGAAAACGAGGGACAATGCCCAACTCTGATTTTCACATCGATTTAATAAATTAACATTTGGTGGATTGATTTTCACGCATCTTCCGATTTACAGTTTTCTTTATAATTTTTGTTTTGTTTTTTTGGAAGAATGTCTTGTGGATAAACGGCGGTAACTTAGTCGAACAACGCGCGATTTCTGCTAGACGGAAAAAATCCCTCCGATAACACGATAATAAGTACGACGTATCCTTTTAACGATCGCGTTTTACTTATTCTTCTCACTTATTGCTATGAGTTTATAAAAGTAGCAAAATAACCGGATCAAGGCTGAGCTGTTTTCGCAATCGGAAGGCTGGGAAGATCGTGCTTGACGTATCTTCTCCTTTAATCGTTTTGTTTTTTTCAATTAATTTCTTTTTTCACATCTGAACAGCGCAAATATTCGAAATAGGAGGGAACAAAAACTTGTGTGATCGATGCTAAATATTACTTTGGTTACAAGTTATCTAAAGTTTGAGCTCGTGTGAATGATAACTAGCGTATGCGACAGGGAGACGTTATCGCTACTTGAAACGAAAGCCCTCGTCGTTCTTCTTTCTTAAGTTTAAATATTCATAGATGCAATTGTCTAGTAAAATTTCATTACGTATATACGTAAACAACGGTGTACAAAGACGAAGCGAAGACGTTTTTACAATTCACAAATTTATAACTAAAGAACAAAGAGAAAGAGAGTTGTTTCGACTCTGACGGTCTCGAACCGATGAAAACAAGAAAAAAAACAAGGATTAGGTTTTTATTTTAACAAACCAACCTCGCGTTTGTACTTGTTTTTCATTAGCTTATCGTTAAATATCGACTGTCGTTTTACGGTTGTACCATTGATTAATTCTCGCGATATTTCGATGAAGCTACTTTCTCCGAATAAAATTCATCGTCGAACGGATTCGTCGAACGAGACGTTCGCATCGTTTATCAAGATTGATAGTTTCCAATTGCTTTATACGAAACGGGTTTTACAGTTTTAACGTATGGAATTAGTCTTATCGTTGCCAATGTTCGAAGCTCGAAACGAAAACATTGCTTTCTCTCGAAACGCTGACACGGATATACAAAAATGAGAATACTTTCGAAGGGAAAGTAAAGAAAATACAATATTTCACGACGCAATTATCGCGATTGCGCTTGACGAGTAACAAGAATTCGCATTCTTACAAACTAGATAGACAACAAAAACGATGTAGCAAAGAGCGCAAGCGACTTTGAGAAACAAAGAAACACCTCGTTGATTCTCGTCGCAATAGTTTATCACAATAATTCATCGCATTACGAAATAAATAATTAAGCGCGAAATTAATCGCATTTGTCTTACGTTACTATTTTGGAGAGGAATAAACGTAGTTTTACCTCACATGCGTGCCGTATTCTTTACTTTGCTTTGTTTCGTTGTAATTGAGGGTTTCTGTTTACACCGTGTTTCTATCGATTCCGTTCTCCATGAAAACAATCTCAATCCTCGAAGAATTTACGATATCGATCGACGATCTCGAATATCATTGACTCCGGGGTTTATCTGACTCTTTGGCAAGGCCTATTTTTATTTTCGTGTCCGTTCCTCTTTCTCGCAAAAAAGAATCATCGCAATCTTCGGTTCATTCGCGCGAAATCACAAATACACACACATACTCTCTCACACACACACACACAGTTAAATACAATTTTGATATAGGGAGATTTTTTTCTGCCTCTTTTGTACATGGATGTATCGTTTATACTGCAGTTAAATACGCGATTAATATATCTCGTTTTACTTTATTATCTCCTTGGACGTGCGTGGTTGCATTTGTAACTGTGAGTTTACCTTTTCAGTCGATAAA
This sequence comes from Netelia fuscicornis, assembly GCA_946811545.1. NCBI lineage: Eukaryota > Metazoa > Arthropoda > Insecta > Hymenoptera > Ichneumonidae > Netelia > Netelia fuscicornis. The sequence continues at coordinate 6,384,923 of OX328012.1, read as the reverse complement.
TTCTGCTTGTTTTTTCTATCTTTTTTTTTTTTTGTCGTTTTGTCATTTTTAAATTTCGTTTCCTTATTTATCGGAAGTGCTTGCAAAAATGTTGGGTAAAAGCCACGGGTGATGTTTCGATATTAATAATATTACTATGCTCATCTCCAAGGACAACTTGGCGATGGTCTTTTCATCGCGGGAATTCTATATTTACTCAACAACGATCGATAGCGATGGCACATCGATACATTTTCTTCATTCGCTTTCTCGCAATCATCTTTTTCCTTCATCGTTACATCTCGACCGTAAACAAATCGGTACTCCTCGTGTTTCCGAAACTCGTTCGTGAAACGGGAGAACAATTTTTCGTCTCGGAGAAATATAAACGATTTTTCCTTGTTTCTTTTCTTTGAATTTGTTTCAGCGTGAATCGTTGAACGATACTCATGCGATAAGTACCCGATTTACCGAGAATAATAAAGCGCGAAGCCCGTTTCGCGGGCGCTATTTGAATCAAAGACTCACATCGCCGTATTCGAGGCTCCATTTTTCGTACGCGGCGAGACTCGCGGGCGATACCGAACGACGTATTCTCTTTAAAGAATCCAAAAAATCTTGCATAGTTATATTTCTGACGAGATTGAGATCGAGAGCCTTGACTTGTTCCGGATTGAGTTCTCTTATCGGTCCTAGCGCCGCGTCTTTCGCCAAACCGGTCAAGTCACTGCCCGAATATCCCTCGGTGAGAATCGCCATTTCCTCCAATTCTTCCGTCGTCAAGGGATCGTTGTGTTTGCTCAAAAGTCTTGTGAGTAGCATTATTCGCGTTTGTATCTTCGGCAGGGTTACATAGACCCGTTTTGTAAATCTTCTTAACGCCGCTTCGTCCAATTCTTGGGGACGATTCGTCGCCGCCATGACTAAAACTCTCTCTTCCGGATTGCAGGGAAGACCATCGAATTCAACGAGAAATTCTGTCTTCAAACGTCTCGAAGCTTCGTGCTCGTTGTCTCTTCTTTCGCTTAGCAACGAGTCGACTTCATCCACGAAGATCACAGATGGCTGAAGTTCTCGAGCAATCGCAAATAGCGCACGTACCAATTTTTCACCCTCGCCGACGTACTTGGAAGTCAGACTGGCCGCTGATATCGAGAAGAACGTAGCGTTGCATTGTGTCGCTACTGCACGTGCCAGGAGAGTTTTTCCATTACCCGGTGGACCGAACAAGAGTAATCCACGTGACGGTGTTCGAAGACCCGTGAATAACTCCGGTCTCAAAGAAGGTAAGATCACCATTTCTTGAAGCGCCTGTTTCGCTACCTGCAAGATACGATATCATTTCTTTATTCGATATCACGTATTCCGATGAAACTTTGTTTTCCTGTAGAAAGTTTTTCTTTTCGTACCTCCTGTCCGGCGATATCTTCCCATTGAACTGCAGCGCTACCTTCTAGTATTTCGTCGAGAATGACTTGAGCAAGTTTGGGATCGACCCCTTTGAGAATAGGCACTTTTCTCGTTGGTGTGCTCCGATTACTGTGCGTACCGCTCGGTGTACCGGGACGACGAATTGGCGAACCGTTACCAGGTACCGACAATTGTCGTTTTATGGATGGAGGTGTACCAGATGGTTTTATCGGTGTGGTACGATGGCACGGAAGGGTTGGCGTCGATCGTCCCATACTTCTTGGCAATGTTTGACTCTTGCTCATGACCGAGCCAGCTATACGCTTTCCCGGCACGTTCAGCTTTCGTCCAGATGCTATTGGGTACAGAAAAATCGAAAATAATTCGTGAGTACTTTTATCGATATATTCTCTAAAATATCTTTCTCGTCGATTGTAATATTTTTCGTAACTATTCTCGACTATTGAATCGTATTAACTGCGAATAACATGCCAATATCAATGGGATGGAAATGAAGCAGTTTTACATATCGGAATAGTACAAAAACGTTGTATTACTATTCAAATTATTGATTTTCTGAAATTATTTCTATTCTCCTATTTTAATTAATTTTCTGATTATTCTGTGACTTTCGCGCTTACTGTTGCGAATGGATTATTCCAGGATTTTGCACTTTTCAGTGCCAACTGCTAATCGCTGCGAACATCTTTGTATTTGCTAGAGGCATTTTTAGAATGTTTACTTTTTTGTAACGTGACGACTATAATTGTTTATCGACACTACATACACTCAATACAGAAAATATACAAACAACACTGCCTCGTGCATAACTTTCTATATCACGATATCCAACAATCATGCAACACTTGTATGATATAACTGGCGGAGAGAAAAAATTGAAGGCTGTGAAATAAGAAATTCTGCGAGTTAGTAAATAATAAAAAGTAAAAAAGAAACAAAAGGAATATTGATTCTACGATACCTTCGGGTACACGGGAATAGCACGTTTTCGGCGATCGTGATCTTGCCACCGGCTTTGGTATCTGTGTATAGGTATTGTGCGATGCATTGATTGTTTGTGCATTACACAAGTGTCTCGCATCATTCGTTAACGTTTTATTCGATCGTACGGTTTGGGCGTTGCGTCTGGCCTTGAGATATTTTCCAGGATGCTCCGCCTCCGTACATCTTCCATTAATCCCGCGATTGTCGTCGGTTATGGCCAAATTTTTCAGCTCGCAAACACTCGCTACAAAAAGTAATGAACATTCTCTGCCATGCTTGCATATAGGCATTTTTCGGCTGGTTAAAAAACATAAAATAAAAGAAGAGAAGAACGTAACGAGGATGTAAACTGTAAGGATACTACAAGATTTTTATGTTTATAAAAATGTCCATCAATATTTTACAGATTTATACGAATACTTTCTTTTTTATCGACCGGTCCATGGTTTGCTTTAGCAGGTGGTTTAGATTGCCTCGAATAAGATAATACATCCACAATGATTGAAAAACAGCGATAGTACAATTGCAGAAATAATAATACAGGGTCTAGCTTTAATTATGTATTGATGATGCGAGGGTAGAACTTTTAACCGTTCAAGTTGACCAGGGCTGTGTTCTCGAGAGATTTTTTTTTCTTAATGCTTTACACCTTATTATGTACAATATACACTTATTGCAATTTAGCGAGAAAACGTATTTAACACAGTGACATGCCGAGAACAAGACGAATGGGCTGAGTTGCACACTTGACGAAAAGACAATGTTATTTAGCCCGAGATAGTAAAAGCTGCTTTCACTCTTAGCTATTGGAGATACGCATTAAATTATGCATAGTTAGCGGTATCGGGACGACAACTTGGTACATTATTATACAGATATTGAGCTTTTATGTTAGGCGAATTAAAATGTCATACACCCTGTGTATTGCGAAATTGCTATCACAGTGATGCAATTCCACAGTTAGAACCTCACATATCATCGCGCATAGTTTGCAAGGCAAATGGGATGAAGATTTTTTTGAGAATAAATGCTATAAGCAAGCTATATGCACATTATTGTTTTCAAGACACAGTGATATTTAAAATATCATTACGATCAGCCCAGATGAGTAAATTTTGCACATATACATAATCTCACATATTGCATAATATTCATTAAGATTTGACACTGAAACTGTACAAATAATTGGAAAAATCGCAGAATTTTATTTAGCATCATAATAGACAAATAGCAATGGAGAATAGTAAATTTTTCCAAAGTGTATTTCCCCTCCATTTCCCGTTAGCTCATCTTGCAAATTTTTCTGTCCATATTCGAGTTAAACGAAACAAATATTTACCCAGAAAATCCAGTCGATCCTTGGCCATTGCCAGATTAGTTCGCATCTTATCGTGTAGTCTCTGAGCTCGTTCCCAAACTTCGCCTCTGCCACCGTTGCATTCCACCGCTACACCCTTTTCCAATTCACCAATTCCTTTCTTATACAACTCAATAGCCATCTCCTTGTGTCCTAAAACAAGAATAAAAATATTCGAATCGCGGAAACTTATAAAAAGTGGTCGAATGTCCTCCTCTAACTTATTTATCGTTCCATTGTGAAGTTGACAGTTAAAATGAGGTTAAGTACACGTTCGATCATCCATTCACCTTCACGAATATAATTGCTCGCAAGCTGTAATAACCCTAGAAAAATAAAGAAAATAAAAACTCACCTTCATTCTCTTCATCGATTTTCAGGGCTTTACTGATAAATTCGAAAGCCCGACGATGATGATGTTTTTGTTTTGCCAAAAGTGGATCGCCTGGACCTGGTCCAGCGGGTCTCGTTCTTGGTATATGCGACATTTCGGGTGTCTCGGAACGTCCGCTCGTAACACCCAAAAGATCGTTATCGGTCTCACGACCAACGACTATTTCCAATTGACAATTATTACGAGCAGCCTGTCGACGTCTTATTATGAGATGCGACGTTGACGCGTAGATATATTTGAACACCACGAACAGCTGATAGAGCAATGTACGCAGAACGTTGAATAGGAGAATCAATGGAAACGAAACGACGTATAGATTACGCTTGTGTACCGACGGCTGTGACGGACTGTCGACATAACGATTACCATTACCATAACTTATCGTGGTAGTTGCTTTGTCACTATTCTCTGTTTTTGTCACGCGCAATTTTTTCGGCGATTTCGAGCCGGATTTTCGTATCGAACGTCCGCCATCACTGTAAGACATTTCCTGTTTTCGTTTTACAATTGGCACGAGACGAAACACCCCTTGTCGACGCAACCACCGCCACGTTCTCGTCGAGCGTCGTGCTAATCGCCTCGGTCGACTTATTCGACATCACCGAGTAGCAAAACTCGCGTTTTTAATTTCTATATTTACATATAAACACACTTGTCACAATTCGACGATTTAAAAATTCTTTCTCTGGCTTGGAATAACGTTGATTCGTCTATTCGCGGTTATATCTTTCTCTCATCGAATTCCGAAACGAGGGGAAAATCGCGTTTCTTCTCGACTAGTCTGTTCCATTATTCTCGATCTCGTCTGTTCTCCTTTGTCCGCTCTATAGACGTATCCTTTGGCGGGTATTGTAACGAGATATTTAAGAATCTCGATTTTCCGAAGGTTTGACGTAATTTACATCGAATGATTCGACGACACCCGAACTCGAACGAATTTTTGTGGGAAAAAAGGGGGAAAAAAAGAACGAGAGACTGCGAACGAAGGGAGAGCGAAAAATTCCGATATACCCGTGAACCTCGTGCGCCGAGTCCCTTGCACCGACAAGGACAGTTTCACGCAGAAGCATTACACACCGCAAGAGAGAAACTAGAGGTCGAGTATATGTCACAGTCGCTTCGATTCCTACGGCTCAGCCGTGTTTGCGTCTCTCTGTGTACACAACAAGCTGTACGTTAAAGGTACTGCTCTCGTATATGGGAAATCCCTGTAGTTCATTCCACGATTGGAACGATTCTCACGCATACACCTTTTGGTATTCGTCGTGTGTTATGTAGCAAATTATCGGGGGCAAGTACGACCCGATACGATTCTATTTCCTAATTCGTAATATAACTATATACGTAATTCAATACAGGCGGTACATGTACAACCTCCAACATTAAAGTTTCTATCTTTCTCTTATAGATCGTGTGGAGTTACTAGCAGGAATAACAACAAACCCAAAAAGAAGTTTCTTAAATCGATTGGCGAGCGTATCGAACGGATTCTATTTATAAATTGCAGTCGGTATTATCGATTTGAAAATAAAGGACGTCAGCTGCTTCCTCAAAATCAGAATATCGTTTGCATGAATAAAGAAACTGTGTCAAAAGGGCAGAATGTGCAATTTGAGTTAATTTGACAGATACGATGTAGAAAGAATATGGGGAATGGTAAATATTCCATTTTTCATTATATAATAAGGACGTATTTTTTTGTGGTTACGTTCGCTCCTTTTAGAGTTTTACGTCCTTTTTAGTGTTCTTATAAATTGCGAATGAGTTTCATAATGCGATGATTCGAAGTAGACCGTGGCTAAAAAAGGCTTTGTCACAATTAACTTTGAGAAAGCAAGGTACTGCGATCTTACACATGTTTGTTCATCAGTATTTAAAACTCATTAGGATGATGTGCAATTGACTCGGTCGGTAATGAAGGGCGAAAGAGATAAATGTTGAAGCCTCGCGTTCGTTGTGTTATGGAGAGTCATAGTCGGTAAACTTTTACTTACAGGAACCTATGTTAACATATGATTACGCAGCAAAATTCTACTTTAGCTACAAAGATTTTGGGACACCGGGAGCAAACGATCGACGAGTTGTGAATGTTGTCTGCTGCGTTTAATGAATAGTTGGTGATTATTTAACTCATTACGAGTACAAACGTTAAAAGAGCGATAATGAGTTGCAGTGGTATTTTAACAGCCTTTTCGAGGTATGAAAAAATCAATTACACGCGATGATTAGGATTACGATATATTTAATTTTCATAACCTACAAAAAATATTTTATGAATGAAATTTATCTATTTTATGAAATTCATCTATTATCAAGAACTACGAAATTAATATATCAGAACTCTTCCTTCGAATGATTTTTCATTTTATCTTGTCACGAGCATAAAATTGTATTGCAGTTTGTCATTGCGCAGTCTTCGTTCTACAACGAGAAATATATCAACAAACGTTTATCCACTTTGCTTCAGAGCGACCAACGTTTTACTGTGAGTTTTTACATCGGATTAAATTGAAAATAGAAGGTTATATGATTTTTTTGTTGATCTATAGCGGAGAGCCTTTAAAGAGAAAGAAGAGAATCGATCCATCTATCCTAAGACAGAGGGAAGAACGAAGGAAGAAGAAGCTTGAAAAACAGATCAAGCGTTTGGAGAAAAATGCGAAGCAATTAAAACCTATCGCCGATGTGGAGGTTCCATTTAAACTGATAGATGAGAGGGAGTGAGTATTTTCTGTAGATCTTCAATCGCTTTTTCACAATATTTTTTAACGTGTTATTTTCGGAGTCTCTAGACAACATGCGACTAAATCCTTTCTTCATTAATTTTTGTTTGATTCTCCTAACTTTGTGGATCAATGGCAATAAATGATATAAATGTATGTTTCAATGCAGACAGCGATTACGGAAATTACCTCCAGTATCTGCAGCTGTGAAGGAAGAAAGAATTCTTCTGATGAAGGATTGGACTAGATACAAGTTCACGGAACATGCAGCTGACATACAGATGCTGGATACCATGATGTATTCTCAACAGAAAGCCTTGGACGAGCTCAGAGCCGAGTCTGAAGACCTTTATCAGGAGGCAATACAGGTAAAAAAAATTCTTCTTACATATAATATACGATAATAATTTTATTTTAATTTTTATCAAGATTGATCTAAACCTGGTGCCGTTGACCACTGCCGGACCTGTAAATACACCGCCGATCGAGAATTATGATAGCCCCGACGGTGAATATGTGGATGTAACTAAAAAATTCGAAGGCGAGGAATGAACAGTGAAAATAGAGTATAAATTAAAGTTCTGTTTGATGTAATTTTTGAAATGATTTTACGCCAAATTGCATTATCTAATGAAGACGGCATTTCTGGTAAACAGCTGCGAAAATCTTCCAGTTTTTTCCCCTTAGTGAGATAGATACGGTTGAGACTGAATGATCGACGTATAGATCGATCTTTTCGAGTAGGTATATGTGTCAGAAATTAGGGCAGACATCAGCAACGCTCGTAAAAAGTTGAATCGTCGAAAATTCGTCCGGCCGGAAGACATCTCAGCAACCAAAGGATAAACTGTGAGAGGAAGTTGGTTACGATACCATAGTCATGTACATGGCGAAAATATCTGGCTTGATTTCATTTTCGACTTTCTAGATTTTATCGTTCTTAAGTGTCTAATAATCTTCATCGGCGACAAATTTTCTATTCCATAATTAAGTACGTACCCTACAAAATCTTTTTCGTGGAAAAAAATGTTGACCCTCGGCTGATCACGAATTCGTATGCCGTTGCTTTTTCTTTCCACCGTTGTAAACATTTTCATACAAAAATTCCTTTTTTCCTGAATAATCTTTCACCCATTGAATCGTTTTTACAAAATGCCAACAAAATCTTAAATTTTTATTTCATTATTCTTCGTACATTGTTTATATACAAAAGTTATAGGGTGTTTTAGAGGTTGTTTTTCTTCTTCACCTTTCGAAGTAAATGCCGGACCGGGAGTGGATTCAACAATAATAGAGAAATAAATCATAACGTGGAAGAAAAAACATAATTTCTTGTGACAGAATTTTCATGGACATATTTAATATTTTATGCACGTACGAGTTCTGTTCGATAAAAATTCACTCTCTGAACGCGTGTATACATTTTCTAACCACTGGTACATCTTCGTAGATTAAATAGAGGTTATGTTATCGTCGGTCGGTAGTGCGAGAGGATCGTTCGTTGCTTTGGTTATCGACCGAGGATATCTTGGTCGGAATACTCGATGTACCATCGACTGGTAAAGCTGGTTGTCAAGGAAAGTCATATTCCGTAAACATAGCGTTCAACCTTATCAACGCCACAACTTTGAAGTTTTATACGAAGTTACTACGGATGTTAATCCAATTACTGCATCATTCCATACGAGACTGCTGAAACAATAACAATACATCATTAACAAATTAATAAACAGCTCCAGGTTAGTAAATCTCAAGGATTATTTAAAAAATCCATCCGTCGATTATTCGATCGTGTGAAAATGCAATCATGTTCAAATGTTTGACATATGCCATTTGTTTTCACATAATGAAACTATCGGCAGTGTCGAGGTTGTGATTGACTAGGCAAATTTATTATTTTTCTCTTACATAACCTAACTTTTAATGTCAACAGACGTAAGCAACAGAAATAAGATTGATTGTGAAGCCAGGAAAGAAATCTCAGTGTATCATAAATATTGCAGGGATTGTGCGACGAGAAAAACTCGATTTCCAGCCACGAGACAAATATAGACAGCGTTGGAAGCTTTGCGGAGGAAGGTGATCTTTGCTTGGTTACTATTGTTGTATATACATATACACATGGACTTATATATGTAATGCTGGAAATTGTGCAGATGCGACGTAAGCACGTGGATAACTTTCTGGTGTCGTTTTTCAGATGTATCGAGAAATCTCTCAACCACTAACAGGACATATATGTATGTATGCTATGTATATATTTATAGATATACATTTATATATATTTACTGCTTACGTGTTTTACATGGAAAAGATGGTCCGAAATCCTGGCAAAGGTCGTTTTATCACAATTTCCATTATATTTTCATCATCAACCATCGGACTAATTTTGAATTCTCCAAACGACGGTTCGATACTCATTATTGTGCTGTAAATCATGAAAATGAAAAGTTATCGATATGAGTTATCAATTTAGAATTAATTGTCCATCGATCATATCTTTTATATTTTATTTTATAATTCGACAGATTCAAGAATTTCATAGAATTTTTAATAACGACTGTACCTTTGTCCCTTGGTTAATTGTAATCCTCATTATTATTGGCACTTTGCGTTAATCTCACAATTTTTGTCCACAGGTCGATGTTAGCCACAACGAACCAGCCTTTCGTCTTCCTCCTCGTCGTAAAAAGGAAAACGATCGCGAATCGAAGATGTTCCGAGTGATTTTTAATCAGGAATTATCGTCTATCTCGCACTATATTATGCATCACACGTGTTTAAAATTTTGTTTAAAAATAATTCGATTCACAATCCAGCGAGCATCGAATGTTTCACATCGTTTCATTACGTCTCGATATCTTTCGATAGTTCGTTCAAATGAGTCAATCGACTATCGATAAATCGATCAATTTTTGATACATCCGATTTTTTTCAATATTTTTTTTTTTCCTTTTCTCCGAGCGTTTTAAAATCGTCCCGTTGAATTTTCACGCGTCTCTCACGTCGCTCTTAACAATAATAATAATGATTGTTATCGTAATACGCAGAATTTGTGTGAAAAAAGTTTGTTTTGTTTTGTTTTTTTTTGGTTTGCTTTTTGTTTTTATTTCGAAAAAATTCGCGACTTCCGGCTATGAAAAAATCTCACTGTCCCTTCTGTTTCAGGGCCTTTCTCGTTCGGAATCCACGGAAGCCCGCTTGAATTCTCGTCGCTGCGGCTTGGGCGACCTGCTGTCTCTTACGAACGAGAAATCCACGAATTCCCGCTTGGATCTTGGTCGCCGATTTTTCTTCGAGCGACGCTCTTCTTGTTTCTTGGCCCTCGAGACGCGTTGTCCCTCGAGTTATATCCGACGACGAGATGTCTTGAATCGGCTTCGTGTCCTTCAGCTGTTTTCGTACACGATAACCACGGAAACCCGCCTGAATTTTCGTCGCTGCCGAATTTGCCTTCATCTCGTCCTCGGTGAAATTTTCCGACATAGAAACAATTCGAGCTTTGTGAAAACTCTTTACTCTCTTCCTTCGCTACGTATACACTTTTTTTTATTTTGTTTTAATATTTATTATTGTTTTAATATTTATTATTGTTTTATTTATTCTTTTAATATTTATTTATTCTTAATATTTATTTCTCGAGTCGCTTTTGATTCGTCGAACGTACTTTAATCGTCGTTTTGGAGTAGATAGAAATAAAATCTTTAAACAAATTAAATTTTATTGAAATTGATTGTAATTCGATTGTTTGTTTGTCTTTCGATTGGTTCTTTGTCGAGAAAAATACGTGTTTTCGTTATATAGGCGTGAGAGTTTGAATTTTCTTCTTTTGTAAATCTTGTTTTATGCGATTTTGTCTGAGTGATAATTGTTCGCTCGTCTTACTCGCGTGTCTTTACTCTTTCGCGGTCGCAACCGAGACTGTTGCAATACGAGTACGCTCTCGGTTTTCTATCCGAGCCACTTCTCGTGACGAACTCGCGCGTCTTGTTTCGCGCCTGCGTGCTTTCCTCTATCCGGCTTTGCCGTGCTTTCTGCCACTGTATATCGAGCACAAAACGATGCTGGCGGTACGGTTCAGTCGTTGGCTCTCGGTCTCTTTAGTGATAATCACCTCTAATAAAAAAAAATTGACTCCGTCTAAACTCCTATGATGGTAGTTAATCCTGCCCACTGTCCAAAGTCACGCTCGAAATCCTCTCGTATGGTCGGTCTATTTATAAATAAAAATGCATTTGTTCGTCGAGACGGAAATAAAATTTATCGAAATCCGATCGAATTTTTTTGTATCACGATCGATCCGAGTTAATGGAATTTAAATTAAATTTAAAATTAGAGCGATAAAACGTAACGATGATAAATTATTTAGAGCGTTTTTTTATTCCTCGAAAGTCTTTACAACGTTCGAGTTGATCAAATATTTTTTCCTACGTTTAATCGATAATTTATTGGATCATTCCGTTAAATTAATTTTGTTTTAGTTCTCTTTATCTCGTCGACGAGATTGGATTTTTTTTTGTATAGTGGGAAATCGCAATTTGTTTTAACAACGTAAACGTTGATATTTTTACATCTCATTACCACTTCTCGTGCGATATATCTCATACGTGTTGCAAAACAGTCACCTGAGAGCGTTGCGCGAACACTTAGCGATCCGATAGAATCTCCCGTTTCGTTGTAACTTGCATGAGGTCGTATGTGCGTAACGCTATAGAATGCACTTGACAACGGGCTTTCAAAACGTTGCATTGGCCGCGATGTAATGTGTGTTCAATCATGCATGCACTTTATATATAAATATATACCGGGTGTCCTGAAACTTACCGGATTATCTGGTCTCTGCGCATAGTTAGTAATGCCACGAATTCATGTACAAAATATGCACGCTCAATTCGCAATAGTTTTCAAACGCGAGACGTTTTAAACCCCAGTTCGCCTATCGTACACGTTAAAACGTCTCGCATTTGGAAACTATCGCGAATTGAGCGTGCAAATTTTGCAGGCGAGTTCTTGATACCACAATCTAGCCGCAGGTATGTGGCGCTCCGTAACTTTCGAGACACCCGGTATATGTCTATAATACAGCATTACCATATACGTTCACCGGTAAGGACACAATAGTACGTAGGACAAAGAACAGTGTTAACCAAACGCAGGTGTACGTGCCGATACCAAGGCTTCATCGACACTCGACTTTGATACTCGATTACGAAATTATAATTGCCAAAGTATCAAAATATCGTGTTTTTTTTGTTATTTTCTCAAACTTAAGTTAGTTAGTTAAAAACAATAGATAACGTTATCACGTTTGTCGTCGCGGCAGGAGAATTTCCGTTTCGTCTACTTGTTTGTTTCGTGTTTGTCGTTGCTTGTCTCGTATCGATTGAATCTTGATCTCGATCATAGTCGCGATAAATTCATCGTCTCAATAGGCGTAGATTGGAAGAGACGATAATTTTTTCTTTTTTCTTTTCGTTACAAAGAAGCTAGTTCATCAAGATTGTTTGTTCGCGCTCGTCCCAAACGTAAACATATTGTTGAATTAGTCATGCGTTGCGAGTTATACGAATTCTTTCCCACGTTTGTTTTGTTCCTCGCGGACCAATTATAAATGTACGGGGCATTAATAGCAATTGCATCGCGTGCATTTTCGTTGATCGTGACTAAGCGTTTCGTGACACGAAAATAAATCGATTGAGACTCATCGAATCTGATTCGCGGGACTGACGTTACTGAGTTGCTGAATTAAATGGTTTTTTATTTATTTATATTGTTCGAATGTTTTTAAATCGAGTCACTAAGTTTTTTTTGGATCGCATTACTAAGTCGAAGTTGGGGGCAAGTTTATAATCATGAGCGAGGATTTTGTGAAAAATTTAGTTACGTTCAGAGTATTTGTCACATAACGTGTAAAATCAAATTCTTTTTCAAGATTTGTGCAAATTTTTGTGTTAAAAATGGAAAAAAACATGAAAATTTGGGATTTTACTTTATATTTTCTTTTTTTTTATAATAAATAAAAACGTACGAATCAAGAACAAGATTAATATCGACTACTATAAAAATCGACGCTCACCAACAAAATATTTACCTTACACAAAAAATCAAAATTATCAAAGCAATTTACATAAAAAATTCAAAATTTCCTTTGTTGAATTAACGAAAGTCTGTATCCGTTCGTTTCGATGAAGCGTTATTTATAACTTCCTCGACGATACACGAATCACGTAATACGCATCTACATCAAGGATGATTCAGAATTCGCCAAAAGCCAAATTCGCTCGATTCACAAAAATACGATAATCCAACTTTAAATCTATCTTTCACATATTATTTCGCTCAAAGTCTCAAAAACAAAATAAAGAAACCAGAAGAAAGTCAATCACCTATTCAAAAGTCGAACATTCCCCCACAAGAAATCAACGAAACAATATCTTCCTAATAAAATTTTCAACAATTTAATAATCCAATAAAAAATCATTAAAAAAAAAACATTTTCAATCGTTATTTCGATCGCGATTCGCCGATCTCTAAGTTTCTTCTCGTTTCGCTCATCTCCACGTCGCGTCGGTCGAGTACCTCGTGATCTTTTTCCTACGGACGTCTGGTGTCCGAAGCGATAATCGACGGGGTCGAAGCGTTATAACGCGTACGTGTCGGCACAAAGTCGTTACATTCCTACGCACATGGAAGCCATTACATTCGTTACGAAAGAATTTTATATGTCGCGCTATATCTCCTGGGGCGGGAAGGGATCGAGAGAGAGAGAGAGAGAGAGAGAGAGACTGTGCGTGCGCATTAACTACCGACGCGCTCCGCGTGTCCTCTCGCGCGGATGATAGAAGCGCGTGCTCCGACGCCGTTACTACACGCCACTTTCCCAGCATCCTGGTTACAATATTAAGCCAGCTAATAATAGAACGGCGTTTTATCGTCATCGTCATCGTTAACCCGATCGGTGTTGTGTAGGCGAGAAAATCGCAGTGTGATCATCACCGTGCGACTATCCCGCTAACGTTTCGTGGCTCCTACGCGCAGCGCCACGCGCGGCGATCGTTTGTACGAAAATTGCCCGCCAATCGTACGAACGCTCCGACACTTTGTTCATCCTTGATGATCAACGTGGAACTTTTCTGAACGTTTACATTTTTCATATTGGCAATACGGTGTCAGTTGCGAATAACGAGAGTTGTTTCTTCAATGAAAATTGATGATACTTGTATTACGATTACGGGGAAAAGTAGTTTAGATGTTATTACGTTCGAGACGATCGCATGATTATAGAGGGGGCGGACGTGCGAGATCAATTTACTGTTTTATTGCTGTGAATAGTAAATAACAAATTATAATAAGAATAACTGTAGTAAATAATAATAATAATAATAATAATAATAATAATATATTTTTGTTGACGAACATTTTTGTATTATTTTATTTTCATTTTATTATTATTATTATTATTATTATTATTATTATTATTATTATTATTATTATTATTATTATTATTATTATTATTATTATATTATTATTTATATATATTTGTTGAGTTGTATATTTTCAAATATATAATATATATATATTGTTATTATTTTTGTTGACGAAAATTTTGGTATTTTTTTATTTTCTTTTTATTATTATTATATATTATTATTTATATATATTTGTTGAGCTGTATATTTTCAAATATATAATATATTATATATATATATATATATTGTTATTATTTTTGTTGAAGAAAATTTTTGTATTATTTTATTTTCATTTTATTATTATTATTATTATATATTATTATTTATATATATTTGTTGAGCTGTATATTATCAAATATATAATATATTTAATATATATATATTGTCATTCGTTATGTACAAATATATTTGTTGACGTCTGTATTTGTTTTATTACGTCACTATATATCATTTAATTGAGGCTTGCACGCCCGGTGAGAGCTTGCTTCTAATTTCATCGTCGCCTCGTATAATTCCTGAATGAAATAGTTATGCCAGAGATGTTAATTGACGGTTTATTTCGGTCGCGAGGCAACGCTATATAATCGACGTCGGGCGATAGTAGCCCCGAAAAAAGATTCGCTATAACGTCGACTGTCATTATCATCGACGTTTGGACCAACAGTAGACAAAACCTCGATTTTATAACGAGTCCTACTTTCTATTTTCGTCGATGAAAGTTGTTTTTTTTTGTTTGTTTTTCAATTAAACTAAATCACATCGAATTAAATCGAATTAAATCCAATGAAATTTTGTCTATAATTTTTCTAGCTTCTTTTTTTTGTTATCAGAATTTTAAATTGCTTCTTTTTTCTTGATTTAAAATTAATAATCGTCGATCTCCAGTGTTCGTAAATAGTACAGCGAGGTTTATAAATAGTGTTTAAAATTAAAAGTGTACATAAAGTGGCCGGTTTTCGCCACTGCGCGTTAAACTCGTTTGCACTCATAGTGACGTAATGTTGAGGAGTTCATGACGTCATGCACTGACGTTACCAGTTGCACGTGCATCTTGCACGTACACGATGCACCTCGATTTATTTTTCATCCCGTATATCAGGTACGCATCGATTCCACCGTTCGCGCGCTAAACGAGTCATAGTTAGATCGAACTAGTACAGTCATTGGCCACGTGGCAATACAACGAGCCACCTAAACGTGAAAAAATAAACAAAATTATTTTCCAAATATTCAATTCTCTTCGTCACAATTTTATCTTTTGGATCGAACGATATAAAAAAAAAGAAATATTAACGATAGAAAATTGAAATCGGTATTCGATCAGTCAAAAATTATTTTCGTAGGGAAAAAAATCGAAAATAACAAATCGGTTTGAAAATGTTTTTAAAAATGAAAAACGAAAAACTGAACGAAAATTAATAATTAAAATATCAATTAAATTAAAAGAAATATTATCAGTCGAAAATTGAAATCGGTATTCGATTAATTAAAAATTATTTTCGTAGGAAAAAACAAATCGGTTTGAAAATGTTTTTAAAAATTAAAAGCGAAAAAATAAATGAAAATTAACAATTAAAATATCGATAAAATCAAACGAAATATAAACAGTCGAAAATTGAACTCGTTATTCGATTAATTAAAAATGATTTGCGTAGGAAAAAAACAAATCGGTTTGAAAATGTTTAAAAAAATTAAATATTCTCAATTTTTCACTTTTCCAAATGAATTCTCGGTTCGATATTAATCTATCAACGCCCACTTTATTGTACATTCGCGATATCTTGACAATTGCCGCATCGCTCGGTTCTCGCGACACGAGTGTCGTTTTATCGTGAAAATCGATCGAACACCCAGGCGCGAGATTTCCGTTAATAGCGTCTATCGCGATAATCAGGCCGATTTAACGCCTTGACGATGCGACGAGCGGGCTGTTGAATGACGCGCGGGTACATCGACGCACGTCACGTTCGATATTTCTCCTACGTTACAACTTCTTAACAAAAACACGAGTTTATCAAAAAATCGACCGATTTTTCTCACTCCCTACGAATCTTTCGCCGTTACGTTACGATCGTCCGAAAAAAAAACAATAATTTCTATCTTTTAATTCTCAAGATTTGCTCTTTGGCTCGTTTGTTTATGATCAAGGAGCGTATCTTGTTTTGAGATCGGTCGGTCGATCGACCAGCCGGAATTTTCCCTCTTGCCGATTATTAAATCGCGTCTGACGCATCCGCGCGCTTTGGCCCATTGACTTACGTTCTTTTCCTTCATAAATATATCTATGTTTCTGAGTTTATATATATCTCCTCTCTCCCTCTCTCTCTTTTACTCTAAAAAACGAAAGATTCGGTTAGCGTGGAACCCTTCTGGCTCACGGATATCTCTATGACGCAGCCAAGGTTGCGGTGACGAGCGTGGATGGAAAGATTCTCAATCGCAGCATCCCGGTGCAGTCTGAGAAACGCGAGAGAAGTGGAGACGAGAGAGAGAGAGAGAGAAAGAGAGAGAGAGAGGGAGAAAGAGGGAGGGAGAGAGGGAGAGAATAAGTAACGACGAGGATGAAGAGCTCACCGGTACCAAAATACGGACCAAGGTCCGTATCTCTCTCTCGCAAGATTCATCCGACGCATTCTTCGGACACATCGGAATGCCTCGTTCGTGTACCGAATGCGAGAGAGAGGAGGGTATCTCCCTTCTATTTCTACTTGTTCCTCTCTTCCTTCGTGCTCTTATTTATCTCTTGACTCGGACAAACTCGATCGGCTCGTTCCACGTCTCGATTGGTCGCACGTTTTGGTACCGAGAACATGAGAGGGCACACGTGCCCGTATAGAACCCAAATTGTTTGTGAAAGCTCTCTAGAGAGAGATAGAGAGAAAGCTATATCTATATATAGTTAGAGAGAGAGAGAGAGAGAGAAAGAGAGAGGGAGAGAAAAGTGAGACGTTCCTACGTAGATGCTCAATGAGAAATAGCCCACTCGGTTGTCTTTCGTCTCGGCGTTTCGAAGATACCAAAAATAAGAGTTCTATACTAATGACCTGTTCGTTTATATAAACATATATATAGGGAGAGAGGGAGAAAGGGAAAGATGTAGAGAGAGAGGGAGAAAGAGAAAGATGTAGAGAGAGGGAGAAAGAGAAAGATGTAGAGAGAGGGATGGAGGAGGAGGGGAGGTAGAGAAGAGAGAGAGAGAATTTGTACGATAAAGGCGGTAAGCCCAAAAATCTAAATGTAGTCTCTCTCTCTCTTTCTTCCGATATCGTCACACGGGCCACCCGGCAATCTCTCCTTAAGTTGCCAAAGACCACACAAAGACTCACTGTGAACAAGTTCTGTCCTAGTTCAACCGATACTAATCCACCGACATGCCTCAATCTTTGGCAAGATAATCTCATTAGCCTGAACACGCATTACGTCAATGTCACTTCCTCTCGATCTTCCTCGTCTTTGGTATATCTTCCACCTTCTTCCAGAATACGTTGCCTCCAACTCGTGCCACGTGCCTGCGATGAGAAAACTCGAACACGTGCTTACACTTTTTATGTTATCGGACTTGTTATAACGAGGTGGAGAAATAATAGAGTAATGATAGAAATTGATTTTGTATCGATCGATCGAGATCGGTATAAATGAAGATCGGTAATAAAGTGGACGAAGATGAGATCGTTAGGTTGATTTTCAATTCGATAAACGGATAACTTTATTTTTCATCGACTAAAGAAGAGAAGTTTTCGATCGGTTACTAAACAGTTGGATCGAAAATCGGTTAGTCATTATTTACCGATTTTTTTTTACGATTTTGCCGATTTTGGAGATCTTGCGCTGTCTCTCGGGTTCGTCTTGTTGTCGCCGCCATTTTCCGAAATTTCGTCCTGTTGAAGCGAATCCGAGCGTTCGGGAGCGATTTGGATCATCGTGATCGGCGATTCGATTCTCTCGCCTGCCAATTGACTCTCCTGCGACAGACTCGTCGATCTCATGGCATCACCAGGGGTCAAGGTCACTTCCATAACCGGTTTTGTACGAACGACGTCTTCCGAACCCAAATCTAGAAGATCCTCGACCTTCATGGAAAATGAGAACATGGAGGACGTCTCGTCGACGTTGGAACCGATCGATTCTTCTTCTTTGGGTCTGCCATCGATCGTTTGCTCGGGATGCAACGAATTTTTTTCGTCAGGAATCATTGTTGCCCTAGTTTCATCCAGGACTTCCATTTTCCCTGGAGATAAATCGGCATTTCGATTCGAAGACCCGGAAGTAATTTTTTCATCAAGTCCAGCGATCGGACATTCCCTCGAGTCGACAGAATTCTCCGGATCCAATAATTTCTTCACCTCAATCGACGAGATGTTCCCAGGAATAACAACATTTTTTATCACCAATTCCCCCTCACCAAAATTATTCTCGTCCCTCTTTTCGCTATTCGAAGAAAGCGCCTGGCTGGATTCTTCGAGATCGGCAGCCTTCTCTTCGTCAACAGGTTCGACCACCTCGTCCGCTGTTTCGGAACTTCCGGTTCCTTCCTCCGCGACCTCAGATCGATTGGAAACGTCCTCCTGATCTTGTTGACCTTCGATCGACGTCGAACAGTTCTCCGAGGATGCGCAAGGTGCCCTTGGCGAGGTTATCGATTCTCGATTTATTTCTGGTATCATCATGGATGAATTATCGGACGCCAGCGTTCGATCGCGATCCTCATTTTCTTGCATGAACTTTTCTGCCTCGGAACTCGTCACTTCTTCGATTATCACACCGAAATTTTTCGCGTCCAATGGCGAACCTGCCGATCCGACGATCGGTTCGGTATCTTCGACGCTCGTTATGAAGTTCAAGTAACCGCTCTGAAGAGCAGCGTCTTCTTTCGCGAGAACTACAAGATCGACGAGTCGACCAACGTTCGGTGTCATGTCGAATTGTATGACCGGAACGTTCGGGCTTTGATCGAAAAACATATCTCCCGAATGAATCGGTGTCGAGGTTTCCTCCTCGATCTTCTCACGATCGGCAGACCGATCTTCACGATCGTCGCTGTCCTTCGGAAGATTTTTCGTCGGTGTCTCGTTGCCATTTTTATCTTCAGTCTCGTTTATATTTCTCAGCTCTTTAGTCCCGTCGGTTACCGATTTATCGATCGATCGGCTGTCGATCGATCGGCTATCGGTTGAATCTTTCGCTAAATTCGATGTAGTTTTTTCCGGCGATACGTCGTGAATCGGCAATGGTACGCAATCGTGAAATTCTCCAGTGTGTTGAAGTCCGTTTTCGGCAAACGATTTTTCCAGAGAGAAGGTGGTTCGTTGAACGGCGTCCTCGCGTCTCAAGCGTTTTCTCGCTTCGTAGCCGCGATAATTTCTTTGAATTTTCCTCGCTGCTTCCACCACGTCGTTTTCCTCCGAGGCTCGTGCCGAAGAAACTCTCGTTTCTCGGTGAATCTCGTCTTCGATCTCTCGATCGATCGTCGAAGATGGCTCGATCTGCGCAACGATTTAAGAGTAAGAAGTGAAAAATAAAACGAGTGCGATATTAGAGTGGTTTTTTTTTGTTACAGGTTTGGCTTGGAAGGATGAACATTTTTGGGCAGACGTTGAGGGATCTTTATAGCTTTGTTGATCGTGCGCAAGCGTAAATATATCAACGACGCGGACAGAGTGGCTCGATGAAAAGTAACAAACGTATTCCATCCGCATCGTTGAATTTTTTGAAAACAAATCATGCTGATTAATTTTGCATTTGCGGAAGCAAAATGGAGGCGGAAGGCGATGTATAAACTAAACAAAATAAAAAGCACTGCATTTTTTTGTTTTGTGAATTTTTGGAGAGGGAACAATCGTTTTCCATTCAACTCTTGAAATTTTCCAAAATTAAGCCGTACCAATTGATGTCACATTCGAAAGGCTAAAATGGAAGGAAAAATTTATTTATCAGCCTAAATAAAAAAAATAACCATCATATTTTTTGATGTTGTAGATTTTTGTAAAAAGTAACAATCGTTTTTCATTTCTCTTCGAATTTCCCAAAATCAATCCAAACCAAGTAACTTCACATCCTAAAGACTAAAATTGGAGTAACAATCGATCTACAAACCTAAACCAAAAAAAGAACCATCGTATTTTTTGCTTTGTCAACTTTTGTGAAAAATAACAATCCTTTTCCATTCCACTCTTCGAATTTCCCAAAATCAATCCAATCCAACTAATTTCATCTTCTAAAGACTAAAATTGGAGTAAAAATCGATCTACAAACCGAAACCAAACAAAGAACCATCGTATTTTTTGCTTCGTCAATTTTTGTGAAAAATAACAATCCTTTTCCATTCGACTCTTCGAATTTCCCAAAATCCATCCAATCCAACTAATTTCACATTCTAAAGACTAAAATTGGAGTAACAATCGATGTAAAAACCTAAACCAAAAAAAGAACCATCGCATTTTTTGCTTTGTCAACTTTTGTGAAAAATAACAATCCTTTTCCATTCCACTCTTCGAATTTCCCAAAATCAATCCAATGGAACTAATTTCACATTCTAAAGAATAAAATTGGAGTAAGAATCGATCTACAAACCTAGACCAAACAAAGAACCATCGAATTTTTTGATTTTGTAGATTTTTGTAAAAGTAACAAACCTTTTCCATTCGACTCTTCGAATTTCCCAAAATCAATCCAATCCAACTAATTTCACATTCTAAAGACTAAAATTGGAGTAACAATCGATCTAGAAACCTAATCCAAAAAAGAACTATCGTATTTTTTGCTTTGTCAATTTTTGTAAAAAGTAACAATCCTTTTTCATTCGATTCTTCGAATTTCCGAAAATCAACCAAACCAAGTAACTTCACATTCTAAAGACTAAAATTGGAGTAACAATCGATCTACAAACCGAAACCAAAAAAAAGAACTATCGTATTTTTTGCTTTGTCAATTTTTGTGAAAAATAACGATCCTTTTCCATTCGACTCTTCGAATTTCCCAAAATCAATCCAAACTAACTAATTTCACATTGGAAAGACTAAAATCGGCGTAAAAATCGATTTATCAACCTAAACCAAAGAAAAAGAACCGTCCAAGTTTTGGTTCGCTTGGCGAAATATGTTTTGGGCAATAACGCGATATAGTAGGAGGACCGATGAGAGATCTCGCGAGCGCGTCATTCAGCCAAAGATCTCACGAATACTGGCACGCAAAGTCGTATGTACAGCAATGCCTGCGAGAGCTAAGGGTCTCCTCGCCTGTTTACGGCCAGAAATAGCATCGAGCTGTCCGACGGCTGAATAATCGTAAAACGATTGCAAGATTTACAATTGCGGGATCGGGGCTGTGCTCGCAATGTTCTCCATCACCATTTCTCTTTCCGTCGCTAAACGCACTCGTCCTTGGCACCGAGGAATCTTCAAAGAACGTTGTATCGGTACTAACAGATGCGTCTCTCTCTCTCTCTCTCACTCTCTTTAGAGAGTGCGCCATATGCGAAACGCGTGTGTTAAAAACGATTCGGAGGAGAGATGAGAGATAAAACGAGACATATCTTGAAGCACCGTTATCGTAAGATTTAATGATCGTTCAGAAATAGGAAAAGAAAATCGCTGCGCAATACGGTTTGCCACGATTATAGACGATCGATCTACTTTATGTTTATTTTTCAAAGGTATTATTAATATTCTCCTCGGCGCGGAATCTTTTTTTTTTTATTCAAGGACGAAAATTTCATATTTTTCGAACAGAAACTCGAAATAATGTTTGGGAATTTTGTTTGGGAAAATAAATTATGTTTTGTTAATGATGAAACGGTTTTTATCCATTTTCTTATTATTTTGTTGTCAAATTAGTGTTTTTATTATAATTATTTACTTTCGTTAGGTGACGAAATTAAAATTCTATTTTTTTCAAAAACTGAAAATAATTATTTTTTAACAATTTTTCACCATATTTAATTTTTTGTGAAAATAAATTATATTTTGTTAATGACAAAATAATCTATACGTACTTTTTTATTATTTTTTTGCCAGCTTATTGTTTTCAATTATTTACTTTCGTTATGTGGCGAAATAAACATTCAATTCTTTTTCCAAAAACTCAGAGTAATTATTTTTTAACAATTTCTCACCACATTTAATTTTGTTTGTGAAAATAAATTATATTTTATTAAAAATAATGATAAAACGATTTTTCCATATTTTTCAATTATTCTGTTATCAAATTATTGTTTTCCATTATTTACTTTCGTTATGTGACGAAATAAAAATTCAATTCTTTTTCCAAAAACCCAAAATAATTATTTTTTAACAATTTCTCACCACATTAAATTTTGTTTGTGAAAATAAATTATATTTTGTTAATGACAAAACGATTTTTCCATATTTTAAAATTATTTGGTTACAAAATTATTGTTTTCCATTATTTACTTTTGTTAGTTGACTGAAATAGATTAAAACTGACGAGAGAGTTTCGAGGTAATTTGTGAAAAATTGCGTTTCATCGTTTTCGTGGCGAGATTGGAATGCATTATTTTCTTTGCAGAAACGCAGCGTTGGTTGCATCAGTGGACGAGTGTCAAAGAGAAATGACAGTGCGTCTATACGAAGACCTTGGGATTCGAGAAGCAATTATTTCGGGGCACTGTGCCCGGCACATCGGCAAATTGCGTTTCCCTCTGCCAAGGCTCGACCACCGGTTCGTCTCGACCGACATGACAGCCCCCGACTCTGTTTTGTTCTACAACTTCCTCCGGACCACTTTTGTAATCCGCAATGAACGAGACGTGAATGGTCAAAATTTGATTTAAAATGTCAAAACAAAATTTTCAATTTTTTTTCTAAATTTTAACAAATTGCAAATATATCGTACACGCGATTATTCGAATAAAAACGTCGATCGACTAGAACGCAAAAGTATCGAGATTACAAAATGTTTAACGACCGGAAGAAATTCTACGGAATAATCGCTGGGTCGAGAAAAAATAAACGCGTTCGATAAACAACATCTGCTTGTAATAAATTGCAAAATTTAGATTCCGAGTGAATACATTCACGTTTAGTGTCTCGCTGGTTTACAGTGACGAGGGAAAACTATGAGAAGCAATAGATAGTTGATCGTAACGCTTTTATGGACCATGAAAAAGTGACCAGGAACCTCGAATCTCGAAAATTCATTCGTACATCTTTCATTGTGAAGTATTTTCGAGCTTGAACTTTGCGACGAGACTTACCGAGGCTTTTTCCTAAGATCGACAATCGATTTACGACTTTGATACAAAATATTTGAAGATTTGAAAAATCGATAAAAAATTGATAATTTGAAAATCTCTAAAACTTGATAAAATTCAATAATCTGTTCAAGAAGATTGATAAAAATCGATCAATAACAATTCTAGCAGAACAATCAAATCAGCAAAAATCATTAACAATATATCGCCTCGAGTCGTTAATAAATAATAAAAAACTAATAAAATCAAAGTTACAAAATTTACAAAAATCGTTAAAGCTTGAACGAATCGATAACAAAAAAATTAACATGAATGTTGTAAGCGTACGTGACAGAAATTACGAAGATCGATCTATTCTCGTAGTCGCACATAGAGTACAAGGTGAGAGAGTATAAGAAAAAGAAGAAAAAAAAAACGAAAGAAAAAACACGAGCGAAGGAAGCCCGCGAGAGATTTTCGCGTCGACGATGAAGTAAAAGAGGAAACGAAGAAGTCGATGGCGGGTGGTACGCGAGAGAAATTATCGCCGGACGAGGACCGGCGAATCGTTTGAAATTTTTGCCACGATTCTCGAGCTAAAACACCCGGTACGTGACGACGTGGTATCGCAGTGTTCGCCAAAGAAGAAGCGATATATCGTTGGGTATATAAGTGTATAAACGACCTATAGACGTTACCTGTATCGGTACTACGCGCTCGCTATATAACGTATAAGAAAAATAAAGCCGTAAATCATGCCGGGGCTTCCGTTCGAAATAGGCTGTTCGTGCGCGTTCTCGTGTTTTCGGCTCTTCGTCTTTCTTTCACGATGACGTCGCTTGGTACCCGAGCCAATATGGCCGCTATATATCGCTTCTCTGACGAACCGATACGTATAACTATCGACGACGACAACGAAGACAACGACGACGACTACGACGAGTACGAATCCACCCCGCTTCGGGACCAACGACTCTTCTCTCTCGCGAGATCTTTAAATAAAACCCAGCGAACCACACGGGTAAAATTCCAATCGCTCTCTTCGATCGTACAAATCGGTCTTCGCTCGCATCGTAAACGACGGGGCTATCACTTTCCATTATCGATTACGCTTTTGTTTTCTTTCTAAGATGTTTTAAATAGTTATTGGTGAAGTTTGAAATTATTGAGAATGAATTTATTTGATTTATTCATTCTTCTTATTATTTGAATCATTATCGAATTTTCTTTGAATTGATTTTATGTTTTCTTTTTTTTTACTGATTTTTGTAGGATAGAAGAGAGCGAATGTTGGAATAATTTTGGAATTTTTGATCTTGTTTAATGTTGATCTTTGTACTCCAAGGTCCTTGAACGAAGATCTGTCGTTGACACGAAGAGCGTTTGGTATTGACCGTCCAGAATTCCGGGGATAAATTTCACACGTCTGTTCTCCATTGGATCCATTTTCGTACTCGAGGAAGGTGTCGGATTTTGGAGTGTCGAATGTTCCATTACTCGGCTGAGATTCACGACGGGGTGCGTGCAAACTGTCTAGACCTAATGTGCAGACGCAAACATGATAATACACATACATATGTATATAACTAGTTCTTAGTAGTTTGCGAGACAGTCTAACGTTTGTATTCTATGTTCGTGGTGAAAGAACGTAGTGCGATGTTGAATCTCGAGCGTTGGTAAGACGAGACGAAGAAATACTAGAACCATGCACAACACGTGAGAGTCTAGTGTGTATAACTAACGATTACTCACCACGACGCTATCCTGAATCGACGGTATGCTACTCAGGGTGGAACTGCGGTTTTGTTGGCCTCGTTGAAGTCGTCTTCTGGCAAGAAAACCTCGAACTCCTTTGTACATGCGAAACAAACACACTCGTTACAAAATACGTACACTCGTCTAGTCACTAGAAAACGACAAGTAACACGATGAGAAGATAAACGATCTTCCGGATTCTGTGTATTCAACTTTTCTTTTTATGAACTGTAAGAATTTATTTATTTTAGTATCGATGGAGGAAAGATAGTTTGTAGATGAATATTGCAATTTAATTTTATTCTATTTGGTAAAAAGGGAAAGGGATTTTTTGAATTGTTAAGAGATAAGAAAGAATTGTATTTTTAAGAATTTTTGATAGTTTTATAAATTTTGAAAATGTTCAGATTTTTCAAATGATTTTATCTGCGTACATTCGTCTAGTCACTAGAACACGACAAGTAACACGATGAGAAGATAAACGATCTTCCGGATTCTGTGTATTCAACTTTTCTTTTTATGAACTGTAAGAATTTATTTATTTTAGTATCGATGGAGGAAAGATAGTTTGTAGATGAATATTGCAATTTAATTTTATTCTATTTGATAAAAAGGGAAAGGGATTTTTTGAATTGTCAAGAGATAGGAAATAATTGAATTTTTAAGAATTTTTTATAGTTTTATAAATTTTGAAAATGTTCAGATTTTTAAAATGATTTTATCTGCGTACACTCGTCTAGTCACTAGAACACGACAAGTAACACGATAAGAAGATAAACGATCTTCCGGATTCTGTGTATTCAACTTTTCTTTTTATGAACTGTAAGAATTTATTTATTTTAGTATCGATGGAGGAAAGATAGTTTGTAGATGAATATTGCAATTTAATTTTATTCTATTTGATAAAAAGGGAAAGGGATTTTTTGAATTGTCAAGAGATAGGAAATAATTGAATTTTTAAGAATTTTTTATAGTTTTATAAATTTTGAAAATGTTCAGATTTTTAAAATGATTTTATCTGCGTACACTCGTCTAGTCACTAGAACACGACAAGTAACACGATGAGAAGATAAACGATCTTCCGGATTCTGTGTATTCAACTTTTCTTTTTATGAACTGTAAGAATTTATTTATTTTAGTATCGATAGAGGAAAGATAGTTTGTAGATGAACATTGCACTTTAATTTTATTCTATTTGATGAAGAGGGAAAGGGATTTTTAAATTGTCAAGAGATAGGAAAGAATTGAATTTTTAAGAATTTTTGATAGTTTTATAAATTTTGAAAATGTTCAGATTTTTAAAATGATTTTATCTGCGTACACTCGTCTAGTCACTAGAAAACGACAAGTAACACGATGAGAAGATAAACGATCTTCCGGATTCTGTGTATTCAACTTTTCTTTCTATGAACTGTAAGAATTTATTTATTTTAGTATCGATAGAGGAAAGATAGTTTGTAGATGAATATTGCACTTTAATTTTATTCTATTTGATGAAGAGGGAAAGGGATTTTTAAATTGTCAAGAGATAGGAAAGAATTGAATTTTTAAGAATTTTTGATAGTTTTATAAATTTTGAAAATCTTCAGATTTTTCAAATGATTTTACCTGCTTGAATTTTTGTTACAGCCGAGTCGACTGTGCTACTCTCGGTTGTCGAGTTGTCATCGGCAGCCTCGACTTCCGGTACGTAAATGTGATATTCCTTGTTGTCTTTGGTTCGACTGTCCGAGTTAGGGCTACGGTCCGTTTCGTCCGAACCCTGTTCCTTTATCGTTTCGTTTCCTATACCTGAGAATTTAACTCTCGGCGAGTTTGCATCTTCCTGGCTTTCGTCATCTCGTTCGATACCCTCGGTCCAACCGAGGGTGGGATCTTCGCGTAATTTAGCAAGATTTCCCGAACTTACTCGCCTTGTTGTGCATTGACTCGCCGATCTGGATACGGCTAATGGCGTCTCGTCTTCGACGTAGCTGTCTTCAAGAATCTCGTCGGATTCTTCACCCATTGTTCGTATCTCGTCATTCAAATCCCCGGATTTGTTCGATTCTTCGAGTTTTTGTAATTCAGAACTCGGGGGCTTTGCATCGACGTCGATGCTCGAGCGTTGATCTTCTTCGTCCTTTTTGACCTTGTCGGTTTCGGCCTCTTCGTGCTTGGATAAACTTTCCTGCGTTTCTGCTTCTGGTTCTTGATTCGACTCGACCTCTTCCGGGTCGGCTTCCATATTTAAAGCTTCTACGTTTTCTGCTCGACAAATTGCCATTTTTTCTCCATCTAGAATTGCTAAGTTATCCGGGTCTAAAATTTCTACGTTTTCTTCTTCAGAGATTTGTTCTTTTTTGAGTTTAGAAATTTCTAGGTTTTCTTCTTCAGAGATTTGCTCTTTTTCGACTTTAGAAACTTCTACGGATTCTTCTTCAGGAATTTGCTCTTTTTCTACGTCAGAAATTTCTGTTTTTTCTTCATCCAAGATTTCAGCTTTTTCCGGTTCTGAAATTTCTACATTTTTGTCTTTATCGATGACTTCCGGTTCCTCAATTGTTTCTTCTTCCTTAGGAATATTTTTTATCTCATTTTCATGTTTTTCGAAACTTAGTTGTTCCATTGAACTTGTTTCTATATTTGTCTCATCAGCTTTTTCTTCACCTTCCTTTTCTTCCACCGGCGCATCTTCCTCAACTT
The DNA here is from genome assembly GCA_946811545.1 of Netelia fuscicornis. Taxonomy (NCBI): domain Eukaryota; kingdom Metazoa; phylum Arthropoda; class Insecta; order Hymenoptera; family Ichneumonidae; genus Netelia; species Netelia fuscicornis. Next base: position 6,356,959 of record OX328012.1, on the reverse strand, counting down.
CCGGAAGTTTACCATCCTCGTCACCAATATCTTCATCGACACGAGGTCCGGTAACGTACGCGTTCTCCTTTTCACAAATATCTTCCTTCGCTTCGACCCGACTCTTCACGATCGTTTCCTCCACAATTTCTTCCCCCACGTTTCTTCTCTCTTCTCGACTCTCCTCTCCAACTTTCGATCGCGGCGAGGACGAGGCAAGATACTCCATAACAGCCTCATCGAGGAATTCACCATTATCGATTATTCGATTGTTCTCATCGGAAGTCAGAGTTTCAGTGATGGAATTCGTATTTTCGCTCTCGCCACGTTCCTGTTGATCACAGTCGTCCTCTGTCATTTTAAAGGACGACACTGTAATGTCTTGCAACGAATCTAAATTTAATTCAGGAACAAACGGTCTCGTAGGATCGATAGAAAGACTCAAACCATCCGTGAGGGTAGTTTCCTTCACCTCGTTCGAAGATTCGTCCGGAGTTCTCGTTTCGCTGCTTTCTTCTTCATCCAGAGAATTTTCACATTTCGCCGGTTCCAAAGGCTCGTCCGCGGCGCTGCTTTCCTTCGCCTCGTTCGACGACGCCGAGTCCATGCAAGGTCTCATAGCTTCCGGTGATAAATCCGACTCGACGATATTCTGCTCAATTTCAATCTCCTTGACAATATCTTCTTCCGCATCATCGTCTTCTTTGCTCTTCTTCTCAACGTTTTCCCCATTATCGACTGCGTCCAATTGTTCTGCCTGACTTATTTCTACCGTTACATTATTATCGACGTCTTTGACAACGTCTTCGCGTTCCTCAAGACCCTCAAGCTCTTCCGACATTTCTTCATTTATTCGCCCAAGGTCTTGACGACCCATTTGCATTTCTTGGTTGACCTCAATCTTGTGAATAAAATCAATATCTGTAGAAGCTGGTTCCATGATGTCAAGCTTCACGAGTTCACCAAAAGGATCCGATTGGCTCTTCGGGGATGAACCTGTAACGAGAGATTCGTCAACAATTGTTGCTAATAATTCAGGTCTAATTTTACGTTCTTCGTCAATACTTTCGTGTGGCTCGTCAGAGTCCTTTGTCTCGATCATATTGCTTTCAGTGGATTGCTTGTCCACTGTTTCAACATCGTTCGTCTTCGCGATCCAAGCTTCTTTCGTTCCATCGTCGGAAATTAAGGTCAACTTCGCTTCCCGACCATCCTCGAGCTCGATGCTCAGTCTGTCCGATAACGGCGAGTCGACGATTCTCTCGGGTATTATCACGGTTGTAACTGTATCTGGAATATCGTAAGGCGAACCTTCCGACAGTATGTAAGTATAATTAATAGATTCTGGCGAGACGTTCGTTAACTTATCGACCTGCGACTCTTCAACTCGCGATTCTTCATTTTCTTCAGCCTCGTCGACTTCGCTAGGTTGAGATTCCGTTCTTTCGACGTTTGTTTCTTCGTCGACGGATCTTCCAGTATTTTCTGGGGCATCGGTATTTTCCATTGCCGCGTCAACGACTTTATCCGATGTTGTCGAATCTTTACTTCCCTTGGGAGTTTCTGCATCGGATATTCTCTCGATTGACCTCTCTGTTTCCTCGAGCTCTTGTAGTTTGTTCTGATCGACAGAATTTTCATATTCTTCGGAGGTCTTCGGAGCGAATGCCTCCTCGACGTCTCTCTCGACCTTCTCGATCTCTTGGAGTCGGGTTTCAAGGTCATCCACCTCCGGAGTCTTCAGTTCAAGGTCATCCACCTCTGGAGATTTGGGTTCAAGGTCATCCATCGTTGGAGTCTTTGGGCGTAGGTCATCCACTTTCGAGGTCGCTGGTTCAAGGTCATCCGCAGCTGAAGTTTTTGCTTCAAGGTCATCCATTGTCGGAGTCTTTGGGCGTAGGTCATCCACTTCTAAAGTATTTAGTTCAAGGTCATCGACCATCGAAGCCTCTGCTTTTACCTCTGGAGATTTGGGCTCAAGGTCACCCACGTCTGGGGTCTTGGGTTCAAGGTCATCAACGACTTCTTCCGGCTCCAGTGAATCAGGCCTCTGTGGTATACTGTCAAAGTCTGGCGTTACATTCAGACTGTCCCGTGATACATTATCCCCAACTTCCGGTACGTAATCTTCAAGCGGAATTTGTAGTTCTTCCAGAACAACGTCGTCGTCGATTTCTTCAATTCTGTTGGAATCTTCGTTAGTCGAAGCGGTCCCAGGTGGCGAGAGAACCGGTAGAACCAAGTCTTCCTTGACCTTCGCCGATTTTTGAACTTCCGGTGAGATAGCGGGTAGAACGAGATTATCCAAATCGCTTCGAGAAACACTCCCGGACGAATTTTTCAACGAGATCGATCTCACCGCTGGTAAACTAGATTTGGACGCTGTTTGACCGTCCGAGTGACTCGATTCTTCAGGTTCGAGCCTCCTTCCGTTTCTCGACTCCTTGCCCGAGCCCGCGTGTCTTGGAAAGATCGCTGAAATTCCCTTCAACAAATTTCGCGTCTCGTCGAGACGCTTCTTCAAAGCATCTTCGCTTCCTATCTCGTCCGAGTCCTCCATCGTTTCGTTGCGTTTGCGAAAACTTTTTGCCGAAGACGAACGTCTCATGGGTCTCGACAGAGTCGACGAGATATCTTCCAGAAGATTTTGAGTTTTACTCAATTTCTTCTCAAGACCGTTGCCTCGATTCGAGGACTCAGAACTCGAGGCGTCTTCACGAGGACTCTTGCAAGTCGGGATTTCTTCTTTAATTTCCATTTTCAGACTTTCTCGTCTTCGCGTGCTTCTGGCCGATCTCGAGCGACGCGACGATCTCGTCAAACTTGTCGAAACGTTCTTTAAAAGATCATGAGTCTCCGTGAGTCTTGACCTCAACGCGTCCGTCGATGTAACAGGCGATTTTCCTTCTTCCGGCGAATCCTTGGAGTATTCACGCTTTTCGCTCAAGGAATTGGACGATTCTCCTGCTGGATTGTTTCGAGGATCCGTGAACCAGGCGCTTCTCTTAGATCTGCCGATCATACCGCTCTTCAGCTCTTCGATTTTCTCGTTTATTATCGGACCTGTCTCGTCTATTATCTCTTGCACCTTTTCTACGTAATTAAGAGTTTGCAATTCCTCGAGACTCTTCGTCGTGGCGAATCTCTGAATGGTGTAGTCTCTCACTTTGTCCATGCTCGGGGTACGACTTTTTCCTTGGCTATGTCTCGTCGCTTCTTCACCGCTGTCGGATCTTCGAGAGTGCTCTTTCGACGATCTCGTTGAATCCTGACTCTTGCGTCCATGTTTGGATTCAACTTCTCCCATTGTTCTCTTCTGCTTGTCCAATGACTTTTTCGAAGAAACATTTTTACTCCCAGATTTAACGACTTTACGTTCCAACTTGTCCGGAGTGTTTCTTTCATCGGGTTTTGTTCGAATGCTTCTTCTCTCTCGGCTACTAATGCGATTTTTCCTTAATTCTGTTTTTATGTCCTTAGCAAGAATTTCCGTGCCACCAGGCAAATTTGGAATTTGAGTCATTATTCGCGGTCCGGTTCTTGTTCTCTCTACGTTACTCTCGCCCGAATCATCGTTCGACCAAGAACACTCGTTTCTGCTCGTCGAGGCTTTCCAAAGTTCGCCGGATGTTTTTTCCTTGCAAGAACGTTTTTCCCGCTTTTCTGCTTTTTTACCGGATGACCTTGGCGAGATAGAACGATTTTCCTTCTGGCTCGCCATGCGGAAGACTTCGTCGGTCGTTATTCTTCGTCCTTCATCACCGAATATACTTCTGTGTCGTTTCAATACTTTCGCCGTTTGATTGAGCGACCAGCCTACTTGATCTAGCGTATTTCTCGAAACTCTCGGGTTTTCTCGATCGAACTCTCTCCTTCTCAATGCTTGACTCATTTCCCTCAATGTACGAAGATTCCCGTCTCGATCCGGCGACTTTTCCAAACCGCCGCATTTCTCTCTGAGTACAAGCAATTTTTCAAAGTGATGTGCTGCAAATACGTATATGTCCTCGGGCGAATGGCGTATCACTTCCCGAGTCAGACCTTCCACCGCTGCTGCTAAACCTTGAGGCACCCTCGGTGTCACCAGATAACCACCGGGTAACTTTGGTTCTTCCGTCGACGTTGCCATTGGAATAAGAATTTCTGTGAAGAAGAACAGATAGTGAATATTTGTTTAGTATCTTTATATAAGCTTTTTTAAAGAATATCAAGAACATTATATTCGATACAAGTTATAAGATCGAATACCTGGAAGTCACGAGGAAGAAACTGCACAATTAGTGGAAAGTTCGGTGAGTGCGAAGTTTTTGGATGAATGACGTCGCTCGCAGGTACGTCGGCAGATGGAGAGTTCTCGAGCTCGACTGAACCTCGCCGGTGGATTTTACCTTCGCGCACGGGGCGATCGATGGTTTTCCATTGATTAGTCTCGGCCTCCATGGCCATCTGACTGCTGTACTAGTAGAAGAACGAGCCACCCTCTATCCTCTCTACACGACACTCTTATATATCTACCTATTTTACATATAACCGACTGTTCGGTCACGCACCTGAGCACTCACGCGAGTTACTTGTTCCGAAGCATTATAAAAGTATTTTTGTGCACGAAGCTTATCCAAAGACGACACTTTTTTAAAATGGTACGTCTTCTTTAAATATTGTTATTGCAGTTTTAATACTACCGACTGTTAATTATAAGTTGTTTTCATGAAAAAGCTAGTTTTTTGTAAAATAGAGGAGTGGTTTTCTTGTTTAGTGGAAAACTTATGTTGTATGTTGTAAAGACTTAATAATGAAGGTCAGCGAAAGACCGAGCTCTAATTGCTTTACAATCTAGTATAATGTGTTTATTTATAAAAAAAAATATACAAGCATGCAATTTTGACTTAATTGCCGTATCTAATTGTTGCTAATGCTTAACTAATTCAGCGAGTTCTTCTGGATTGGCGGCATACTGCTTTAAATAATCGTATTCCAAAGGATGCAAAGTCTCTGCTGGAATAACGAGGCAATGAAGTGGTGGTCCTAGGTCAGTGCTCCGCATATTCTTTAGGCTGCACGCGACTATACGCTGATCCTCGGATCCAACGCGGCTAAGACCAACGGCCAAGCTGTCTTCCGTGAATGCTATGAAAGATATAACGATTAAAAACCATCTTGTTCATTATAAGATTTTATAACAATAAATGGAAATTTTTTTAATTCACAAGAGGGAAAGTTACTGACCAACTTTCTCGTTATTCTCAATTTTTCTTGAGATAATTTGAATCAATTGATCGGCAGCTTCAGCAACGCTCATGAATCTCGGAGGCATGTATTCCTTCTTCTTCTTACAAAGACTCTCGAGGGTCGGCTCTTTGACCTTAATATCGAGAAGACACAGCGTATGCAGCCCTCTGTGCCTGTTGCCGGCAATCTTCTCGTAGAAACTGTCGGGTTGCCATGTGTCGGTCCAGTAGGGAATCGAGATTATTTCACCATAAGAGTAAAGCTGAAGACCGCAACAGCCGACGGCGTTTAGTATCGACGCATTGTGGATAACTTGAACTTTGATGCCTCGCTCACGAGCTCTCAATATAAGGTCCGTATGAGTTGTAGCGCCGAAAGGATCGCCTATCACTAAAAAACCAACGTCCTCTTTATCAGCGTTCGACAATATTTCGTCGGCTCCACTTTCCACGAGCTCGCGATCGGCAATAATCACAGGCCGACCGTAGAATTTTTCCTGCCAAATTAATAAAATAATTAATCAATAATATTTATTGCGTGCTGTGACAAAACATATCTTTTAATTTGTTTTAATTGTGTTCAAATAAGCGTGCGAGAAAAATCATGAATTTAATACGTAATTTAAATTTTCCCGCGCTATTTGATAATGCATGTTTAGTACGTACCAGGGTTTCCGGTCCAACCGTCAACATCGATGTGTACGATTCTAAATAAATACGACCACACTTCTTGATCAACTCAAGTCCTTTGACTGTGACATCGGTAGCGTCACCGAGGCCAAGGCCAATTACATACAACATCACGTTTTTCAAGTATTATCCTCACTCGAGAAATATGGGAGCACTCACACAGACGTTCGAACAACAACAACGTGTTATATCCTTGCCGCTGACTGCGCCATTTTGTTGAATGAATACCGGCAATGGACACACAATCGAGGGAAATAGCATTCCCTTCAGAGAGCTGTACGGAAAGTCGCTGTATGGTGCTGCCCTCTAGGGCATTCGACGTTTTTTTCACTGAACTATCACGCAAGGGGTATTTGACTCGCGTTATCCACATTTCTCAAACTGCCCTAATTATGTGAGCTGTATATGTAGTGTGTTTCTGTTATATGAACGTGCGTGTGTCTATTTACACGCTGGTTTGTGCCATGAATACTGTGCATATGGCTCGTGCGTATCCACTCTACTATCAAATGATTATGCATCGATTCATCCTCATCTACATTTCTGCAATTTCTGTAAAATCAATGATCAGTCTAACTTTAGTTTATATTTAATTCCAATAAACAAACTATTAACTATCGAACCTTTCGACAAAGTTAGCAAACCTTATTCAAAATTCATCGAACGATAGCGCAAGAACGAAAACGTTCAAAAGGTTAAAATTAGTTCGACATATTTATGGAGCTGGATCTAAATCGTGAAAGACTCACGTCGCGTAGAACTGTTTAGCTCTCCGAGACGAAGCGAGGGTGGTGGAAATTCCCAAGCTAGCAGTGGATGAGAGGCGAGTGCGAGGGACACAGCCGATCGCCACCGAACGTCCGTTGGTATGGTGGAGGTAATGTAGGCTGCGCGCGCACATTCGGTTCCCTCAAAGCGAGCGCGCGTCGCTTGTAAATGGTTCTATTCTTGGTAAACCGAACGTTGGGAGGTATAGCGGAGGAGCAAAGAGCGGCGAACGAGTAGCAGCGCGGCATCGCGAGAAAAGCAACCAGTACCGGCTTTGCCAGTGATCGTACCATACGATCCGAGCGTCTCCGATCCCACTCTGAGAATTCGAACCGTTTTATTTTCATCGTGGTTCTGGTAGTGCGACCAAAGTAAGAGCCGGATCGTTTTATTACTCTCGTTTCGTTCGTTTTTAAAGCAACTTCGATATTAATATTATTATACGTTGGACAGCCCACGTAAGCCAGTGCGTTGTCGTATGCCGAGGTACAGGAGAGATAAGCGACTACTATCTGTGAAACCGCATTGGTTACTACGGGCTCGGTGTTATATAGCTCCGGTCCCTGATACACACACGTATACAAACAGCTCGGTGGAATTCCGCCTGCTCTTACGTCGTACAAGTGCGTGCAACGTTCGGCAAACATCCGATCGTTGCATATACGTTAATTTATACAACCGTCGGTGACACAAGCCACTGTGTAAGTCTTCAATTTTTTATACACAAGCTCGAATACACGAAGTAGCTTGTATATGTTGGATACACGTATAACGTTCGGATTGATATTTCGTACAAAGGTGAATAATATAAAGTCACGAAGAAGAGGAGCGAGAGTGCACGCGACAGAGGGCGTTACAACGATGATTTCTGTGCGTTGAAGATAATCGGAGGCCACGGAGGCGAAGGATATCTCGTTGGACCAAAAGGTTCGAGTCTGTGAAACGAAGTACGGCGTCTCGACGATCTTGAATTTACGTTCGCGACGTCGTGACAGTGGCGTTACGTTTCTACGTTCGTGCTTGACAGTTTTACTTTGTTTTTTGTAATCATCTTTAATTCGTTTGTTAACAAGATATATATATATAAATACGTGAACGAAAAATGTATTCGGACGGTCACGAGGTGGACGGCAGCTGGGTGCTGCGCGTCTACGTCACGGATCTCCAGGTCGAGAGAAGTCTTCGTGTCAAAGGAGAGCTTCACATTGGCGGTGTCATGCTTCGCCTCGTCGAAGATCTCGGTGAGTTTATAACCCGTTTGTCACGTGATTTACGTCATGCGCAGTCGGGTAAATGTACAGTAATAACAAAAATATACTCGGAATTATTTCGTCAGCTTTCTGATTGGCTCGGAGAAAACATTCGACGATCGGAGAGGAACAATTGTGCGAAAGGTTTTTGTTTTTTCCTACATCGCGACACGTACGAGCACGAAATGAATTCTTACCGGAGAGACTGGGCGTCGGAAATCCAGCTAAAGTCTACATTCGTTTGTAAGGTTATAGTCGGACGGTTGCAGCAACAAGTTGCAGGATTCGTGTGCCGTTGTGGAACGCGATAAACGCGGAGACGCTTGTTGGTTGCTGCTGACTTGCTCGCGCAGCTCGGACGACAGGCACGAAGAGAGTGGAAAAACTGGATGGTCCGAACTAGTTTCGCCATCGCACGACGCGAGAACATTGAGAAGGTGGCGACGGTGTTGGCGCGCAGGTCCCTCTTTACATGCCAAGTGTATTCACAATTATTCTCGTTCCAAGACAAAAACGTCGATTTGTCAAACTCGATCAGAATTACGTAACCAAAATGCATAATACATTCCGGCGCTTGGTGAATTATTCCATTATTTCGTACGACCAAGTCGAATCGTTGTTGTCTCAACGATGTTGTTGACTTAACCTCTAAAACAAGCGAATGAATATGAAACGATACCAAGACTGGGTACGCAATGATTTTTGTTTTCATTCATTTTCTCAAATACTTGGGAATTTTATATGAGATTTTAGGTTATGAAAATTGCATTATGGCGTAGATGGGGCCTTGTGTGTGTGCTCGTGCGGTACAAGGTTCTTCGCGAATAAATACTCGACCCTGGGATAGAAAACGTATCAGTATTTTATCAAAGAAAATCAATAAATATATCGTTATATATATATAAATTATATATATATATATATATTATAAATATATATGTACTATTTATAATATATTTATAATATATAAATATATTGTAAATATTATAAATATATATATACTATTTATAATATATTTATAATATATAAATATATTATAAATATATTATAAATTCTTAGAATATATTTATATATTATAAATAAATTATAAATAGTATAATTAAATAGTATTATATATTATAAATAGTATTATAAATATTATAATATATTTATATTTTATACATATTATAATATTTAAAATATATTTATATATTATATATATATAATATTTATTATAAATTATAAATATAAATATATATATGTTATATATATATAAATTATACGTTATTAATATAATATTATTAATATTAATTAATATTATTATTAATTAATATTAAAATAATTATACGTTATATATATATAAATATATCACCTGGGCAAAGTCAGTGTTCTCACCACCGTCACAGAGCGCGCGTTCGCTCGCTCTCCAGCCCACCCGGTATAAGCTCGAGTTAAATGGCCGAGAGAAGTTCTCGCAACGGCCGTATGCACGCAAGTGGCATCTCATCGACGAGGAACTCAGTCGTTGATGGCGCAACGTACCAATGGACGATAATTTGTTGGACGATCATTGGCGTTTAACAAAAATATTTAAAATTAGCTGAACGAATTTTTATCCTTCATATATTGATATACACGTGTTACAAGTATCATTACGGTTTATGTATTAATTGTGCGAGAACAAACTTTGGGTCTCTTTATTTCTGTTTCTTTACATTGGCGAATGTTGCAGCACGAAAAGTTTCTCTTCGATTAACTCGTGTTTCTCTCGTTCAATCCATCAACGCAAACGGTTGGCACACTCTGCTGTTACTGATGCGCTTTATGTTTTAATATATACATATAGTTTAGGGGGCTTGATGAACAGCCTGCATACAGGCTGAACCATTTTAATTCATGGATAAAAATAAATTATGAAAATGAGATTGTACGAAAATAAGTTTATCATGAAAGTTTTTTAGTTTCGTGGATTAAGTACGATTATCGTATCGAGATTTTTTTTTACTTGAGACTTCGAGGTCACCCGAAGGTCATCCTTGCTTTTTTTCTAAATAGAAGCTTGTAATTTTTTCTTCATTACATCAAGACGAATAGAATGAAAACGAAGAACTTGTTTTTAACGTAGGAACTCATTCATTCTCTTCATTGATTTGCATCGATAAATTAAAATGGCTCACCCTATATACGATGCCCAGCTTGCATATCGACTGACTCATTTTAATTCATGGATAAAAATAAATCATGAAAATGAGATTGTACGAAAATAAGTTTATCATGAAAGTTTTTTATTTTCGTGGATTAAGTATGATTATCGTATCAAGATTTTTTTTACTTGAGACTTCGAGGTCACCCGAAGGTCATCCTTGCTTTTTTTTTCTAAATAGAAGCTTGTAATTTTTTCTCCATTACATCAAGACGAATAGAATGAAAAGATAGAACTTGTTTTTAACGTAAAAACTCATTCATTCTCTCGATTGATTTCCATCGATAAATTAAAATGGCTCACCCTATATGTGTATACGTATAATGCGGGGGCGGATATGAATGAAACGAAGAGTATCGCGATACGAAACGACCTCGGTGGTAAAGAGCAGCTGTCTGGCCAGTGGCGAGTCTTCTCCACAAATGGGCCAAATATTAGACCGATCGAGGGACAACGTCGACCGTGAAATTCGACCGAATTTGGACGAGAGATCGATTGTAATTGTCACGATTTTTCTATTTTCTTTATTATAGTCGTAGGAACGAATTTTTCGGAATGACTGTTGGTCCTGGTTCCTATCGTCGCGTTGCCTTTTATAATTTACCTCTACTCCCTGGGGTGATCTATTCTTGGTAATTGCGATAATGGTTTAAAATTAAATTACTCCGGTCTACTGCCAGATGACCGAACATATGCCACTTTGGCTCGATAGTCATTTTGGTGCAGATGCAACTACGAGTTTGTATTGATATCTTGTCGAGCATTCTGCATTTTTCTCTGGCTCTCTTTTTCCTCTTTAATGCAGGAGTGAAGTTTTGAAATTTATTCTTCTTCATTCGTTGTAACAAATATTGTTACTGTTCTGTTATATTTTATTACAAAATAAATAAATTTTTTTATTTATTTTCTACAATTTCTTATAAAGGAATTAAATTTTATAATAAAACAATCACTTTTTCCTCTTAAAGGCAGAAGTGAAGTTTTGAAATTGATTCTCCTTTATTCATGGCAATAAATATTATTACTTTCTATTATAATTTGTTCTGAAACAAATAAAATTATTTTTTTATTTTCTACAATCTCTTATAAAGGAATTTAATTTTTTTATAAAAAAATTGCATTTTCTTCTCAAAGGTAGAAGTGAAGTTTTGAAATTGATTCTTCTTCATTAATTCTAATAAATATTATTACTGTTCTATTACAATTTATTATAAAACAAATAAAATTATTTATCCAATTTCTTATAAACGCATTTAATTTCTTTATAAAAAAAAACCATGATAATTCCAAAAAAGAAAATGGATAATAAACATACGAGATTAGAATTTCTTTCCTAATCTCAGGAATTTTTATTTGTTTACATTTATCTCGGATATGAGAAATAAACGTAGTAAAACTTCCGTATTTCACGACAAAAAATTGTAAATCGCTCGTATTTTCGTTATACATTTCGTACGTACGTGTAAGATTATTTTTCGTGATACGAGCCCGAGGTCTTTCTCGCCTCCAACCGTCTCGGAGTTTATTTTGGCTCGACGCCCCCTTTTCCTCCCAGAATTTTTCAAGCCTTGAAGATACGTCGTACGAGCACGAGAGTTTCTCGTTCTTCTCGTCGTTGAACGAATCCAGTTGGTTTATACGTAAGCGGGAAGAGAGCCACGGGGTGTCCAAGAGACCCCAGGAATCTTGTCCCTTCATCCCTCGTGCCATTCCAGAGAGAGAGAGAGAGACGAAAATTTTCATCTCTCTCTCTTCTCTTCTCTTCTCTTCTTCTTCGTCGCATTCTTAGCAACTTCTTACTCCCCCCTCTCGCACCCTTCTGGCCCAGACGAACCTTAAAATCCTGCGAGACAAGATACACGAAATCTTTAACGACCAAACTCTACGCTCTGTCGATGATTGTTCCTCTTCCTCTCGTGGTACTTAACGCTCATATATTTATTCCTTTTTCTAGTGCACTCGTGGTTGGTCTCCACTATTTTCTTTCTCGATGTTCGCTATTGTCTCGAATCGAGACACAAACCCACGCTCTTCTCGTCTTCGAAAACTTATTTTTCGTATTTATCAAAAAAAAAAAAAGATTCTCTGACTTCCTACTTCTTCAATTAAATTGAAATTGGAATTGAATTAAAACTGGAATTAAATTGAAATTGGAATTGAATTGAAATTGGAATTGAATCGAAATTGAAATTAAATTGAAATAAAAAAAATTAAATTTGGAAAGATAATTATTTTTATTACGAACATTTAAACAAAATGATTGTTTTGTTCTAATTAATAAAAGATTGAAGATAATTGATTTTTTTTAATTACGAAATTTGATTAAGAAATGTTTTTTTTCGATCTTGTAAAATTTGAGGAAAAGAATGAATTTTTATTTTTGGTAAATTGGAAGAGACGTGGAATTAAAAAGGTCGATCGCGCGTGTCCTTCTGCCGATGTCTGACCTCGGTCATGCGTCTTCGTCTCTCGGACAGCCGGTTATCTCTCTTTCTTTTTTTTCCTCGTCGAATCTCTCGCGTATCTTGAAATAAAGCTATTCCTCCTTCGCCGCGCGTTGTCGGCCTCGCGAGGAATATTTACGCGAGAATCCGCGCCACTTCGTGTCGTCATACGGCGTACAGCCCGCGGCCAACTTGGCCCTCTCTTTCTCTCTCTCTCTCTCTGTCTCGAGCGAGCGAGCGTCGAGCGGAGAACAAACATTCGCGCGCTGCCCACTCGGCGGAAACTTTAAATCCGTCGTCCGACACCCTCGAGAAACTCGTTTGGGACTTTAAGCCTCCGTTCTCTCTCTAAATAATAAAATTATTTTTATTTTTTATTTCTCTCTCCCTCAATCTTTAAATAATAAAATTATTTTATTATTTTCTATCTCTTTTTTTTAATATTTAAATTATTTTTATTTCAACTTTCTCTCTCTAAATAATAAAATTATTTTATTATTAAATAATAACAATAAATAAATAATAATAAAAATAAAATAAATAAAATTATTTTATTACTTTCTCTCTCTCTCCTTTATTTAAAGAATTTTTATTTTTTATTTTTCTCTATTTGTTTAAATAATAAAATTATTTTATTAATAAATAATAACAATAAATAAATAATAATACAAATATAACGAATAAAATTAAATAATCAAATTTATTTTATTATTTTCGCTCTCTCCCTCTTTTCTCCAAATATTCAAAAGAAATTTTTTTTTTCTCTTTTTAAATAATAAAATTATTGTATTCATTTCTCCCTCTCTTTTCTCCAAATCTTCAAATTATTTTTATTCTCGTTTCTCTTCAAATAAAATTATTTCGCAGCTGCTACATTCGTAATTATTTTTAAACACAAAAAACACGTCTCTTTGATTTCTCGCGTTCATCCGCGATTGATAAAACGCATCCTATTTCCATATATTTATATACAATTATATCTATATATTTTTTAGCAAGTGACACACATGCAAACCGGAAATAATGACGAGAGAATGAAACGAAGTGAAAGAGGATACGATAAAGAATCGACCGGATGCGAGCCAAGCCTCTATTCGCCAATGAAAACATTTCAGATCGATATAAATTGCATTATCATAATGTACAACCCCATACCTTATCGATGATTACGTATTACAATTTCCCCAACGAATATTACGCAAAAATTCCAACTATAAAAAAAAATCCAACAACAAAATATTTCAAAAAATTTCAATTTTTCTTTCCTCACAAAAAAACCTGTTAACTTTTTCAAACCCAAACCCAACAAAACTCAATATTAAAAAAAATACAAATTTGAGAAACTCCAGAGAAAATATTAAATAAAATTGATCGTATTTATTTATTTATTTATTTATTCAATTATTTATCTTTTCCAAAGATAAACGAATTCTTGGTAAATCAACATTGAAAACGGTTCGTCGATTTTACGAAAGGCTCGAATTTATTTCGGCAGATGTTCGTGGAATGTTGAGTCAAATGTCGCGGGGGCGAGGAGGCTGAGAAGGAGAAGGAGAGAATTACACGCATAGTCTTACGTTACTGACCCAATAAACGATTTGCCCTTCCTCCCTCGCTCTCATCCTCGCTCGTCAAACGAACTCACGATTCAATTGCTTCGAAAGTTTTCGAGACGAGAAATGATTTTACTCGAACGCGAGTAACGAACGAGCTGGCTAGAATCGACGAAAGAAACGCGTTTCGTTTACGACGAACGTCGTTCAACGAGAACGATACGAAAATATACAATGAAAAAATGTCTCGATGTTTCTCTCATTAGAGTCGTTCGGTTAAATAAGCTAGATTTGTTTTTGACTTGTCGTCAGTCGGATTCGTGGATGACTCATCGAGAGTTACGTATCGTCGAAAAGCTGACGGTTGATTATAAATGTTTTTTGAATTTTTTTTATTTTTTTTCATTCGTCTCGTTCGGTTATAAGCAAAGTCACGAACTAATGCGACGAGGATTGAGAGAGGGTTATAGAAATCGTAGGAGAATGAGACACTCGCCTTCGGGTTATCGCGAAGAGACGTATCAAAAATGAGAGAGGCAAACGATTATTGTACACGAGCGATTTTTCGCGTACGTGCTTAATCTCGAGTTTTTGATTCGCGGAGGGTTTTGTTTCGATTATTAATAAATGTATGAGATTTCGATAAATGGAATGATTCATTATTTATTCGTATGGAAAAGAACGTGGTTGGAAAAGAAAATTGTCGATTGGATAATCGGCGTTAACGAAAATAAAAGAGTTTCAGTAAAATGTTTTATTTGGTGAAATAAAAATAATTATTAATTATAAAATTGTAATTAATGATTATAGAATTTTTATTAATTACCTATTAATTATAGAATTATTCATTATTACATTCAACGAAAAATAGTTAAATTATAAAAAAAAAAGAAAGAAGTAAAATCCCACGAAACAGAAACGTGCGTTATTGAGCGCTGTAAATAAAAGATGTTGCAGTATTTCACACGCAGACACACAAACATACACACACACACACATATATATATAATATTTAAAAGGAATAGAAAGATAAGAATGGAAGAGAGAAGAATAAAGGATTTATCATGGCTATTAGCACGTGCCTCGGAATTTCTGTTGGGCGTTTATACCGCAGCAGCAGCAGAAGGAGTAGCCAGCACCCCGAGAAAAATGTGTGCACGCGAGTGCACTGCGAGCGAACTGCCGAGGTTCTCTCAGTGAGAGAGAAAAAGAGAAAGAAGGAGAGAGAGAGAGAGAGAGAGAGAGAGAGAGAGAGAGAGAGAGAGAGAGAGAGAGAGAGAGAGAGAGAGAGAGAGAGAGGTAGTGGCACTCGGTTGCGCGAGAGCGCATAAAATTGCCAAGTTCGCGAAGCGGGACACGTGTGTGTCTCCCGTCGCGCTTGCGGGCAACGCACGCTTGCCTACGTACTTTGGCTCTCTCACTCGTTTGTCCACTGTCGCGATCGAGAAAGAGAGAAGAAGAAAGGGAGATGAAAGAGAACAAGTGAGAGAGAGAGAGAGAAAGAATCTTAGAGTGCAATCGAGGTGGAGGCTTTCGTAAGGGAAGAGGAGACTGCGAGACAACGAGACGAGGAGAAGAAGACAACTGTGTTGGCTTTTCTCACTCGGACCCAATGTACCGTACGTCAGCACGGCTCGATGACAAGACTGCATTCTTGTTACGTTGCTTCCGCGAAACGTGCACATCTCTATGCCTCTCCCTCTCTCTTTCTTTATTTCTCTCTCCTGTAACTCTCTTATGATATTATTAGTCATGCTTGATAATCCAGGCATCTCTCTCAATTTAACGCTTTCCATTTTATCGCATTATTATCATCGCTTTTTTGCATAGTAGGTTTTAATTTCGATTTTTACTTTTTCCCCTTTTGCGTTTTTCCGAATCGTTCCATTTTGTTTAGCTCTTTTTCCTATTTTCGCTAGGCTCAAACTTAAGCTAGTTTTCGAGTGTGTTTGCAAATTACTTTGTATAATGTATCAAATTCGTCCAAGGTACGAGAAAAGTTGAAAACAACGACGTCGGTCACAGTTAGGAGAAAAATTACCGCGGTCACCGCACCAAGTACTGTCCCCATAAAATGCTGCTTCACTTCACTAATCACCCGAGTCCCAAGCCGACCGCTTATCCATCGCTGCCCGTGATCCTCATTAAATTTTTTTTCCATTTACCCAAAATATGAATTCCAAAAATATTTTTTATCATAAATAAACAAATTCGTAAAAAAAAAATCCATTTATAACGATTCATCCTTGCCGAAAAAGCTGCATTTCTACCACACAAAAAACCCTACCCCTTCAATGAAAAAAAAAAAAACACGCAGTGACTTATCGTCGAAGTTAAAATTTGTCCATAAACGTGACGAATCGTTTGAAATTGGGATCTCGGATCGTCGAGGATTATAGTCCTCGAGGTGATTTCCTGTCGTGGCCGCAGGTGTAGAAGGTTTATACTACGGTCCATGGCTTATGAGCAAAGCGGACAAGAAAGGAGAAGGAGATAGTGGGTGGAGGGAGGGGTTGCGGGAGGGGGGGGGGCAAGGAAGGAGAGGATAGTAAAAGGTGGCTTTTGCACAAGGTGCACAAAGCGCGCGGCTACAAAGTGCCACGGCGCGCGGTCTCGGTCGAGAGAAGCTATAAAATACGTGGGCGATTTAAACGCGGGCTATGTAGTAATGTTCGCAACGAAACTGTCCAGGCCGTCGTACCGAGAGAGATCTTTTACGGTCTTCTATGTCTCGACTTTCAACTACCCGCGGTGTAAATGCGCCAGCGTCGTCGTCGTCGTCATCGTCATCGTCATCTCCGTTCGATCGTGCCGGGGCTCGACCATAACGAACGGTTTCGCTAAGGCGAAAAATCTCGACTCCCTTGGACTGTCACTGTGTGTGCGCGCCCGTATCGCCCTGTGGTACCATGCGCTCGCGACTCTCACTGTCCCCTCTCCACTCGACTTGAATTATACGCTCGGCTTACCAACGCCTCGAATTACTTTAGAGACTGTAATTTTATCTGGAGCCCCGAGTATGCCTCTACAGTCACTCTGTGTCTTGCATACCGCCGTTATATGTATATATATATATTTTATATATGGAATATATATATTATGATATAATATATTATAATATACTATAATATACTATAATATACTATATTATACTATAATATAATATAATATAATATAATATAATATAATATAAAATAATATAATATAAAATAATATAATATAAAATAATATAATATAATATAATATAATATAATATAATATAATATAATATAATATAATATAATATAATATAATATATTATAATATAATACAACATAATATAATATAATATAATATAATATAATATAATATAATATAATATAATATAATATAATATAATATAATATAATATAATATAATATAATATAATATAATATAATATAATATAATATAATATAATATAATATAATATAATATGATATAATATAATATAATATAATATAATATAATATAATATAATATAATATGATATAATATAATATATTATAATATATAATATAATATAATATATAATATAATATAATATATTATATTATAATATATTATAATATAATATTGTAATATATAGAGTGTATGTAAGTGTATGGAGTTTTGATACGCGTGTACATAGCTATATATGAGTTGTATTCAGCAACGGACCGAGAACCGGGCGCGAGTTACGATTCCGGCCTTGCCTTACGAGAAATCCTTGAGAGCTGCTGGCTCGTTCCGATCGCCTCGTCCTCAACCGACGAACATCGCTCGTTATTCGAATCATCGAATTTCGTCGTTCTCATACCTAAGGAAAAAGAAAAAAAGAGACTTTTGGGAGATTCCTTACAATCGAGATCGAGAAATTTGATAGATAGATCTGATATCGTTTCTTTTTTTTTAAGAAATCACTGTTAGAATCGAATGAACATTAACTCGATTTGTAAGAATCGATTTTATAAATCGATCGATTCATTATCGACAGTCGATATCTCGATATTTATTGAAAATATCGATATTTTTTTTACTAATATTATCTTTCGACGAAATTTAATTGAATTACAAAAATCAATTCGATAAATCGAACGATCGATCGATCGATCAATTATGAAAATTCTTCGAAATCAACGAAAATTATAAATTCTTCCGATTTTTGATTAATTACTTACTCTTTCCCGCGATAATTTCCTCCCATCGTTGGACGAAACGGTACGATTAGACGAGTTTAAATTCAATTACAGGAATCAATCTTGGCGCGTGTGATTTCCGCGCGGCACGACAATTCCCCCCCTCCCCCACACTTTGTGTGCAACGTGCTTGTATTATTCGTCGTGTATGTGTGATTTCTCTTCGTACGAGCAGGCAAGGTCGCACTTACGGTACTCCGCGATCCAAGACGGGGCCGTTGCGCCTCTTTCGTCCACGCTCTCTTCATACACGACAGAGAGGAGAGAGAGATAGAAAAAGAGAGAATCACCAACTCGGCCAGTTGTTCGGCGTGGTACTCGCCTGGAAATACCTCGTTGCAATCCGAGGGATACCCTCCGCCGTTTTCCCCCCACTCTTTACCCCCTTTTGCCCTGGCGAATATCGGGTCGCGTATCCGCGATCTCATTTCATTCTTACGCTCCATTTTGCTGATTTTCGTAATTTTTTTTCATTCTCCCTAACGATTTTTAAATTTTCATCAAATTTACATTCCATCTATCAACGGACAAAGATGATAGAAAAATATACAAATATAAAAAAGCATTCTTCGAACTCGATTAACTCGCTAAAAAACAAACAAAAAAAGGGAATTTCTTCGAAATTCCTTTTTTTTTGTTTGTTTTTGCTTGTTTTTTTTTTAATATCGTCCCCGTTACTGCGGTTTGGTCAAAGTGGTATTTCGATCGGAGAGATCGAGATCGTGGGACGAGGAATCGGATGCGAGAGGTTGGAGATAGGAGGGCGCGCGAGGCCGCCAAGAGTCCGGGACGAGAATCCCTCGCTGCTTTCTCGGGGGCATTCGAGATATGCCCGGCGGGTTGGCGGTGCAGTCTCTCGACCGCATTGCACTTTAGGTATAGTGCGAAAGATTGGAGCGTTGAGAGAAAGAAAGATGAGAGAGAAAAGACAGAGAGAGACAGAGAGAGAGAGGAAGAGAGAGAGCGAGACAGAGACAGACAGACAGACAGACGAAGAGACAGAGGCAAAGACAGAGAGACAGAGAGACAGACAAAAAGACAGAGAGACATAGAGAGAGGCGGACGTAAATGCAACGGTGCAAAATCTGACTGAAAGACCTCGTGAACGATTCACCGTCGCCCACCGCGCGGATTATCGGAGAAAGTGCATAGACCGGTGGAAGAAGGATGATCTATCCTAGCTTAGGAAGTTTACAGCACGTATACCACCGTGCCGGACGATTTCTCGCACAAAGAATCCTACAGTATA
Source organism: Netelia fuscicornis (assembly GCA_946811545.1). Classification (NCBI taxonomy): domain Eukaryota; kingdom Metazoa; phylum Arthropoda; class Insecta; order Hymenoptera; family Ichneumonidae; genus Netelia; species Netelia fuscicornis. Next base: position 6,337,420 of record OX328012.1, on the reverse strand, counting down.
ATCCTATTTGCCAAGACCCCAAAGGGTCTCTCAAACTTGCGCGTCTCACACAATCTTCGACTTGCATTTATCACCCGTGACCGCAGCTTTAGGTATGCAACAAACGTTATAAACGTAAAACGATCGTACCGTAACGTTCGCGCCTTGAAACACGCACGAGCCGCTCAGTTTTCTATGCAATCGCGTTATAGAAATTATTTCAAATTATTTCCAACAATTTTTCATATTTTTTTCAAATTTTCATCGTAATTCGTATTTAGTTTGAAATTTTGATTACTCGAATGCAAAGTAACGAGTTAAAGAACGATTTTATTTTTGTTTCCTTGCGGGAAACATGAAATTATCAAAAATTTTGATTTTTTGTTTTATTCTGTCGTAAATTTGAAAATTTCTTAAAAGAAAATCCTTTGTTTAATAAAAAGTACGATCGTACCGTAACGTTCGCGCCTTGAAACACGTACGAGTGGCTCAGTTTTCTATGCAATCGCATTATACAAATTATTTCAAATTATTTCCAACAATTTTTCATATTTTTTTTAAATTTTCATCATAATTCGTATTTAGTTTGAAATTTTGATTACTCGAATGCAAAGTAACGAGTTAAAGAACGATTTTATTTTTGTTTCCTTGCGGGGGACATCAAATTATCAAAAATTTTGATTTTTTGTTTTATTTTGTCGTAAATTTGAAAATTTCTTAAAAGAAAATTCTTTGTTTAATAAAAAGTACGATCGTACCGTAACGTTCGCGCCTCGAAACACGCACGAGCGGCTCAGTTTTCTATGCAATCGCGTTATACAAATTATTTCAAATTATTTCCAACAATTTTTCATTTTTTTTTCAAAATTTCATCATAATTCGTATTTAGTTTGAAAGTTTGATTACTCGAACCGCTAATCGTCATTTCCGTCTCGTAAGACACAATTAAAAAAAAATGATAAAAACACGATTAACAAGATGTAAAAAAAAAGGACAATGAGATAATCGATGTACGGCAGAGCCCGTTTGTTCCCGTGAGAAGTCGCTAACGATACGTATATATATATACGTATATGCAAATAAGTAAAGGACAGAGTATATACCACCGGTAGCACGGCATGTAGGACGCTTACGACCCCTCGTTTTCTTAATACCCAATGCTGTCCCTTCTCGGAAGCCGATTACGAAGATTATTCCACGTTAAGAGTCCGCGACACGATTCTCATATTATCCATGCTCGAGGCACTTTGCCGATACCCCGAGGTGGCAAAACGACCCGAAAGAATAGTCCTTTGCATTTTTAACTTTTTTCTTCAAATTTTTGTTATTGTTGTTTAGCAAAAAAAAAAAAAATTTTTCCAATTTTTTTCATTTTGTTTTGAAATTTTTTCCAATTTTTTTCATTTTGTTTTGAAATTGTTACCATTTTTTTCATTTTGTTTTGAAATTGTTACCATTTTTTCCATTTTGTTTTGAAATTGTTACCATTTTTTTCATTTTGTTTTGAAATTTTTTCCAATTTTTTTCATTTTGTTTTGAAATTGTTACCATTTTTTTCATTTTGTTTTTAAAATTTTGTGTTTTTTTTTTTTTAAATTTTCTTGGCGTAAATCGGTTTCCAGCGATTAGCTGAGATAAGAAGCAATCTCTCTGGTTGATATCCGAGCTGGAATTTTCGTCAAGTCTCTCGTGCACTTTGTTAGAAAGTGACTCACGAAAGAGTTTGGTTTCGTGCCCCTACGGTTTGGCTGCGGGACCCGCGTGTGTATTAACTCTTTCATAAATATATACGCACATATATAACGTGCGTTCGCTGATGCACTCGCAGCAGTCTCGAGTTACACGAATATACGTCGCATTCTGTCCAACGCCACGCGATCTTTCTCTCTCTGTCTCTCTTCATCGTCCACCGGGTTGTGCTCAGAGGGCTGGAAAACTAATACACGGTAAAAAAAAAAAACGTTCGCACGGTGAAGTTGACCGGTCGACCATAACGATGTTCACGACAGATCGGTCAGTTTGATCGCTAAGCTGAATACCATTTCTTTAGGAAACAAAGAGGTATTGTTCTTTCCTAAGGATAATTTTAAATCACCCTTCAGTTATTTTTTTGACCCTTTGGTTTTTTTCATAAAGTTGTCATCGAGGTGAGTCAGCATCGTTGTTCAACGAATAAACAGATCGGGTGTCGGGTAAATCATTAATTTGATTTAAACGACTTTTATCACATATGAAAATCATTAGTTTACTTTAATTTGACGCTTTTTGGTATTAAAGAATGTGTTTTTTAGAAAAAATTTGGAGTTTTTTTGAAAAATTTGGTGTATCAAAATTCCATTGGCGAGTCTCTCGACGTCACTGCAGATGTTGGCTATGAGAAAATAATTAGTTCGATTTAATTCGACGCTTTTTCGCATAGAAAAATGCGTTTTTTCAAAAAAAATTCGGAAATTTTTGAAAAATTTTGCGATTTTTGCTTTTTTTATTGTTTTTTCTAAACAAAATTCCATTAACGAGTCTCCCCACGTCAGCGCAGACGTCGACTGTGAGAAAATAATTAGTTCGATTTAATTCGACGCTTTTTGGCATAGAAAAATGCGTTTTTCCAAAAAAAAAACGGTAATTTTTGAAAAATTTTGGATTTTTGTTTTTTTTTATTGTTTTTTCTAAACAAAATTCCATTAGCGAGTCTCCCGACGCCACTGCAGACGTCGACTGCGAGAAAATAATTAGTTCGATTTAATTGAACGCCTTTCGGCATGAAAAAATGCGTTTTTTCATAAAAATTTCGGAGTTTTTAAAAAATATTCGTAAATTTTTTGTTTCAATTAATTTTTGTTTCTTAAATTCCATTAGCGATTCTCTCTACGCCACTGCAGACGTCGACTGTGAGAGCAAAAACTGTGCGATGATGAGGGTACCTCGTTACATTTGCGGGAAGGGCGCGGCCCCGCGCACTTTCGGGACTCCCCGTCGTTCATTTGGTCGGACCAAAAAAACGACGAGAGTTCAAAAAAAACCTCATTCGATTAAACGAGAGCGAGTAAAAAGGACGACGAGAGCGAGACGTAAAAAGAATCCATCTCGCGAATATTCGTGAAAGTAAAAAAAAAAAAACAAATTGCCACGTTATTACGGCAGTGCTGTAAATAACGAACGCGTTGGCCCAAGGAAGTTGTACGAAAAAAAAGAAAAAAAAAGAAAGAAGAAAAAAGATCTGACTCATCGTTCTCGCCAGCTGATGTTGATTCACGTATTTGAGATATTTCGCTTGCAACTACCATCGCGCAAATATTATTGTCGGAAAATTGTGTTTATAAAACGAAGTCAATGCTGACTCCGGTATCTTTATCTGCAAAAATTTCTTTCCAAAGTTCTTTTTTTCCTTTTCTTCGTAAATCTCCGCTACTCACACCGTTTCGATGGCGATATACGAGAAATTTATGAAAATTGACCGTTTTAGAAAAGTTTTTGTGACGATTTTTTTTTTATTTTAATTTTTGTTATCGAGACAGAAAGATAATAATTAGGTAACCCGATGTTTTCCTGCGTTCCGGCTGTACGGTTGAACGGAGAGTCGACGCATGAATGAAACTGATAGCAGCGATAGGAGGGAACGTGTGTTATATACGTGTGGATAGTTGAAAATAAATCCTATCGTAAATACACCCAGGGCGACGCAGACTCTTATCGTGATCGATAAATGTGCCCCCCCCCTCCCCTTCTCTTTCTCTCTTTATCCCGATGCCATGAAATCATCGATAGCGGTTATAATACTTGACAAGTTTCGATATTCGATGCAAAGAGAAATGTATTTTGAAACATTCATGCAACTTTCCAATTTTACTCTCTCTCTTTATGTTAAAACAAAACAATTGTTTTTCTTAATCGTCCTAGAAAAAATGAATTGTTTTTTAAATAATCTGCATTAGTTATTACTTTCTCCGTCTATATTTAAAAAAAAACAATCTTTTTCTAAATCGTCTCAGAAAAATAAAATTATTTTTGAATGATTTGTATTAATTATTAATTACATAATAATAATATTATTATTATAATTATATATTATAATTATTGTAATATTATTATAATATAAGATAACATATAATAATATTTTAATAATAAATATAATTATATTATAAATATTTATTATTAATTCAATAATTATTATACATTTGAAAATTATTATTATTATTATTATTGTTATTATTAGAGGAAAATCGTTTCTTTTTTTTTCAAAGAACGTATAAAACGTTTCTAGCGAAAATGTAGGGAGAAAAAAAAGTGAGCCACATAGCGTTTGATTAATCGAGCATGCGGAGCGAAATGTTCTCCCACGGGGGGGGGGGGGGGGGGGGGGGAATTTACCGTCTCGCACGATGACCTCATCACAGAACTCGAACTCGTAGTCGTCGTTGTCGACGACGAAATGATGAACGACGACGATGAAAGAGAGAGAGAGAGGGAGAGAGAGAGAGAGAGAGAGAGAGATGGGAACGAGAGCTTATACTGTACCGAGAGTGAAAACTTTGGCCGAAACCTTGACGGAGTGACTTCATTACGTGGTTTAACCGCGCCAAGGACGAGCGCCGTATAAGGCCACCACGCGGTACAGCGACGATACTAGCGCACACAATTTTATACACGCATGTCGCATACCACACGATATCACCAGAAATCCTGAAGAAATCATTGAAAATGTTAAAAAAAAAAAAGAATCCCAAATTTATCAGAAAAATTATCGTTTTCATTCGACTTCGTTCGCCGCGCGTTCATAAATTTTCACTCGTGCCTCGATTTGTTATCGTCTTAAACAAGGTCCCCCTTGTACTTCTCGTTATTTACTTCAATTAATTACAATTTGTTCAAAGCAAAAAAATGAAAACCAAAAGAAAAAGAAATCGTTATTTCTCGTACAAAAAAGATAACAGAATTCATCGAAAATAAATAAAACTGTATTTCTTTTTTTGACTTTGATTGAAATAAATGAAAATTCGTTGTGTTAAGAAACGAGAAATTGATTAGGAAATAAAAAAAAATTGTTTTTTTTTTCAATTGAATTTGAATTGAAATCTTTGAAAATGTAAAAAAAAATGCCAAATTTATCAGAAAATTATCGTTTCCATTTGCTCTCGTTCGTCACACGTTCATAAATTTTCACTCGAGCCTCCACTTGTTATCGTCTTAACAAGGCCCCCCTTGTACTTCTCGTTATTTACTTCAATTAATTACAATTTGTTCAAAGCAAAAAAATGAAAACCAAAAGAAAAAGAAATCGTTATTTCTCGTACAAAAAAGATAACAGAATTCATCGAAAATAAATAAAATTGTATTTCTTTTTTTGACTTTGATTGAAATAAATGAAAATTCGTTGTGTTAAGAAACGAGAAATTGATTAGAAAATAAAATAAATTGTTTTTTTTTTCAATTGAATTGAAAATGTTTAGATGACTTTTTTTATATTGTAGTTCGCTGAAACGACAAATTTCCTTCCGGGTTTTTTTTTTACGCCATGTGACGCACCTTTCCCGAAGCTCTCTCGTACGCACATTTCCATCGGGTGCTTCGTCGACAATGGAGCTCGACGCGCAATGACCGCGGCGAGCGAGCTAATTAGGTTACGCTCGATTACACGAAGAACGCTGCGAGTTCGTTAGTCCCGAGCGGGATAATTATTGTTCACGAATGGACAGCGCGAGCGTGCGAGAGAGGTCAAGGCAAAAATTGAGAATTCGAATAGCAAAGGTCGATTACACAATTTTTATAACGAATCAAAAAATTTTTATCTTGGAAAAATCGAATTTTTATTAGGAAAAAAAACGTGTTGATATAAAAATTATCCGAGTTCTCGATGACGTAATTTTCTTTTTAAATATCCGCGGTTTTTCTCGTCATTCCCTCGATCGCGCTAGATGACGTTTTAGGTTCGTCATGTAAAAAGGAAGTTTAACTTCCTCTCATTTTTTCTCACGCGTCTGTGACAAACGTTGACTCAAGTTCTTAGACGACGATTTTTTCATTTATCTTTTTCATCCCAGTATTTTTGATATCGTTATTAATCGGAGATAAAAGTGATTGAATTAAAAAATTGATTTTAATTAAAAAATCATGATTTTCCGATGATTTTTGAATTTTTAATGACGTTTTTCAAATCGTTTGAGAATTATTTTTAAGTAAATTTTATTTCGATTCGTTCGTTGCATTCGTTATGTTGAAAATTGTTTCGTTGAGAGAGTGCGATCGGTAACAATTATTACGCTTCAATTTTGTTGGTAGAGCTCGCCTTAATCATCGCCAAGGCAAAATGCGTAGCTCATGCACGAAGCCCAACGAGCAATGGGCGGTCTGCGAGCGCAGGGAGAGCATCGTGGAAATATCCAAAAATATACTCGTCCGGGTACCTGACTCCTACAGCTTGCGCGTTGCATAGTCATCGTCCTCCTTTTTCGTTCTCTTCGTTTGCTCGCGAGTTCGTTCGTCCGGTGGAATCTTGTAATAACCAAGAGTTAAAATTGGAGCCTAATATTTAAAAAGAATTCCCAAAAAAAAACAAAAAAATTCACAAAATTATAAAAAAAACGATAAAATTATGAAAATTAATCAATTTTTCATTTTTAATTGATGACAAAATATAAAACAAACAAAACAAATTACAAAATCGTCAAAAAAAAACGATAAAATTATGAAAATTAATCAATTTTTCGTTTTTAATTGATGACAAAATACAAAAATTATAAAATTCAAAGTTGATATTGAAAGAATAATGTAAAATGCAAAGACAAAATACGTAAACAATGAAATTACAGCAATTAATCAATTTTATTTGGTACAAAAATCAAAATATTTCTGAATTTTATCAAAATTTTTGATCTTTTCACATCGAACGTTTTTTCAAGCATATATTTTCGTTCGATTGCTTTTGAGAAGAATGATTTATCATTTACATAATACATAAACAATGAAATTACAGCAATTAATTAATTTTATTTGGTACAAAAATCAAAATATTTCTGAATTTTATTAAAATTTTTGATCTTTTCACATCGAACGTTTCTTCAAGCATATATTTTCGTTCGATTGCTTTTGAGAAGAATGATTTATCGCGAAAAATGTTTTATTTATAGCGAGTTCGGTCGTGGGTTTACGCGACCGAGCAGCTTTTCAGAGCGAAGTTCCTTTAGCCTGCTCGACGATGTGCAACGAGACGAGAGCGACGGCTTCTCTACGGTCTATTAGCGACGTGTCCCAGAAGCGATTTCGCTCGGGCCCCGGTACGGGCCCCGCAATCTCTCGGACCCCTTCGCTTTTTTTCTTGTTCGGGCGTGTCCCTCGTCCCTTTCCACACGGGATTTTACGACAGGTAGATTGGAGAACGGATGAAAAAAAATTTCCTAGAAGGAACTTTTTGCTACGAGGCTGCAGGTATTACCCCCCAAGGGCACGCCATATTTTCTCACCGTATCGTTCAACACAAGCAGTGCAAACGAGCGTCTTTTGAATGATATTATCACTCGAAATAATTTAACGACGTTATTAAAATTATGAATAAAAGAAATATTTTAATCGAATTAATTTGATCGCTCGATAATTTTTTTCTATGATTCAGAGATTTTTATTATTTACATTATGACGAAGCATTCAGCCAAAATGCATCGTAGACATTTTATTTCTTTCTCGGGAATAAATTCAAAATCGTGATAAATCTCGATCTCAATTTTTAAATTCTTGTCACGTTTGGACCAATGCCACGTGAAATTTCTTTGATTCGATCTAAGATGCGTTTTGACGAAGTGCCAAGCGTTTGAGATTTAAAGAACGATTTTTTTATTCATGAATTATTAAAATTTCGAGACGATTTGAGCGAATTATCGAAAAATCTGTTTGACAATTTTTCGATAAAATTGATGTTTTTCTTTCTGTGTTTTTTTTTAAATATTGGAGAACTCGCTATTCGAAATTAATACAGACAGGATGTCTGATACTTTAATCAGGAAAGTAATGCCAGCATTCCGTATGACCGATCGATAATCGATACGTCGCGGCAGGTGGTTTCACTCGTCGTCTCGATCGAACGACACCGACGAAGTTCTCCCTGGAGCGCGGCTGTCTGGCACTATCATTAACGTCCCGACCGATTAAGTGTAACCGGAGCTCATCGATGCGCGTGAGCATTCGACGTTAACTCCGTTTACCGATAATCCGGGTATAACATTGAAAGCTGCGAGCCCCGTCCGACAAAGACCCGTGTCAATCCCGACGCCTCGATGACAATGATTCGAACTTGTTGGTTATGTTTTTTTTTCTCAATCGACAGAGACACGCTCGTTATCAAATTTGGACGATAAGCGAACACGTGCTGACTATTCTATTCTAATTAATTGAAACGATTGGTTTTCAATTGAAACAATGTTCTTAGCTGATCGATTTTGTGCTTATCGATTTTCTGATAATATTACCGATTTTTTCATTCGATGGTAACGATTTTTTAATGAACCGATCGATTTTATTATTATTGATTTTTTGACTACATAATCGATTTTTTATGCAACGATACAATTTTCCTAAACGATCGATCGATTTTTTGACAATATTACCGATTTCTTGAATCAACGAACACGATGTTCTTGATTGATAGAGAGGTTATAGTAGTATCGATTTTGAGTGGATAGTACCGATTTTTTTTAGTTAACGAAACGAATTTCATGGTGATCGATTGTTTTTTTTATAATATTACCGATTTTTTCATTCGATGGTAACGATTTTTTTAAAGAGCCGATCGATTTTAGTATTATCGATTTTTCGACTATTTTATCGATTTTTTATGCAATGATACAATTTTCTCAAACGATCGATTGATTTTTTGATAATATTACCGATTTTTTGAATCGACGATAACGATTTTTTTCTAAAAATCGATCGATATTAGTATTACCGATTTTTCGACTACATTATCAATTTTTTATTCAACGATACAATTTTCCTAAACAATCGATCGATTTTTTGACAATATTACCGATTTTTCAACCCTCTTATCAACTTTTTTATTCAACAACTTGTTTTTTAAAAACGACCGATCAATCGTGCGATTAATAATCGCGTTGTCCGACACGATGAAGCTTCGAGATTTAAAAAACACTCGAAGATCTTTGGCCGAGGTTAAATCCACCACCGGAGGCCGAGCCAGATTAATTAATCATATTTAATGCGAGGCTCGAATAAAGTGAGACGTTTATACGATCGTATTGGTTCGCCGTCACCGTGGCAAAAGCAAAAGCCGGTGACAGCAACACCGAGGACCGTTGAAACGCGAAATGTTACACGGGCGTGGGTAGAAAAGTCGAGTTCTACACAAACGTAGAGCCCGAGGTTTTACGTGTCACGTATCTCTCTTACACACGAAACTCTCCACGAGTTCTCTTAGTCCTCCGACACAAAAAAATGTCATACATCTCCGTGTGTTAACACTCGGGAGAACGTACGTGTATCTCGCATCTTGACAGAGCTAAACGACTCGAGTATGCGCGCATGTCTATATAAAGACAACTTTCACCGTTGGCCTCTCTCGTATATTTATTTTTCTTTTTTTTTATTATTGAATTTATTTATTTTTTCTTTAAAAATTCTTGTCCCTGCACCGCAAGTTCGTCATTGAATATTAAAGTCGTACGATAGGTTTGTAATAAAGTTATACAGCGTTTTATTTGTTTTTTATTTACTGATGTATTTATCGATTTTATTTTGTTTTTATTTTTTGTCGTTGAAATCGAAACTGATAAGAATTTTTTTAGATTTAGTTAGAATAGTTGTTTATAGAGATTTAGTTAGGGATTTTTTTTTGTATTCGATGCAAAGAGGGGAAATTTTGATGAAATGTTTTTGAAAATTCGACGTGGGGATGAAAAATGATCTCGAGATTGGAAATAAAGTTTGTTTTAGAGTATAGGACACGGACTGTAGTAAAACGGTAATGATACGTATAGGTACGATCAGATTTTAGAGACCTTAAGTGGGAAATCGTTATTTGTGGTTTTTTGAGATTTTCTCCTAGAATTTTTGAGATATCGGATAAAATAACGTCATATTCTTCATCAACGATAAATTTCCGATTCCGTAACAACCCAACAAAGTCTTTTTGGAGGAAAAAAAATTTTGACCCCCGGCAGGTGGCGATCGTCGACTTTCGTAATTTTTTTTGAGACTTTTGGGGGGTCGTGAGGGGTTAAAATTGTTTTTCGCCCGAAAAGACTTTGTAGCACCATTTCGGAAACGGAAATTTCCCGCGCAATGCGAATATCATGAAATAAAGGCATTTTGAAGCCAAAAAAAAATTGACCCCGTTCCCGAGGTGTTTTTTTGCAGGCCCTGAAAATGGCGATTTTCGAAGTGCCGCCACGGCCACAAAAATTGAGCTATCCGGATGATCCTTATCTAGTTATCGAGAGCTCGGCGGACCCTTCAAAAAGTTACTCGTGCAATTTTCCGTCAGACGAACGGGACGAGATATACAACATCGCGAAAAGTCGATTTTTCGACGATTTGCGATATCCATCGAAATTGGCATTATTGCATTCCGGTGAATTTTAATCCTTTCTCAAGCTCTAGGAACCTACATCGATCGCAAATTTTCCGTACAACAAGAAAATCCTGGTTTCCTTTGTGAACTTTCAGTTTTCATCGACCTTAAGAGGATAAATTGTTATTTCGGGTTTTTCGCGTTTTCCTCCTAGAATTTTTTAGATATCGGCCAAAATAACGTCATATTCTTTATCAGCGACAACTTTCCGATTCCGTAACTCCCCGATAAACCCTTTTTGGAGGAAAAAAAAATCGACACCCGGCAGGTGCCGATGGTCGATATTCGCGATTTATTTTCGAGATTTTGAAAGGTCTAAGGGAAGGTCAAAATTTTTCTCACCCAAAAAACACTTCGTAGCGTCATTTCGCAATGAAAACTTCCCGTTAGAGTTTCAAGCAACCTTAAAAATGATATTAATCGAACGACACGACACTCGTCGCACTCGTTTTGTTCAATTGCTTCTGATTTATTTTTCATACGCCAATTCGTTTAATTCAATGACCCAGGATAATGCATGATCTCTATATCTCTTTATTGATATAAATATATATATATATACACATATCTACGCGTATAAGTCGTATAGTTAAACATCAGAGTTCTGTCCAGAGGCGACCGCGATAAATCCGCAAGTGACGAGAGCGTACTGAAAGGAGATACGTGCGAAAAGTCTATTGGACGTGGGTACTTGTGATTTGATTAAATAACTAGCGACATCCCATAAATCGTTCCTCCGTTCTGGTAGCCGAGCCTCGAACGACCCAGTCGCTCTCAATTCTTGCCCTCGACAACGAAGATCATCGATTGTTACCATCCAGCTGTAAAAAATTAATTTTACACGAAGAATACTTCATTGGCCAAAAAGTAACTGCGTTTTTAATACACAGAGACCTGTATCAATCTACAGGAAAAAAAACGCAGTGTCTTTTTGGCCAAGACAACGATACGGCATCAACATTGAAAAAAAACATTGCCATCGGTGATATTTGCATGAGGGACACCTCCACGTCTCAATTATGAGAATGACATCATCTCGACAATGTGTCACGATTGTCAAGACTCGTGTTCACTGTTACGAATCGCTCGAAAAAAAGCTCGTTGAAGAAACCGAGTGGTAATAACGATTACAGAAAATATACAGAAAATAATACGAGCAATAATGTACGCGAGTACGAAGGAAATAATTATCCGTCAACCTTGAAGAACGAGGGAGTATCGGATTGGCCAAAAAGTAATTGCGTTTTTTGTGCGTACATTCGTACGTCTATGTTTGTGAAAAAAACGCAGTTACTTTTTGGCCAGCTCAATGACTCACGTACGATAAATTTAAGCGTGTAATAAAGGCAGCTGGCTCGTAGCAGAATGATCATAAATGATGTTTTTAGACTTTTACTTCATTCTATAATGTTTTGTACGGTGTAAAGCTGTACATTTTGTTCCAGGGTAAACAGCTATGCAGTGTTGTATTGTTGCGCAGATATTTTGTATTTCTTCGCTTTGTACCGGCCTTATACTTTTCTACTCGCAATGAACGCCTCGTATATAGTTATTTATGCAAGATGACGCTGATTTTCATAACTCGGAGAGTCGGACAACGCTTGAGCTAAAATCACGACGTCTCTGTCTCTGTCTCTGTCTCTCTCTCTCGTTAACGAGCTGCGGTCACGCCGCGCTTTACATTACTGGCATCGTTTCCAGCTCTGTCTAGGCACTCTACGTCTTTCAAACTATCAACTAGTTTTTTTTACAAAAATCTAATTTTTCAAAAATAATTTTTTTTTTTCAAAAAACATTCTTTTTTTTTAAAATGATTTTTTTTTTTCAAAAATCATTCTTTTTTTTGAAAAATAATTTTTTTTTCAAATTTCTTTATTTATATTTCAAATTTAATATCTTTTTTTGGTAATAATAATATTGTTTTATCTATTACATTCGTAGGCTTTATGTTAATTTTGAATTTTAGTATTTTTTGAAGTTTTTTATGTCAAAATTAATTAATTTATTTATTATAATTATAATAAATATATATTATTATATATTTATTCAAATTATACATATTTCATATATAATAAATACATAATTAATTAATGTACAAATAAACTTAATTAATTATGTATAAATTACTAATTTATATCAAAATTAATTTTTTCTTTCAAAATTAAATTTTAGTCCTTTTTAAAGTTTTTGCTTTTCAAATTCATTTCTAGACGAACTGACAACTACTAATTCACGTGTACATAGAAGCCAAGAGATCATTAGAGAGAAAGAAGAGAGACAGAGAGAGAAGGGAGAGGGAGAAGGGAGAAGGGAGAAGAGGGAATCGAGAGTTAATCGAGTATTGCGTGAGCACATAAGCATTCTCAGTGCGTCGGTAGTATAATTGGAGCGCGATATCGATGGAAATGGATGATTATGTACGTCGCGAGTGTAACTCGAGTAACCCGAGAACGGAAACGTAGAGCCAAAGACGAATGAGAAAAGGGAACATATGCTGATGGATTATAAAAGCGAGTAGCTGTTAAATTAACTCGCACGTACGTCGAATCTATGAGTGGTACTGTTCTTTCTTCGTTTTTCCATTCGGTTTTACTAGGAAATTCTCGTTTCCACCCGGGTGTATTATTATCGAAGCGATAGAGCAATGGGTCTATATGGCGTTGCGCAATCGAGACTCTTCGTGATAAGTTCTCGACGATAGAGAAAACTCGGGAGAAGTCTCTTATAAGCAAATGGACATTGGATTTATTCTACTTCTTTATATCGTCGTTGTATTGCCTCGCGAGGATTATTTCGCAATGACGATATATCGTTAAGGTCATATTGGACTGTCTCGTTTCGAGGATACGCCTTGAAATTATTCTGCAACGTTTGCAAATCTTTATATATAATTGTTTGTATAACAAAATTTTTGAAAGAAATAAGAAAGTAAGATATAAATAAATAAGTAAATAAGTAGGAAAGTAAATAATGAGGAAATAAATAAATTAATAAATCAATAAATAAATGAAGAAATAAAATCTTTATATAAATGTTTGTATAACAAAATTGTTGAAAGAAATAAGAAAGTAAGATACAAATAAATAAGTAAGTAAGTAGGAAAGTAAATAATGAGGAAATAAATAAATTAATAAATTAATAAATCAATAAATAAATGAAGAAATAAAATATTTATATAAATGTTTGTATAACAAAAATTTTGAAAGAAATAAGAAATAAAATACAAATAAATAAGTAAATAAGTAGGAAAGTAAATAATGAGGAAATAAATAAATTGATGAATTAATAAATTAATAAATAAATGAAGAAATAAAATATTTATATCAACGTTTGTATAACAAAAATTTAGAAAAAAATAAGAAAGTAAAATACAAATAAATATGTAAGTAAATAAGTAAGGAAGTAAATAAAGAAATGAGGAAATAAATAAATCGATGAATTAATAAATTAATAAATAAATGAAGAAATAAAATCTTTATATCAATGTTTGTATAACAAAATTTTTGAAAGAAATAAGAAAGTAAAATACAAATAAATAAGTAAATAAGTAAGAAAGTAAATAAAGAAATGAGGAAATAAAAAAATCGATAAATTAATAAGTAAATAAATAAATAAATAAATAAATAAATGAGGTAATAAATATGTTGTCTGGCAATAATTACATCGACGATTGGCAATTACATTTCCAAGTATCGCAATTTGCAATTAAATATCATGATGTAACGACTTGTAACGCTCGAAGAACAAGAATCGAGTTTCGAGAAAGGCCTCGATATGGTAGGTTCGTCGGAATGTCGAGAATTTGAAAATCATTTCACGATAATTAAAAGCTGGACAATTTCGCACAATCTCATCCAATATGTTTCTTTCTCTTTCAACGTTTAACATTTATCTAATTATTGTATAATTCTCGATGAGCCAAGCACACGTGATTCATAGAAATACGTGCTAACGATGCGAATAAGTATCAAAGTCCGACGATGCAATCCAATTTCACATGAGTCACGAAAAGTTGACTCATTAAAAAATAATAGTTTATATCTTTGTCTCTAACTTCGTGTCACGTAGAAAATTATACGAAGCAGAAAGCTAATAATACATAACGATCGTACAAAAAAAATCGGTTCTTAAAATTCTTCTTTTTGAAAACAACGTTAGAAATTTTTTCCTTATTTAAAAAAAAATTGTTTTTGCCACTTTGAATGAATTCGTGCGTGTGGTTGCACACCAGTGGATGTCAGGAAACCCAAATGTATACAAAATGCCAGGAATTTTCCGGTATTCTCTGTTAGTTCTTGTTCAAAAAGAAAAAAAATGAATTTTTGTACACACGGCGTCACGACTTTGTTCGAAGTAGAAAATTTTGCATATCGGTGAACTCTCGTAGCGGACATACGGCAGGGGGTCGCGATCAGAGAGCGTGTAACCGGCGTTGCGAATAAAAGCTTCGAAAGTAGGGAGAAGAAAGAAAGAAAGAGCGAGTGCGAGATAAACGAAGATAGAAAAAGAGAGAGAGACAAAAATAAAAAAAAGAAATGAGAGAAAGAGGAGTGAGTGAGAGCGAGATGGATGATGAGACAATGGTACATTGTACGCCTCTCCCGGTAGGAACAACCCGGTGCACGCACCGGCATCCGCTTCTGATCTCACGCACATTCACGACGACACTCTCAGGTCCGTTTTAAAGCTCTCCCCACAATGTGCCACGAGACACGAAGCAATTTACGACCGCGGTCGTAACGTTCGATGTTAAACGTATATCCGGTCCTTTTCGATCGCCTACGAAATTATATGTATGTATGTATATATATATATATATATATATATATATATATATATATATATATATATATATATATATATATATATATATATATATATATATATATATATATATATATATATATAATGAATATATTATATTATATTATATGAAATTTATATTGTTATATATAATTATATTTATATTAAAAATATTATATTAAAAAACTGCCTGCGGCGGGAATCGAACCTCAGACTATTTGATTACTAGACCCGATCGCTACCCGGTTAGCCACACCAGATGTTTGTTATAAAATATTATATTATAATATATTATATATTATATATAATATTATATATCATATTATATATCATATATCTTATATCATATTATATATCATATATATGATATTATATATTATATTATATATCATATATTATATATTATATATTATATTATAAATTAAATTAAATACGCGATCCCACTTATCAATCATTTCGATTAAAGTCAATTAAAGTCGATTTACGAATCAACGTTCAATTAAATTACAAGAACGAACGAATAATTACTCGAAATTGATTTTAAAATAATTAATTGAATAATTATTACATTCTATTCTTTAAATTTCTTTTGTCTGTTTGCATTTTGACTTTTATTATGAACGCAGCTTTATCGACGAGGATCCTTCTTGTTCTCGTATAATAATCTCGTCTTGTCTCTTTCTCTCGCTCTTTCCTCGCTTCGTCCCTCTTCCCTTGAGTCTTGCTCGTTCTCTCTCTCTTCCTCTTTCTTTCGTTTTCTTCACGAGGAAGCCAGAGGAGGAAGGGAGAAAGTAAAAGAGGACACAGAAGAGTTGCAGCTCGTTTCGCAGTGTGGGCCGTTTCGTGCCGCGTTTAAACATAGACCGTGACGTCATGCGACGAAGATTCTCTCTCTTTCTCTCTCTCTCTCTTTCTCGCTTTTTTTCTCTATCTGACGTTAATGTTCTCTTATGCTTACGCAGGCCTCCACTGTAACCAACCAACGTGTTATACACTTGCGCATCGTTTTTTTTGTTGTTGTTGTCTCGTTCTACAAACGTGGAAGAAAAACAACCGAGCGCGAAAACGAATACTTAAAGACCGCGAAGAAATTTTGACAAGTGTCAAAATGACGAGGGTCGCGAAAAACAAGTCTTCGAAAGTTTTTCGTCGTTGCGTTTACGATCTTCGACTCCGTTTCTCGAGTTGCTGTTGACAAGCGAATGACTTCTTTCATTTTGAAATAGAATTTAATTAAATTGTATTTAAAAATAAAGAAATCGAATAAACAACTTTTGGTAAGAAGACAAAAAAATTGAGAAATTTAAATTTAATATTTATTTTTTAATTGTCAAAAAAAAAATGCGGATATGAGAAAGTCGTGTCAACAAGTCATTTCACTCGGCGAGTCTAATGATCGTTGTCTCGCAACTAAGTAGGAGATCGTCTTTCGTCGTCGTCGTCGTCGTCGTCGTCGTCGTTGTTGGGTAACTGACCTTTCCTGGGAGCGAAATCATTGACCCGTTCTCCGGGATGCACCGATGTGCACTTCTCGTCGTAACGACGAATAAGAGAGTGCGACTTCTTCTTCTCGTTCCCTGTAGGTTCACGTCGACAACCGCGATCGTCCATTAGCGCGTGGCTCTTTATGTTAGTAAAAGTGCGTAATGGACAAGTCGCGCTATGTTCGCTCACGAATCGCTTAAGTATTTCGCACGGTCCTCGAGAACTCTCTCACCGTACGCAAAGTAAAAACGTGGTTCGTTAAAGGGTCGGTCAATAAAAAAAAAAAAAAAACAAAATAAGAAAAAAGAAATAATAACGAACGATAAAATTTTTACGATTAAATTAAAATTCAAACAATCAAATTAATCGAATTAATTGAATTTATCGAATTAATCGAATTTATCGAATTAATCGAATTTATCGAATTTATCGAATTAATGGAATTAATCGAAGTTATCGAATTTATCGAATTTATCGATTTAATCGAATTTATCGAATTAATAAAATTAATAAAATTCTTTTTCTATACGAATATTCATTTGTTCGATAAAAGGAAATAAATCCATTTCCAAGATTTCCTTTTTTCACGAAACAATTTTTTCATCACATTTTTATTTACCATTCGACTTTATTGACTTTTTTTGCGAACGAGCGAAGGACATTTGCGAAGAAAATTTATCGAAATGTCCCTGAGGAAAGGAGTAAAGTTCTACGTAGGATCGGTTACTAATATGGCGTTAATATACGTATACAGTCTCGTAAAATCATCGGACACAAGTGTTATCGCATCTCGTAAGAAATTACAGCACTCGGTGCAGTAAGCATGCAATATATCCGTGCATAATACATAGACGTGTATCTCATCCGTTTTGAATATATATACATACGTTTGTGCTTCGAAGAGAACAACGACAGATCGTTGCGCGAAATGGCCTTGCGGTGCAAACGATTCGTCCAGTGACAGCGACGTGCAGAACTATGGCACGGACCTTAAATGGCCGAGAAGGTAACCGCCGATGCATTGCCAGAGATATTATGGACCAAATGGTACACGCGTTCGACCGTTACGACACCCACTGTCCGATCGCACGTACAAACACCGACCGAGATCTCAACTTCGTTTCCATAAAGATATTATTTTATTCGATATTTTACCTCGACGATAAAGATAATTTCTTTTTTTATTACTTCGAATAAATTTTCCCTTTTATTATTTTGGTTTTTTTTTTGGAATAAACGAAATCTTTTTTTGTTTTTGAGAAGACGAGGTTGTTGAGAAATCATATTGTAGGATGTTGACTCGAAATATAATTGATTTCGGTTTGAATAAATTTAATTGGATAATTTCTGTTAATTAGAATAAATTTGATCGGACAATTTTGATTAATTAGAATAAATTTAATGATACAATTTTAATCAATTGCAATAAATTTAATCGCATAATTTCTGTTAATTGGAATAAATTTGATTGGAAAATTTTGATTAATTAGAATAAATTTGATTGGAAAATTTGAATTAATTAGAATAAATTTGATTGGAAAATTTGGATTTATTAGAATAAATTTGATTGGAAAATTTTGATTAACTAGAATAAATTTGATTGGAAAATTTTGATTAATTAGAATAAATTTGATCGGACAATTTTGATTAATTAGTATAAATTTAATGATACAATTTCAACCAATTGGAATAAATTTAATCTCATATAAACAATTGACTAATTGAAATAAATTAAATTAAACATAATTTTGTATTATTTCGAATAAACTTTCATTATAATATTTTTCTTCTGATTAAAAACGAAGAAAATTTTGTTTCTCGATAAAGCAAGTTTCTCGCGAGACAGGCGAGCCAATAATAAATTCCACATTCGTGTAAGAGAGAGGGTTAATCGCCCTGAGTGCATCCTCGCACGAGTATACACCCTGTCGTGTTCGGAAATCCGAGTACTTCTCTCTTTCGCTTTTACAGTCTCGCGCCTTCTCTATTTTTCTTTTCCTCGCTGGTACGTTCGTTTGCACGCAAGCAACCTGACGTATCGTAACGTTAGGGTTGGGTCTGGTTTCGATAAGAACAAGAGTGCCTGTAGATCGCATCTCTTCTCCCTCATCCTTTCGTCCTTTTATAAATTCTCGTTTATCTTTCATTCGCAAATTCTTTCGCGGACGCGAAGAAGTAACTGGCAATATGCCGAGTGCATATACGCCGGTAAGTATTACCTACCGATCTTAATCAGACCGATCTGACCTCGGTTAGTTTGTCACGTGACACGTGACTCGAATACGCGAAACGGAGAACAATCTTTGCACTCGGAAGAATCAATAAATAATTCGCCGATCACGCACGAGCTCGCATACATGTTTATGGCATGGCGGAAAACTTCTATCGTTCCTTCGCTCCAATGCTACTGGAATTATAATTCTCATCCACCGATCGGACAGTCGAGAACAGATTTATTCGCTCTGTTCGAATTAAATTGTGATACGATTTTTGCCGAAAAGAAATTAAAAGAAAAGAATTTAATGAAAGTTTTGATCAATTTTGATGAAATCGTTTTTTTTTTTCGAATGAATTATTAGGGACGATTATTTTAAAATGGAGTTTGGAATTTTATAAATTTGATCTGATAAAAAAATAAACAATTTTTAGATACGGAAATTAATTAATTTGTGATCTAATATTTTGATAGATTTGTGCATTTTATCGTAAAGAATTATAATGAACGATTTTTTTTTTCGGGAATAAAATTTTTAATTACAGAGATCAAAAATATATTTTAATTCTTGGGAATTAATCTTGTCGATATACGAACAAGAAACAAAGTACAAAAAACATAATTTAACCTGTTTTATATTTTCGGGAAATTTTGATCCAATATTTTGATAGATTTGTGCATTTTATCGTAAAGAATTATAATGAACGATTTTTTTTTGTTAATAGCATTTTTAATTACAGAGATCAAAAATATATTTTAATTCTTGGGAATTAATCTTGTCGATCCACGAACAAGAAACAAAGTACAAAAAACAAAATTTAACCTGTTTTATATTTTCTGGAAATTTTGATCCAAAATTTTGATAGATTTGTGCATTTTATCATAATGAACGATTTTTTTTTGTTAATAGCATTTTTAATTACAGAGATCAAAAATATATTTTAATTCTTGGGAATTAATCTTGTCGATCCACGAACAGAGACGAACAGAGAGAAGGAGAAATTTATTGCTGTATAGATTAATAAATTTATTATGCCTTGACACGCTATGGGGCAAATTTACAAAACCGTGTAACGACTTAAAAAGAATTTACAAAATTATATAATAACTTACAAATATGACTTACAACTAAAAAACAGAGCAAGACTTACAATCGAGAGAGAGAGAGAGAGAGAGAGAGAGAGAGAGAGAGAGAGAGAGAGAGAGAGAGAGAGAGAGAGAGAGAGAGACAGAGTGAGAAAGAGAGAAAGAAAGCAAGACTTACAATCGAGAGAGAGAGAGAGAGAGAGAGAAAGAGTGAGAAAGAGAGAAGGAAAGAGCGAGAGATGGAGGAAAAAGTTCGCGTAGGCGAATACGAAGAGCGTGCGATCGCGGGGAATCTCCTCTCGGCTCCATTCACTCGACGCCTCCTCGTGTCCATTCATGGTGCTCGAGAGGATTTACTATGTCGCGTGTATTATATCGCTTGGCAAACGCGTCTCTCGTCGATGGCCGGTCACACCGGTATTATTATCTGGACTATAAAACACCATCGGAATGGAATTATACCGCGAGAGAACGAGATATGAAAGAGAAAGGTTGGCGCCAAGCGCGAAATACGAATTTCCAATAATAAAAATTCGCCCTGCACATTTTTTCATTCAAAGTCTCAAAATCAAATTTCTCACTTTACCAACCTACGATAATAACCAAATATCATTTTTTTTGTCTATATCAAATCATAAATTTAAAAAAATTAAAGAGATAAATTATAGAGAAGAAAAAATCAAATTTTTGTTTATGTTGAAAAATTGAGTTTTCGGTTGAATTTGAGATTGGACGAAGTCAGTTTTTCAAGGAATTGGGATAAGGAGACACGTGCTGTATCTAAAATACGAAAAATTGTGAGTTATAGTTGAATAAAATGAAATTATTGTTATTTTTTTTTTCATTTTTTTTTCAAGACTCGAGCAATAGAACGATAAATCCATCGTAATATTGTGTCTCCCGATCGTTTGTCATAGTTCGCAATCGCCATGTACGACTGAACAACACAGTCTCACGTTGCGCAAGCTCTCCTGCATCGCTCCATTAGTCGACCGTCGTAAATAACAATTTTCAAAGCCTACACGACTGTCACTGTCACACGACAGTCTTAACAATATCGCGAATAAAAAAAACCGAACGAACCGAATAAAAAAACCGAATAAAAAAAAAATCGATCGAAATCTTCGATGTCGATCGATCGTTTCAAATTCAAGAATATTGTCCAATTTGTAACGTCAATTTTTCAAAAATACTTCGACCAATGCTGGATCTCGTTCTTTTTTTAAATAAAAAACAATTCTAAAATTATGAAAATTGTAAAAAATGCGAGATAAAAAGTTCACGAGAATAAATTAAATTTTTCATGCAAAGTTCGAGTTCCTGTCTGTTTTCTTAAATTGTTTTTGTCACGAATGAAAATACAGCGATCATAATTTTTATCGGGAATTAAGAAGGAACGTTTGGAATAATCGCGATGATAATAATCATCGAAAAAAAAAAACAAACACACACACACAAGGAGAAAAAAAAATTCAGGATATATTTATGATATCCGAGTGCAAATGAGAGATAACGAAGCGATAGGCGATCGGTATTCGCCCACACGCGATAAACATTGTTTTTTCTTCCGTAACCATCGCCTACTTGCAAAACTCCACGCTCGTGGTATCCTCGTCTGTTTTTCTGCCGTTGGACGAATTATCGCTGCGACGTGAACAAACGAGAGTACGAGATACGCCAAGAGGGAGAGAGTGTGCAATAATCGGTCCATTCTTCTCGATCCTCGACGCACGTACGGTGGTTCATTCATAAAACGAATATGGAGGGAATAATTTTATTTTTTTTATTTTTTTCTCTTTTTGTGATTCGTTCATTTTCCGTTTTTTTTTCATCTTCATTATCGAATTTAATTATTTCTGGTTGGATTAGATATTTTTATTTTTTAATTTTTGGAGTATTTTTGTTTGTTTTTGTAAATTTTATTTTGCTTTAGTTTTTTTCGTCGTCTTTTTCCTTGATTAGCACAGGCAGGAATGAAGTGACGTTGTACGACGTGTCGAGTGTTGTTCGCTTGAGAGCATGGGAGAGAGTGAGAGAGAGCGAGAGTGGGGGAGGCCAGTCTACGTAGTATCGCGGCCAGGCTGAGGAGTTCGGGGGGGGGGGGGGGGCTCTCTATGTCGTCTCTTGTCGTTTTCTCTCTCTTTCTCTCTTTCTCTATTACTCGCACTCTGTCTCCGTCTCTCTTTTTCTACACTTTCGTTGTCGACCGTCTACACTCAAGGGCTCCAGAGATATGCTACTTGAGAACGTGAACTAGAGGTTCTACAGACTTATGTATGACAGACCTAATGTATGCGTAAAGGGTATAAATATATATATTATGGCCAAAAGTTGGCCAAAAAGTTGTTGCGTTTTTTTTTTTCATACGGACATTTGGTCTCGTGTATTAAAACTTTCACCAAAAAGTCTCTAATGGATGGATATTTATGATTGTGCATAAAAAACGCAGTTACTTTTTGGCCAAGCCAATATCTATTACACTGGCCATAAAGTTATTGAGTTTTTTTTTACATAGACGAATATTTATGCTCGTGTAGGTATTAGAACTTTGGCCAAAAAGTTTTGTGTTTGTTTCTAATAGACGAAGGTTCATGTTCCTGTATAAAAAACGCAGTTACTTTTTGGCCAATCCAAAATTATTCGCTGGCCATAAAGTTAGTGTGTTCTTTCTTCATAGACGGACATTGGAGCGCGTGTATTAAAAACGCAATTACTTATTGACCTAATACTTACAATAATTCCCTTGACCAAAAAATCTCCGCTTATGGAAAAAAAAACGCAGTTACTTTTTGGCCAATCCAATGGCCATAAAGTTTTTGCGTTTTTTTCCATAGGCAGAGATTTTTTGGTTTGATTTTTTGAAAAAAAAAAACGCAGTTATTTTTTGGCCAATCCAATGGCCATAAAGTTATTGCGTTTTTTTTTCATAGGCAAAGATTAACGCTCGTGTATTAAAAACGCGGTTACTTTTTGGCCAAGCCAACGTATACGCGTCTTGTGTAACATATATATACGTCGATGTATATAAAATATGAATCGCGTATAGAAACGGCCAAGAAGAAGTGCGCGTGGCTCTCCGTACCGTCAGCGAATAAAGGAGCTCATTCATTCGACCTACAACCTCCACGTGTTCCGTGACTCGAGAATACGAATATACGCGGATTGTTTTATTGAACGTCGGATTTATTAATGCCTGTTTACGACACCGAACGACGAGCTCGACTGTTATAAAAGTATTACGATACTATTATAAACGTTCCTTATTCAAACGATAACACCAACTGACCGCGATGTAAAATGTGTCCGACCTCAAACTTAGCACGGTGTATATTTTACGAGCATGAGAAGAACACAATTATCCCGGCAAATTGATTAATCGTTACTATAAATAATTCGACGTTTGAATTTGTAATAAATTAGTCCCGAGAAGGAAGATCGTTGCTGAAGAAGAATTTTATGCGAAACGTTATCGAAAGGGCGTTATCGAAATTTTTCTTTTTTGTATGCAAATTGAACAAAGACGGATGATCGTGGCTGCGGAATTGAGAGAAAGAGAGACGGAGAGAATGAACGAAGAGTTTCTCCACCGGAAGTGAACATCCACGAGAAATGCACGACCGAGAGAAGGGACGCTCTGCCTCTCTCTCTCTTTCTCTCTCTTTCTCTCTTTGTCGTTCTAGCTCCCCCGCTCAACATGACCGGAAGTCGATGATATTTGCAAACACGCGTCGAGGGTGCAACGTTGCCCGAGCGATAAGATCGTAGCAAAGAAATATCTTTGTCGCTGCCGCAGTGACTACTTATATATATATTTTTTTTTTTTCTATCCTCGAGTCACCGTATCGCTAACTCGCGTTTCATTTTCCGTCAGAATTCAGAAAAGTTAGTCAAAGTGATTTCCAGCTTCATCGACGAAAATCACAATTTTCTTTCGTAAAAATCGAATTTATCGAAACGAGACAAAGTTTTTATTTCCGTCGAGTACGTAAAAGCGAAATGAGAACAAAAAAAGATCTCGAGAGAAACGACGGAAAGATCTTGGACCAATTTGTAAGTCTCTCGCGACTTGTTCTTTTTTCTTTGCTTTTTTTATTTTGTGAAAATATACGACGTTTCGTTGAGAAAAACACGCGTGGAATAAAAAAGAATGAAACGTTGAAATAAAGATAATAATCGAGCGGAGAAACGAGTGTTGGACTTGGGCGAGTCGTCGGACCTTTACGGGAAACGCGAGTTTGAGTCGAAAAAATAGCGTGAGCTCATATTCTTTGGAAAGTTTGTGAAATCGTTAAAGATTTTTATGTCGTTCTTCGCGAGACGGAAAGTTTGCGTTTTTTTTTTGGAGCGAAACGGTGGAAAACGAGAATTGAAAATAAGTAAATGGGCAATGACGTCATCGGTCGAGAGCGTCTGCGTCGTTGGATCTACGACGAATATTATAGCGTTTCGTGTATAATTCATCGATTTGTCGAAAAACCTTTCGTTCCTCCCTATTTCCTAGGTCGTCCATTGTTTTCTCCGACGGTCAACGTCCTCCCAGTCGCCTTGCCAATAAACTTTGTCGCGGAAGTAATCGCCTTGACTTCCTGGCCCCCGTTCCATTGTTGAATCATTTGTATCAGTCAAACCGAACGATTTCTCCCCGTCGAAAAGCTTCCACAAGAATAAATGATGTATACAAACAGTTTAATCCACCGCGACGGAGATTGGATGGTTTTTGATCGAGAATTTCTCAAATATCGTAACATCTATCGAATCGACGATATTTTGCATTTTGATGTATGTATTTAAATCATTTTTTGACATTCGAGCAGCACGTTCGATTGGAAATTTGTCGTACAACAAGAAAATTACGATTTTGTTTTCGATTTTTCAGAATTTATTGATTTTAGGAGAGAAAAAAGGGCGAAAAACTGAAATTTTAGTTTTTTGGTCTGTGCCACCATATTTCGATGGGAAATTTTCTGCTGAACACGAATATCATAAAAGTTTATTCCTCGGTTAACAATATCCCGGTCAAAATTCGAAAAATCAGATTTTTTAAAAAATTTTTTGGTTTTTTGTCTATTTTTTTCAAATTTTCGGTGAAACGATGATGATTTTCGGAATGTGCGGGAAATTTTCGATGGAAATAAGCGCTTTTAGACAGATTTTTGCGAACAAAAAAAATTGCGTCCTCCCGTGGCGCTGTTTTTTGGCTATTTTTCTCTCAGGGAGAGCGTTTTGAGGGTGAGGGTGGTAAAGGATCGCTGTTCGAGTCTTGGGAAATCTCGCCAAGGTCTTAGGGGATGAAATTAATGCTTTTTCAGACATATACACATATATATATAGTTATAGAATTGGGGATGTACTATGTACATAACTATTTGGGAGGTCTTTTCTCGTCTTGATGTCTGTGTACATAATGTACGTGTATTATGTACGTAACATATATCTACAAAAATGTATACACAGATGGGGGATGGTATTGGGGTGTGAGAGAGGGATAGTTCGCAGTCATTTCTCTGGTAGCTCTATCGAGTATTCTCGAAGCGAGGGTGCTGGAGCACCCCGAGGACAAAACTTGGGAAGTCTAGACGATAAAGGAGACACTCACACAAACGCAAACACACACACACACACATATATATATATATATATATATATATATCTTGTCTTATAGAATAGAAGCGAACAAATTGTGATCTGCTAAATCAGCCAAAAAGCAAGCGACAGGCGACGGTCCTAAAGAAAAAAAATGGCTTTAAGAATTTGGCGGTAAATTTATTTTACAAAAAAAATAAAAATAAAAAAACGCAAAACACGAAATTTTTATTCTCGGTAAAAGGAAAAAAATGTTTATTCGTAATCTCCTAAATCAACCTAGCGACCGACGACGTTTCTAAAAAAATCGCTTTGAGAATTTCTCGATAAATTTATTTTACAAAAAAAGAAACTATAAAAAACACAAAACCACGAAATTTTTATTGTCGATAAACCGAGACAAAATTGTTTATTTGTAATCTGCTAAAACAGCCAAAAAGCTAGCGAGAGGCGACGTTCCTAAAGACAAAAAATCACTTTGAGAATTTCTCGGTAAATTTATTTTACAAAAAACAATCAAAAACACAAAACCACGAAATTTTTATTGTCGGTAAACCGAGAAAAAATTGTTTATTTTCAACGCGACACGAGATGTATCAAGAGGGATTGTATTGTTGTTTTTTTCTTTACGGTGGTGTACGGTTCTATGACAAAGGCTTCGTTGCCGCAGGAGAACAGGACGCTGCGGTTTCCTGCGCGAACGCGATCACCGCGAGCGAGACGATAAAAAAACGGATTTCTTTTTTTTTCTTCTTTTCGCAGACGAAATTTACGTTATTGTATCGTTGCACGGTCACGAACGGTCGTGCGGGATTGTAAAATCACGCGCGTTAAACCCTCGCGCGATTTGCGAGGCGAGTTTTCGCGATTACGACCAGTTCGTCATACGGCGACGATGCGATCCGCGAAGCTGTTAAACGTAGGAATATATATAGGAAGTTTGACGGGAGTCGTGAAAACCAACAACGACGAGATGCGTAATAACTACGGCGCGCGTAACGAGATGACAACGGGCACGGGGACTTTGGAACGAGCGAGATTTAACTGCTGCTTTCCAAATGTCATTTCTCGAAATTACTCGCACTTGCCATTCTGAGAAATTTGTACGATTTTCCCATCGTACGTTGCTATCGTATATACAATTTTGATTAATAAAAATTAATTATTTACAAATTTATTTAGCCAAAAAACGCATTTTATTTCATTAATGATTTCTTTAATTTTATTTAACTTCGTTTAAATTCATTTAATTTTGTTTAATTTCATTTAAATTTATTTAATTCCATTGAAATTTATTTAAATTCATTTAATTTGATTTATATTTATATAAATATTTTTATTTTTATTTAAATTGATTTAATTTGATTTATATTTATATAAATATTTTTATTTAAATTGATTTAATTTGATTTATATTTATATAAATATTTTAATTTTTATTTAAATTTATTTAATAGTAATTTTTATACATACAATTAATTTAGCGGTCGCGAAATCTTTTATATTTTTGAAATTTCGATTTCGAGTCGAAAAAAATGTTTCCCTGGGAATATTATGACTTTTATTTTGCGATTTTGAAATATTTCGTTAAGAGCGTGAACCGAACGATCGTACGAATCGCGAATATTACAAGTTTCCTCAAGAGTTTGCAATAATCATCGATCCGATCGGAATGAAAGGATTCATTAAAATTCTCAATGTCGCTTTACGTACACGGACGTGAGTTCGAGCGTGTTCATGAATTATACGCGAGAATATTTCTATATAAATCCGTGTGTCACACGACGTTGCCAGCATACTTCTCGTTCATCCCGTGCGATTCTTCGTGACACGTATAAACGAATGCGAGTGCGATGGACGGCAGTATTTTGCAACTTCCACGTTCGTTTCGTAACGAGATGACATCCATCGTCGTAATGGAGTTAAACTCGTAACAAAAAAAAAAAAAACAAAATAAAAAAAGAAGAAAAAAAATGCAAAAAATATTCAGGGACACGCGTCGAATGGCAAAGTTCACGAACCGCGTGGCAATTGCCATTCGTACGAGCCTATCATTATCGCGCGTATCGTCTAACGCCTGTTTTACGTCGTTCGCGATCGTTCCCGTTCGTTTTTACGAGCCAGTTTTTTTGCGAATTAAAAATTCGAGAATAATCTCGATGGAAACGAATCCGCTGATCCTTGGCAGCTGGCAGAAAAAAGATTTTTTAATTCAAACACCATGAAACAAAATTTAACAATTATTTAAATTGAATTATTATTTTTAGCAATTTTTTTCATGTTTTTAGGCCAAAATGTAACGATAATTTTTTTCAAGTTTTTTTAGAAATGGAACAAACTGTAAGAAGTATGGGGAACAAATTTAATAACGCGATACAAATTTTGATTACTTAATCAAAATCATTTTTTAACTCGACAAGATATAACGATAATTATTTTTCAGGTTTTTTTAGAAATGGAGAAAACTGTAACAAGTATATGGAACAAAATTAGCAGAAAAATACAAATTTAATAATGCGATACAAATTTTGATTACTTAATCAAAATCATTTTTTAACTCGATCGGATAATTGTACAATTTTTATTCCGATACAGTTTTAATTTCTGTTTTTTTACATAAAAACGTATCCGCGACAATTATTTTCCGTCCCGTTAGAAACGTAGGAAGTTGCATAAACAGATGATTGCGATAAAGGGGTGACAAAAAGAAGATAAAAAAATGGAACTGTTAAGAGACAAATAAAAGTACGGAACTCGACGTCCCGGAAATTGTCGAGGCGTTCGTTTCACTGGTTGTACGGTATAGTGTCTCATTATTACAGAGTGCATTTCCTCGGGTCCAACATCAGTACTCCGAGTGACTAATTGCTCTCCTAGCTCGTTTCTTTCTTTCGTCGCGTGCGCGCTTCCCCCTTTTTCCCCACCCCACTTTCATTCTCCTCCCCTCGAAACTCGTTGTAATTTTTTTTTTCATTGTTGACTCACGCACCGTTCGTCGATAAACATTCGATGATGCGGATCGACTATTCTCGCACTATAATTATCCATAATTATCGCATAATCGTCCATGTTCGTTTCACTTTCACAATTCATCGAAGAAAAAAATTCTCAATCGAGATTCGCCAATTTTCTTTTCTTTGTTCTCCTTTTTATCCGTTTCGTGCGAAAGATTCGTCGTGCCAAAAGAACGAAGATGGATAAAATCGATTTTGTCGTAGGAGGGTTGTAAACAACCCTTGGAAAACAGCCAAACCTTGAGATTGAATAATTTTGACAAAATGGGGAAATGGATTTCTGTGTTTTTTGGGGGAAACTGTCAGTTTTGTGGGAATTTTTTTATAGCACGTTTCGATCGTAATGGAATTGAGTGATTGGATTAAGGGGGTGGGGATGACGTAAGTTTCATCCACGCTGTGTCTTGAGCGAAAAATAATCGTGGGATGTCCGATGGCTGAGAGACTCGACGTGTGGGCCATTAGCGAAGACGATCCAATAATATCTATGATCGGGTACGACCGCGCCCTGGCTTGTCCATTTCTCTCTCTCTCTCTCTCTCTCTGTCTTTCTCTCTCTCTGTTATGTTACTCTCTGCCTTCATGGCCTCCCCTTTTCCAGCCGCTCTCTATAAATACGTTAACTGCGACCCAGTTTTCTTGCGGGGGAAGCGAAAACATCACGTGCATTTCGGCAGTTCTTCGGATCGAAACGTAAAATCGTTTGGCGAACATTTATTTTATTTCGATAAGCGATCGATTAAATCGATAGATAGAAAATTTATAATTTTCGTTCGTTAACTTTGAAAATTTGATTATTTTGATTTTTTGAATTAAAGCTTTAGAAATTTGACGATGATAAATACGAATTTCGCAGTAATTAATTATTTTAAATTGATAAAAAGTCAAAAATCGAAAACAAATCGATCGATTTATGTTATCTGTTTTTGATTTTTTGTTATATGTCGGTGATACGTTTCTGGTCTTCAAGAATTACACACTGATCTTTTAGAAAGTCCACAGATAAAACTTACTTAATTGTAAAAATCGATAAAAACTCAAAAAATGACAAAAATCGATCGATTTATATTTTCTATTTTTTATTTTTTGTTACATATCGTCCATACGTTCCTAATATTCAACAATTATACTCTGATCCTTTACAAAGTTCACAGCAAAAACTTCCTTAATTACAAAAATCGATACAAATCCAAAAAAAAAAACAATCTGTTCAAATTTTCCATTTTTATTTTCATTTATCACGTCGACCCCTTTCAACCCTTTCGTGACATTCCCGATTCATCGCTAATGTCATCGCAAATATTGTCAAAAAAAGCTCGCGCCATCATTTTTCGGCAAAAAAAAACAAAATATACGAAATATCGTGAAAGCGAACGACAGGAAAAATATGACCGCAGTGACGGAAGATGTCAACGAAGTGTATCCTGTCGAGGATGTGGGTTAGATTGTAAATAGTTCGAGCCAACTACGTAGGACCTTTCCCTGGGCATCGCCCCTTTAGAACGCTTTCGCTCACCCTCGTGTAGTCCTGCGTCAATCACAACGGGGCGCAGAACCTACCCTAATTGGACTCTGCCACCGTAATGGGGTCACTAGCAAATGGCCTTGGTAGATCGACAAAAAAAAAAGAGAATAATAATAAATTGGAACAACGATCGTTGCGCAGGGGGGGGGGGGGGTCGAAAGGGTTTTTCCCCTTTTCGTAGAACGGTGAAAGTTTTCGTGAACGATGATGAAACGACCTATTTTCTTTTGTACGCACAAACACGAGAATGAGGGAAGATCGATGAGTTTTTCGAACGATTTACCAAAATTTCTTTTCCCTATTCAGTCGATATCGAAAATTGCCATTGTTTACGTGTCTCGATGGTTTGATCGATCTATCCCCAGGATGAATGTTCCTGAATTCTGCTTTTCATCGAAAATCCTCCGATTTTGCATTAGTCGAATAACAACCTTTTTCATCCCTTATTCATAAACAAGAAGGGGGAAATTATGTGACAATATTCTTGTAAAATGTCCATGTTTTTTTTTTGTTTTTAATAAAATTGAAGTCGAGGGAAAGTTAAAATACAAAATTAACATTTTTATGAGTTTACGTTCAAATTCATCCCTGAATAACAATTTTCTTGCCCTTTTCCCACAAGCTAGAGAGAGAATAAAATCATCTAAAAACATTTTTCGTTAAATATCAATGCCAACGAAATTTTCTTGAAATAAAATTGAATTTAAATTAAAAATAAAAACAAGAAAATTAACATTTTTATTAGTTCACGATATTTAAATTGGTATCTCGTTGTTTTATTCGAAAATAAAATATTTATCCTTGTTTTCATGGTTGGAAGGACAAGAAGGAAGATATAGAGAGCTGTTCGAGGATGAACGTCGGTGACACTTCGACGCCGATGTGTGTCACGTCGACATTCATTGTTTCCTTTTTTTTAACTCCATCGGGATTATGTAAAAGCACTTCCTGCAACCTTTCGCCCCCCCCCCTCCCCCTTCTTCCTCCTATTTATGCACGTAGGCGTCGAAGGAAGAATTCTAACGTCCCTCGTGTATATCACGGACGATGTCGACGAGAACATCTTCTCGTCCGTTGATGTTCCATCGTGTGGAACATCGTGCTATTCGCACGCTCGAACGCTCCTTCATTCCTCGTTTCGTTCGTGTGGGCGTTTTCATCGAGAAACAACGAGATAACAGAATGAAAATTAAAACGATCCGCGTATGAAATTTGCTCGCTAATATTTCAAGTAATTGTAAGAATCGGGTTATTTAACAAATTATTAAAATCGTTTATCTCGAAAAAACATCAATTTCTATAATAAAATTCAATTTTTTTATTTTGTTCGAAAAATAATTGGAAATAATGATGAAAAATTGATCGAGGATGATTTTCAATTGGTCGATTGATGTCGTAATTGGGTTATAAAAATAAAAATTATCAAAATAGTTCGCTCTCGAAAAAAATCTATTTTTATAATAAAATTTTATTTTTTAATTTTTTTGTCGCAATATAATTGGAAATAATGATGAAAAATTGATCGAGCATGATTTTCAATTGGTCGATTGATGTCGTAATTGGGTTAAAAAAATAAAAATTATCAAAATCGTTCCTCTCGAAGAAAACATCAATTTCTATAATAAAATTTAATTTTTTTAAATTTTGTTTAAAAAATAATTGGAAATACTGATGAAAAAATAATCGAGCATGATTTTCAATTGATCCATTGATGTCACAATTGGATTATAAATACATAACTTATCAAAATCGTTCCTCTAAAAAAACAAAAAACAATTTCTACACTAAAATTTCCTTTTTTTCTTTTCCTCGAAAATTAATTGGAAATAACGATGAAAAATTGATCGAGCATGATTTTCAATTGGTCGATTGATGTCGTAATTGGGTTACAAATGTCGTGAGAAAATGTTTGTCGGAGTCGAGAGAGACGGAAATAGAAGTTCGGTGGGACGATAAATCACGTACGTAATTAGAAAGACGAGATATTCGAGGCGATAAATTAATTTCTATCGTTTAGACTACCGTCATCGAGGTCGATCTTAACAGTTATATATATTTGAGTGTGTGTGTGTGTCCGAGTTCGTATATGGTCGGGCGCAATCGAACGAATCTAATTCGTCGATCGTGCCCGCATGGCTTATACGTAAAAGGACAGCTTCGATTCGATATCCGCAGTGGCCACACAATGCTCCCTCGATTCGTTTCGATGGATTTACGCATCCGAAGTCACTGTCCTCTCGCTCGATCTCGTCTCTTTCTTTCTCTCGTAACACGATAATCGATCGATACGATTAAAAATCGCTAACATTCGTTAAATAATTATTTCGATAAATTCAATACGATTAAAATTAAAATTTTATTATCTAATTACAATTAATATCACAAATTTTTCTTATCGATGCAATTTTGGATAAAATTTATTTCCAGGCAATAAATCTCACATTATCGTCAATTTCTTAGCGTCGTACTATCGCGATATCGATTTCACCTTCGCGAATAAAAAAATAAGTAAAATCATGTCGAAGGGGGAGTGTCTTGAAACTGACCTCGATTCTCTCATTCATGATTTGTCAAAAAAATTCCATCGATGTATAAAGACTCTCGTTTCGTGAGTAATTTTATCTCTTATCTAATTCGACTGTTTGAATTAATTCGATAACTCGATAGTCGTGATAATTAACGATTACGCGATAACGTTAATTGACCGACGATAAGAGTCGAATAATTGCAGGTTTTGCGGTCGATGATTATGACTAATTGAGATGAAAAGAGTCAGAAGAAAATTCTTAATTAAAAATGTTTATTTCGAGATTTTAATTCGCCAAGGCGATTAATATTTTTATTGACGGATTAGAAATATTTGATCGATTTTTTTTTCACGTTGAGACAAACGATGTCTTAAGGGAGTGTTCGGCCTTATCCGAGTCACGAGAAAATTCTCAACGCTCCTTGGACACCTACGGATTATAACGCGGTGTTACAGTACGTGATATACGAGCTCGCCCACACATTTATGAAACTCTAATGCAAAACTATGAAATCTACGTCGTATGATCGACGAGGTAACTCTCTCTCGATACAATTTGAAAGTATTCATAATACACTCGATATCGCGATGGTTGACGTCCTTCGCCTTTTCTCCCCCCCCCCCCCCCCCCTCTGTTTTGCACCCACACAAAAAATCCTCGATCTCTCACTTTCTCATTGATCGGGCTACTTCCTCTTTATCTTTATTGCATACAAAATTTCATCATGTTTTTATGTCACATTCGTCCGAACATGAAAATCCAATTAAGTATGAATTATAAACAAATGATGGGATCGATTAATTATAATAAAAATTCATTATTTGATTTATTTTTTAATCATCTGCGTGTTTGATATCGAGATCTACACTAATTTCATAATAATTTCATTTTTTTAATCAAGAATGATTTCAATCCGGAAGAACTTAATTATGAAAATTTTTCTATCAATAAAAATTCATTATTTTAATTATTTTCTAATCATCCGCGTAATTGATATCCAGATCTACATTAATTTCATAACAATTTCATTTTTTTAACCAAGAATAATTTCAATCCGCAAGAACTTGATTATGATAATTTTTCTATCAATAAAAATTCATTATTTTAATTATTTTCTAATAATCCGCGTAAGTGATATCCAGATCTACACTAATTCCATAACAATTTCATTTTTTTAATCAAGAATAATTTCAATCCGCAAGAACTTAATTATGAAAATTTGTCTTAATTGCTCCCATCAAAAAAAAAAAAAAAAAAAAAAGAATTTATGAAGAAGAAAGAGAGAAAGAAAGAAAAGAGTTTTCGATCTACCGATAAAAATACTTACGAACGGAAACAGTTACGGCCTTGACTCGATAATTAAATGCGGCATACATATTCATCCACGGTTCGCGCGGAGGAAGTCCCTACAGGTAAAACGTTAATCCTAATGTATCCGTGTGCGTGCGTGATGCTCGCCCCCCCCCCCCCCCCCCTCCATAATGACAACCGGCCAATCGTTTTATATTACAGCTATACGCGATGCGTGGCTCTCTTGCCACGCCGCGTGTTACCACCGACGACACGACAAGAGAATGATACGTTGTCTTTTTTTTTTTTTTTTTTTTCTTCATGTTCAACGAACGTCATATCGGGGACGTCACGCGTTCACCCGGGGCGTACGTGGGGCGAAAATTCATTATCGCGTCTACCGTTTTTACCGCTCGACGTGCGACATTAAACACGTGGGCTTATAATAAAAAAAATCATTTTTTTCCAACGAAATGTTCGGATTTGTTGGAAAAAAATTTTTTTCTTATTATATTTCAACCCCTGTATCGTTTCTCCCTTTTAATTTTGTATATTAGCGTTCGAAGCGATACTTGAAGAAAAAGAGAAAAAAAATCTATAGAAAAATGAAAGGAACCCTCGAGGAATTTGACTCAAACCCTCGTTAACTCTATTCACAGAGAAAACTGTAAAAGCACTTTTGTACCTTTGCCAACTATGGTGTGTATGCTGTAATACGTGTATTTTCAATTTCCCTTTGAGTTTGGATTTTGTGTGGGGTCTGTGGTTTGAAATTCTCGCACCCCTTAATTATAGGCGAATATGCGATGCGAAGGCTGCGAGAAAAATGTTCATCCACACAGGAATATATATATATATATATATATGCTTGTGTGTGTGTATATATACAACGCGTAGGGTCGTATATAGGAAAACCCCTCATTTGTCCCTCTTCGGTGTCGCGTGCCCTCTTCATGGCTTTACGCAACTCCTCGACGAGTAAGCCGCACGAGGGGGAGATCGCAACAATACTCTGAAGTACCCGAGGTATATATCTTCGGCGGTATATAAGTATAAGCGCAAGGGGAATTTTTCAAAAGACGTATTCGTTCTCTCCCTTCGTTCTTACAGATCCACCTAACTTTCTCCCTTTGCTGTTTGCGCGAATTTGCGAGAGAGAAATTGCGGATAAATGAATGCAGATAAAGTTATAGATAAATTGAAATAGATAAAGTTATAGATAAATTAAAATTGATAAAGTTGTAGATAAATTGAAATAGATAGAGTTATAGATAAATTAAAATAGAGTTATAGATAAATTAAAATCGATAGAATAATTAATAAAACGATAATGAGCTTACAAATAAAATAAAATAGATTAAATTATGCATAAATTAAAATCGATACAATAATCGATAAAATTATAGATAAGCTTGTAGATAAAATAAAAAAATTATAATTAACGAATGATAAACATGGAATAATAATTTATGAATATAATACGAATTTTGCGTCCAATATATCGAGAAATTGGAAGAACGAGGGTTGTGAATAATTTTTCATTATTTATTGTCCAATTGTTCGTCACAATCGACGAATGTCTCGCCATTATTTTTTTAATCTTTGACGCTGCTAGCAATATGTCGCGCACGCGTCTGGTATAAACCTTTTCGCTTGCGAGACAACAATAAAAAAGAAAATAAAAGAAAACGAAAAAAAAAAGAATAGAAAAGAAAATTCAACCCCCTGGGATGTCTCGCACGCGTTCATTGTCTAGCTATATCTGTGACCTCGCCCCTTTGTGTCCCTACACGCTGCGAACGTACGTATTATATCCTCGTACCAACCCTTTCTCTATACCGGGGCTATTCTTATTAGGTTCATTGTCATTACGCCCTTATTACATTATTATTTCAGTGTTCCAGTTCACGATTATCGAACAACCCTTCAACGCGTCCATTCTTATCACCCCCTTTTGAGGGGGCAGATACCATCCACCATTATACCAAAATTTGGTAATTTTTTTTTTTGACTCAAATCAATTTTGTCAGCGACTTATCACATCGCAAATGATCCGCTGATTACAAATATCGTGGTTTTATTCCTCTCGGAGATTAATTCATAAGTAAAAAGTCGAAAAAACGCGAAATTTCTCGGTTTTTTCGATATTTTGTCAATTAATTTTGAATTATGGAAAGAATAACCATGATTTTCGTGTTGCTCGGGAAATTTCCGATTCCGTGACCTCCTAACAAACCCTTTTTGGAGGAAAAAACGGTTTGACCCCCGGCAGGTGCCGATGGTCGACTTTCGTAATTTTTTTTGAGACTTTGGGGAGTCGGGAGGGGTCAAAATTTGTTTTCGTCCAAAAAGACTTTGTTGGGGGGTTGCGGAAGCGGAAATTTCCCGCGCAATACGAATATCACGAAATCAATGCATTTTGAAGGAAAAGAATTTTGGCCCCATCGCCTGGGCGTTATTTTTCAGGTCTAAAAATCGACTTTTTTAGACTCGCTTCTTTAATACATTTTTCAAGCATATATCGATCGCAAATTGCTCGCTGATCACGAATTTATAGTACGTTTTTCGCTCCGACAAAAATTGATCCGCAAAAACTCAAAAATACGTGAAATTTTACAGATTTTCGAGATTTTCACTCGTTAAATTCAAACTATCGAAAGAATAACCACGATTTTTGTGATGTGCGAGAAATTTGCAATGAAAATAAGCGCTTTTCCATTCATTTTTGAGAAAAAAAATTTCCCTCTCCACGAGGTCCAATTTTTCTGGCGGTACACGCGTTTCGTCAAACCCCGAAGTTTTTACACTCGCGCGTGTAAACGCAATGTAAACGAAGGGTGAGCGAACGTACGGAGTTGAAAACGTTTATACGAGAAAGAGACGAAAGCTTGATCCACGTGGCGTGCTCTGGGCGATCCCGTACGCGAGTTTTACGTGGAAAATGCAAAAAGCGGAAGGAATAAATATATATACACGTATAAATTTTGTGTATGTATTTCCGAACGAAACCTCGGGGTTAAGCTGCTTTAAATTCGTCCGGGTGTCACGTGATGGTGCGAGTTTCGTGAACCGGATCCGGGAATCCATCCTGCGTCGGGATTCGAGTATAAACGCGCGCGACTAAAGCAAACAAGCAGACGAAACCAAAAAGTCGAAGTTGGCGATATTTTTATATTTTATTTCTACGAATAAAATTAAATTCAAAGATATTTCCCTTTCTGTTAATACGAAAAAAGTAAACGAAATAACAAACATTACCAATTATTAAAAGATCGATTAATCCTTTTCTCGATATCGACAAAAATTACTCAAAAATATAATTTTTTTAAAAATTTAATTTAAAAATTTAGAAATGAAAATTACGATAATCTATTTCTTCTGGAATGTTCTTACGAGGGGTAAGACATTCGAAGTTTTCGAGGATAGGAGAAAAATCGTAAAAATTGAATCCCAAGAACTCGAGGACTTCCGGTATGGCGCGTATCGTCAACGAGTGCTGTTTTATGCAACCGGCTCACTCTTCTGGTCGGTGAGAGTCTCCGTTACACACCCGATGGAAAACACGTGTAAGCTGGCTTCCGTTCTTTCGAGCACTCGAGAGCACGCGCTGCACACACACACACACACATACACACGTATATATATATGTGGTGTAATGTACTATCGAGGTTCACTCGTCTGCGTGTAAAGAATCCCGTAAACAGCAGGCGCACTCGAGAAACCCTAACTTAGACGCGGTCTTGCAAGGAAAAATCATTATGGTATACTAATACGAGTCAAAAGTATAATATATATATATATGTATATGTATATTTAGTACTATATATATCCATCATAGCCCTTCCGGAATAAACTCTCGAAGAGGAAAGGCAGACACAAAATCGTGCAGGCTTCTGTCTTCATTCATTGGCTCCTGGCTTTGTTATGTACAAGGGATTTAAATAATAAACCGTTTCCTAATCGAAAATAATAAATTTGAAAAAAAAAACAATTATTTTTTTAACGAATGATTTTTTAATGAGTTTGGATTTGAGTTTGAACAATAAACCGAATTTTAATGTAAAATAATAATAATTCTTTTAGTAATGTTGTGATTAGTTTTGATCTAAATTTCGAATAATAAATGAATCTTGTTATGTACAAGGGATATAAATAATAATCCGTTTCCTAATCTAAAATAATAATTTAAATAAAACAATTATTTTTTTAATGAATGATTTTTTAATGAGTTTGGATTTGAGTTTGAATAATAAACCGAATTTTAATGTAAAATAATAATAATTCTTTTAGTAGTGTTGTGATTAGTTTTGATCTAAATTTCGAATAATAAATGAATCTCTGATATAAAATGGCAATTATGAGATAATTATCTTTTTAATTAGTCGTTTAATATTTGTCTGAT
The DNA here is from genome assembly GCA_946811545.1 of Netelia fuscicornis. Taxonomy (NCBI): domain Eukaryota; kingdom Metazoa; phylum Arthropoda; class Insecta; order Hymenoptera; family Ichneumonidae; genus Netelia; species Netelia fuscicornis. Next base: position 6,298,937 of record OX328012.1, on the reverse strand, counting down.
TAATTATCCATGAACATTTAGTAAGAAAATAATTTCTTGATGTTTCTTATTTATTCAAATTCCTCTAATTTGTTTATTTTTCCTTTAATTTTTGTTTTTAATTATTTCGAATTTTGAAAAAATTAATCAATCATCATTGTTCTTATCTATTAATCATAACTTACCTCTGTGACAGTTCCGAATGGACAGTCGTCTCATTAAATCTGACCAGGACAAAATTTAATCCACGAACCTTTTTCACCCCTAAAGCCTGCACGAACAGCTGTTAAAATGTTACCATTCACCATAGCAGAAGCCCAATCAGGCCTCGTTTCTTCGACGAACGAACAAAAACCCCAACAACTGCGCTTTCTTTATTTATCTTACTTTTTTTTGTTACCTTCTTGGGTTTTATACAAACGAGGAGGCGTGAAGAATCGTCGTCCGGTAGGTGGGCAACCCTCCGGTTACCCGACACCCTTGTAACAGGGGTTGCTTGTCACAGGGTGGTCCGAGACCAAGAGAAGAAGAAGAATAAGACGAACGCCTTGAAAATCACAAATTTTATACCCCTCTTGCCAAAAAAAATCGACACAAAGAAGAAACAGGGTTGTCCACCCTAAAAACCCTCAAATATTCGCCATTCTTACTTTACCAAAAATTTCCAGCTTCAAACAATTCTCAATTTAAAAAAAAAATAAATTTATAAATCGAGTATAAAAAATCGACTTCTTCTTGCCATTTTCGCGTGGATTGCAAGCAAAATACGAGGTAAAAGTTCATCCCCTGACGCATAAACCTGCGGACAATGTAATAAGGGACGTCTAGATCGATTCCCTCGGCTCGTTTCTCATTAAATTATCGAGTAGGTTCGAGTAGAACTAGCATGGAGGAAAAGACCTTCGACAGAATCGAGACCGGTTTATCGTTAACGCATTTCCATCGACGATTACACCGAGGGCGACGTACGATAACGATTTTACATTTCTCTTCTTCTTCTTCTTTTTTTTTTATCACACTTTTCTCTATTTGTACAGCTTGAAGAAAAAAACCTTATTTCTAAGCAACCGTGCACCAGATTCCTCACGGACAGAGATCCGTTTCATATATTTTTATGGGCTCCCCGGACGCTCGGTTCACGCCTACTCTGCCCTCGCATTTTATATTTATAAGTCCATATGCATCGACGTGCGTAAATCACCGAACGAAACAGATGTGATCGCGCGGAAACATCCAAATCCCGTCACTGTATCGCTCTACGTACATAAAAAAAAACACAAAAATAAAGAACGAGAGAGATACGTAAGACGATCGAGAACGCACATGTCCCGGATACGCCCTCGAAGGGCCGTTGAACGAACAAACAAAAAAACGAGAGCACGCTGCGTTTAACTTACAAATAAATAATAACGTGAAAAGCGTCGTCGCGAGAAGAGAAAGGAAGCGACGAAATATCGAGTCTAGAACGATAAAGGGGATGATTCCCTCGAGAGGAAGGAAACTCGGACGAGTGATTCTCGCTTATTGGAGTTCTCGCGAGAGATTTCTCGGGGTAAATCGTTGTACGGTCACTCGTTAGACTCAAATGTTGCGTGCACGCAATGTTCTACTCGTAAGGGTTCCTTCTTACTTTCTCTCCTGTTTTTGTCTTTGGGGTTTTCCACCCCGAAGAGAAAGCGATAATGGTCGTGTCGATGGAACTCGTGGCGTTCTTTGATTACTTCCGGTTGTTTTCCGTGCGTCGTACAGGGGTTGTTAGCAACGAACGATTACACTTCAATGTACGACTCTGTTTGCACCCTGTTCGTTGAGTTTGTAGTTGAATGGTGCGATTATCACGAAATTGGGCGGATGAAGATTGTTCGGTTTTACCTTTTTGCTTCTAAGCTTTTATTTTGGAGGTTTTGATTCTTTTTTGCTTGGATCGAGTCGATATTTGTTGTTGTTTTGGCGGATGAAGATTGCTCAATTTTACGTTTTTACTTCGAAGCTTTTATTTTGGAGGTTTTGGTTCTTTTTTACTTGGATCGAGTCGATATTTGTTGTTGTTTTGGCGGATGAAGATTGTTCAATTTTACGTTTTTACTTCGAAGCTTTTATTTTGGAGGTTTTGATTCTTTTTTGCTTGGATCGAGTCGATATTTGTTATTGTTTTGGCGGATGAGGATTGTTCAATTTTACGTTCTTACTTCGAAGCTTTTATTTTGGAGGGATTGGTGCTTTTTTGGTTGGATCGAGTCGATGTTAGTTGTTCTTTTGGCGGATGAAGATTGTTCGGTTTTACCTTTTTACTTCTAAGCTTTTATTTTGGAGGTTTCGGTTCTTTTTTACTTGGATCGAGTCGATATTTGTTGTTGTTTTGGCGGATGAAGATTGTTCGGTTTTACCTTTTTATTTCTAGGCTTTTATTTTGGAGGTTTTGGTTCTTTTTTACTTGGATCGGGTCGATATTTGTTGTTGTTTTGGCGGATGAAGATTGTTCAATTTTACGTTTTTACTTCGAAGCTTTTATTTTGGAGGTTTTGATTCTTTTTTGCTTGGATCGAGTCGATAATTGTTGTTGTTTACTTTTGATTGATTGGAAGAGAGCTTGTGATATTTGATTGTGATTTTTGGAAATCTTGGTTGTTAATTTTTCTTGTTTTCCTTTTTAATTTGCAGATATCGCCATGGACTGGTCGGATCATGCACTTTGGTGGCCTGCGAGAAATCACTGGCTGACCAGAACTCGGAGTACTTTGGACCAGTACGGTGTCGCAGCCGATGCTCTTCTTCACTTCACACCGATGCACAAAACATTGAGAGTTCAACTTCCCGATATGCGTTGTCTCGATTGCAGAGTCGACTTTTCCGTCAAGACTTTTAACGCCGTAATCAATCTTTGCAAAGAACTAGGTAAGATTTTCCATCCCATGGTTTGAATTAAAACAATCAAAATATTCAGTTTATTTTGTTGTTTTGTATGAAAACAATTTATCAATTTGTAATTGAGTAGGAATTTAAAGAATCTTGGACTTTCTGCCAGCTGGTATTTTAAAATAATCAACATATCCAGTTTTTGTTTACTATTTTGTTTAGCTTGAACAAAATTACAAGATTCCTTGATAATTGCAAAATTTTTGTAATTTAAGAAAAATTCAAATAAACTTGCAATTTTTGTATTCAGTTTTTTATATTATTTTCTTTAGCTTGAAACAAATTACAAGATTAATAACGATTCATTGATAATTGGCAAAGTTTTGTAATTCAGAACAAATTCAAAGAAACTTACAAATTTTGCCAACAGATTTTTCAAAACAAACAAAATATAAAAATTTTGATTAGCTCAAGAAAAATACCACGATTGTCATTCTTTTATAGAGAATTTTTATCAGCTGGCTTTTTCTAAAGTGGACGCCATATTGATAACAACAGCGTGTACTTAACATTGGAATGTCGACGTTATAATATAATTCATAAGAGCTAATGAAAAGTAGACGAGTAAAATTGCGTCGTACGCTGGTCACGCGAAGGTCAGTCGACGTTGTCTCGTGACACGACCCGCGACACTTTTATTCCAAGCACGGGTGACATCTCCGCGTCGCCCATTAATCAAGGAACTGGGTTAACGAGCTCCATGATAATTATTATAACTCGTCCGTGACGATCGTTCGCGATGAAACCGCATCGTGGAATCAAGAACGTCGATGCAACGTCTGATTTCAAAGTTTTCGTCGAGTACGTATCTGAGAGAACGAGAAGAAGAAAAAAGAAAAATTGTTATTGGAAGGAGAAAAAAAAGATACTTAATTTTAATCGAGAAAGCGATAGGCGGTTGGATAAATTTTCTTCAATTACGAAACGTCAATGAGGCGTGCGATCGAATCTCTCGTCTCGTTAGAAAATACGAAAGAGAGTGAGTTTGTCGTTATCGCGAGAGCTAATTGCGTCCATGAGATTTTTTTTCAGCTATTTTTCTTAGTTTTCATTAATTTTCCACCGCGAGACTGATGACCCGACCGATAGGCCGAGCCGTGTCAGCGCCACTCGCGAATAAAATATTTTTAATTCTCGCTCGACGGTAATAACGCGCCGAGAATGTTTACAGGAGGGGAGAAAATATCGCGTGTGTCGCACTCGTAGCCCTTAAGCGTCGAGTAATTAAGAAAAAGTCATCGAGCCGTCACGCCATTTAGCTATCGCAAAATTCAACCCTCTTTCGTCGAAGATTTCAATCTGCGAAACTGGAATTGCCATCTTATTTACCATTTATCGACCCTCGTGGTAAACAGTTTATCCAATAGAAAATACTTTTGATCACGTTTTTTAATTGGGCACACAATTTGGTCGACTTGGAACGATTGGAAACCTGTGGAAGAAATAGAATAGTAAATTTAATAGTCGATTAAGGAAATTTCAATTTTTTATTATCATTGGTTGGAAGTTTAAGTTATTATTTGATTTATTATTCTTATTAACATTATTGTAACGTAATCAAAATACTTTTGATTACGTTTTTTAATTCGACACACAATTTGGTCGACTTGGAACGATTGGAAACCTGTGGAAGAAATAGAATAGTAAATTTAATAGTCGATTCAGGAAATTTCAATTTTTTATTATCATTGGTTGGAGTTTAAGTTATTATTTGATTTATTATTCTTATTAACATTATTGTAACGTAATCAAAATACTTTTGATCACGTTTTTTAATTGGACACACAATTTGGTCGACTTGGAACGATTGGAAACCTGTGGAAGAAATAGAATAGTAAATTTAATAGTCGATTGAGGAAATTTCAATTTTTTATTATCATTGATTGGAAGTTTAAGTTATTATTTGATTTATTATTTTTATTAACATTATTGTAACGTAATCAAAATACTTTTGATCACGTTTTTTAATTGGACACTCAATTTGGTCGACTTGGAACGATTGGAAACCTGTGGAAGAAATAGAATAGTAAATTTAATAGTCGATTGAGGAAATTTCAATTTTTTATTATTATTGGTTGGAAGTTTAAGTTATTATTTGATTTATTATTCTTATTAACATTATTGTAACGTAATCAAAATACTTTTAATCACGTTTTTTAATTGGACACACAATTTGGTCGACTTGGAATGATTGGAAACCTGTGGAAGAAATGGAATAGTAAATTTAATAGTCGATTGAGAAAATTTCAATTTTTTATTATCATTGATTGGAAGTTTAAGTTATTTGATTTATTATTCTTATTAACATTATTGTAACGTAATCAAAATACTTTTGATCACGTTTTTGAATTGGACACATAATTTGGTTGACATGGAACGATTGGAAACCTGTGGAGGAAATAGAATAATAAATAAAATAGTCGATTAAGGAAATTTCAATTTTTTATTATCATTGGTTGGAAGTTTAAGTTATTATTTAGTTTATTATTCCTATTAACATTATTGTACCTTTTTCAGGTATAAGACATCCGGAAGAGCTCTCGTTCTGCAAGCCACTCGAGCCAAATCATCTGAAATACAATCTTAAAGATCTACCTGCGAAGAAGAAAATCGAGAATCAGAAAAACGGCCACTGGAACGTACCCGCGGATACGAACACATTTATCCCGGTGAGTCAGAGTCCACGAGGCTCGAACGGCAGCCTGGATCAGAGTAGTCCCTTCATGTGTGCACCCGTTACACCAAACAACAGAAATCACAGCACGCCTATCAGTTCACCAGTCTCGGTGAGTCCCGTTTTTCCTTAAACAGTCATTTTTCGTTGTCTCTCGTTTACCTTGAATTTATCTCATTTTTTTAAAACTAATCTATACATTTGTATGTTTCAATAACGATTTTGTTGCTACAATTAATTATATAATTTGTATGGATTATTCTTAATAATTGTTATTACCGTTAACAGCAAACTGGAACATGGAAGAGAAACAACAATTCTTCAGGGTTCGGTAGTACAGGATCGTTCAACGCGAACAACAGCACGATGAGTCTCGAGGCATTGAACGGTGGTCTGAGCGAGTCACTGGCCCAGAGTCCGGCTTCCATTTCGAGCGAGGTCCGTTCGAAGCTCGTGAGGCCCAAGAGCCTGATCGAGCGAGCGAGAATGAACGTTGCTTGGCTCGACTCGTCGCTGTCGATAATGGAACAGGGTATACGCGAATTCGACACCCTAAGACTGAAATTCAAATTCTACTCGTTCTACGATCTCAATCCAAAAACCGACGCCGTGAGAATAAACATGATCTACGAACAGGCAAAGTGGCAATTGCTCGCTGAAGAGATCGACTGCACCGAGGAAGAGATGCTCATGTTCGCAGCTCTTGAGGTACGTTTGATCTAGCTCGTACCTCAAGCTAGATAGATATTTTAGAGAACGTTGTTTTCGTCTTCTCGAGCAGAGAAAACAAAGATTTTTTACGCATCCGTTCGAAGCAACGATAATAAAATTATATTTATGAGATCGCGTAGGTAGTATCGAGGCATATTAAGAACTCTTGCGATTCTCGTCTTTCCCAACGCGGACCAAGTTTGGCACGCACGAGAGAGTCGATACGCGCAAACGCCATGGCGAATTTCGACCGCGTGAGTTGTACGATCCACCCCCGCGATCGTTTTGTATTTCCACACTGCTTCGAGGAAGCTATATAGATGAGCGAAGGTAACGATGGGTTCTCCATTTCTCTCCCACGAACCTTCCCGGCCCACGTCAGTGACCTCCTCTTCTCTCTCTCTCTTTCTTTTTCTCTCCCTCCATCTACCTGAGTCTCTTTTTTCTTCTTTTTCGTGCATAAAAACGTTTCTGTCCGTTTCTACACTTTGTGCAGCTTATAGGTGCGTGTCCGAGCGAGACGAGAATCGATAACGGCCGGCCAGACAGGGCTTGTATTATTAGCTTGTGGGAATTAAAATACACAATATTATTTTTTATCCTCGGTTAGATGTTTTCTCAAGAAATTAGGGAATTTAGTCGTAAATGAAATTTGCAATTTTATCTGCATTGAAAATTGATCCATTGCTTTTCATGTTGCAGGTACAAGTGAATCTTCAAGCCAGCGTACCGCAGCCGAGTTACGAGAGCAATGGGGCAAATTCTCCAATCGAAGATGACATAGACGCAGCTCTAACCGATCTTCAGGTTTCACTCGAGGGCACGAATATTAGCAATGGACCGAGCGATATTACTCAGGTTCCAGAACTCTGCGATTATCTGCGTTTCTTCAAGCCTAAACGCTTCACTCTGAAAGCGTTCAAACGCTACTGGTTCACGTGCCGTGATCTTCAGCTGAGGTTGTACAAGACACGAGAGGAGACGAATAGTTCAGAGTCACCGGCGTATATTATAAATCTTCGCGGTTGTGAAGTCACGCCGGATGTTAATTTGTCACAAGCTCGTTATGGAATTAGACTGGAAGTGCCCAGCGCCGATGGAATGACTGAAATGTGGATAAGATGCGATACGGTTAGTGGTTGCATATCAGTAAACTAGTTTGAGAATTTCCTCTTCCAAAAATTGTACTGACTCACCTATTTAACGCATTTCAGGAACAACAATATGCTAAGTGGATGGCAGCTTGCAGACTCGCTGCCAAGGGTCGTTCCCTCGCAGACTCCTCGTACGAGAGTGAGGTAAACAGCATTCAGGCCTTCTTGCAACTTCAAAGGCCAGCACCAGCTCCAGCAATAAATCCAAATTCTCTCGATATTATTCCGGAGGATTATGTAGCACCGAGATTCGCTAAAAAGCTGAAGGGAAAGGTGGGGAATATTCTAGAAGTATTATCATGAATGATTTTAGAGGCGTAATTATTTATATATTAATATTTGAATGTATAATTTTGTATATCGTCCTATTAGCTGGTCCAGAGAATCTTGGAGGCTCATGCGAACGTCAAAGATCTTTCTCTGATCGAGGCAAAACTGAATTACGTCAAGGCATGGCAGTCCTTACCGGAATATGGAATTTCACTGTTCATCGTCAGATTTACTGGCAAGAACAAGGACGAGTTACTCGGCATCGCAAACAACAGGCTGATGAGAATGGAACTTAGTAGCGGAGATCACTTGAAGACGTGGAGATACAATACAATGAAGGTACGATTTTATAAAATTGTCTGCCATTCTTGTAAATACTACAAAAACTACATTTCTTTCAATACAACATTTTTCTTTCACCAAACATTTATTATATCTTTATTAAAAAATTTGTTTCCATTATTTTTGCAGGCCTGGAACGTGAATTGGGAGGTGAAACACATGATGGTACAATTCGAGGAGGAGAATATAATTTTCGAATGTCAATCTGCCGATTGCAAGGTCGTTCACGAATTCATCGGTGGTTATATTTTCTTGTCGATGCGCTCGAAAGAAGCCAATCAAACATTGAACGAAGAGATGTTCCACAAATTGACCGGTGGTTGGGTATAAAAGTGTTTCGTCTCGCGAATCCCAAAATCGGCTTTACGCATATATTTGTCGTTATTTTAATGAATCGTTTTAACAATTATAATCTTCTCGTGCTCGCGAAATGCATTTTATAAAACGATGGCGAGAAAAGCGTTCGATGATTTTCTCTCGTAATATTTCGTTTTCAACGAAATAATTCACAAGTTTTTGCAAGCGAATGGAGCGCCATGTGGCCAGAGAATTAAAATCCCAAAAACTGAGAAAGAAAGAGAGAGAGAGGGACGGAGAGAGAAAGAGAGAGTAAAGTTAGTGCGCCAGTCTATTTACGAGTTGTGGTAGATAGTTTAACTAGACGAAGGTAGAGAAATATAAAAGAAAGAAAAAAACAGATTTTACCTTTGTAGAATGATCGATCGTGCAAACAAAAATTGTCGATTTTTTTACACCCCAAGAATCTTTCGTCCACGAAAAGAAAAAACGAAAATTACGCACAAATTCCAAAACACACCGACGGGATATTTCCCAAAGTTATTTTTCCTCACAGTAGTCGAGCACGTCCGTTCGCAGAGTCGTCGCTTGTAGCTTTAACAAAAAAAAAAAACAAATATTTTGCAAAAAAAAAGTATATAATTGAAAAAAAGTAGAAAAATAAGAAAACAAAATTAAGTCGTTCTCTAATCTTGCGAATCACTGAAATGCGCAACGTCTCGGAGATGAATATCTCGTGTTCACGGTTGATAAAAAGTCAATCTCGGACGGTTAATAATTATTTTCAACATCACAAAAGGTGCTACACCGTCCGGGAATGACTTTGGCCGTACGACGTTCACGATAATCGTGTAAATTATTTGTTATTTTTAATGTAAACTATATATATTAAAAGAACATATACATATATACATACACACACATATATATATGTGTGTGTGTGTGTATATCTTGTATCGTTATATTATCTGCACATCATTACGCCGTTATTATACATATGTGTATGTATATGTAACCAAAAATTATAGTTTTGTATATTAATAGACGATAGATGTACAATAAACTTCATTATTAATAATGTACACACTGCTACCCGATAGTCCGAACTTATTCCAAATCTTGTTCGATGAATCATTCGCGAGAGAGTTATTAAAATAAATTTTTTATTTCGAAACATACCTCGCGATACGATGAATATTTTTGAAAAAGTATTTTTTTGTTTGTATTTCTTGAGTAGTTTGTAACGATTATCGATTTCTTTTTGTCGAGAAAACGTACGCGTAATCGTATGTAATGGCGCGCTAGATTATCGACGGTGATCTAATTTCATGAGGTCACTCGTTGGGTTTTGATGGTTGCGTGGACGTTTCCTTCCTCGAAGTCTCAGAGACTTTGCCGTTTCCCGCATGACCGGAATTTCCGGAAGTCTTGAATGATGAAAGTCCCATTCTTGCTGCTTGCAAAGGACTTCCAGCACCACCGGAAGTGCCACTGCCGTTGCTCGTCTGATGTAAATGAGAATGAAATATCCTGACAATTTCTTTTTAAAGTAATACAACAATTTATTTACCTGGGTATTTATCGGCGGTGCGGAATGAACGAGACGTCCGGTGATCGACGCGGACTTGTCCTTTCTCGTACGAACCCACTCGTGTCCAAGAACACGATCTAGCGTCAGTCTCAGAGTAATGTCAGGCTCGAGTATGTGACGAACAATATTCTTGGCCATCGGTGAAATCGTTTCCTGAACTCTTGTACGAAAAACCCAATTTTTCGACAGCTGATTTTTCAGTAATTTTCGATGGTTTGTATCGTCGAATGGCATTCGTTCGTTCAACATTATGAAAAGAATTATCCCGAGGGACCAGACATCAGCGAGTTTAGGATTGTACGGAGTACCAGAAACAACTTCTGGGGCAGCGTAAGCTGCAGAACCGCAGTAGGTCTGACTGAGAACTCGTCGACCTTGATCATCGATGCAGAATCTCGCGAAACCGAAATCAGCTAGTTTAACGTTGAATTTGCGAGATAGAAGAATGTTCTCGCATTTGAGATCACGATGAGCTATGTTCTTGCCGTGAAGATAATGAAGACCCGAGGCCATTTGACGAAACCACAATTTTGCCTGTGGCTCGTGGACTGGACCATTTCTTTGCACGAAATCCAACAGATCACCATTGTCAGCGCAACGCATGAAGATAAATACTCTTGGACCACGTTGCAGTATACTGTGAACCTGAAAAAAGAAAAAGATTTAATTTAATTAAAAATATTGAGAAAATTATTTTGATGGTTTTTTTAAATAGATGGACTCGAGGTATCACTTGAATTATATGAGGATTCTCGATTTTCGTTAGAATCTCAAGTTCCCGGGGAAAGAATTTCTCAAGACAGTCCAATGGTGCTTTCTCCTTGTCGAAGATTTTACAAGCGAGGCGCATTTTCTTGGGATTCGTACCGTCGACATATTCGGCGAGATGAACAGTGGCATACGAGCCCTGTTCTCATCAAGGAGATTGATATCAGGGAAATGGAAAGGAGAATGGATGAATGGTTGATGAAAAGTTAGTAGGGACGTTGATGAACTTTTCTGGCTGATAAGGAAATTCGTGTGACAAAATTAAACAACCTGTCCAATCTTCTTTCCAATAAGATAGCCGCGCTGCTCAAGAGCATTCACCTCCGAATTTCGAGGGCTCAGTTGCGTTGCCATTCCAATGAGAACTCTTCATTGGAGCAATACAAGGACGATCAATCTTCGGCGTTCCGCAGTTTCTCAAGAAAAAAATTGTCTAAAAATGTTGATCGCACTTGGTGTATAGTCGCACGAGAACGTTTGTCCTTCCAGAATAAAGAAATTCACAGTTTTCTTCTCTCTTTGGTCAAAATTGTCGGGAGCGTCATTGAAGTTGATGATCGAACTAGAATTTTGGGCATCAACTACACGCTTGTGCCTGAAGACAAAGAAATGGCAATGAAAGATGAGAATTATCTTATTTCAAAAATTGACAATATTTTTTATTACCATTAGGTGTCTTAGCTGACTGAAAATTAGACCACTCGGAAATAGAATGAATGTCGGATAGAAGAAATAAAAAAAATTATACAAACCTAAACATAAGATGGTGTATGCAACCACGGGTCTCCTGACGTCTCTCCCGTATTTATCGGATTCTTTGGTAGCATCAAGAGAGCGCGCGGCTCCTCGCGCCGCAATCCCACCCTCTTTCGACGCGTCTCTTACTTTTTTTCGGAAGATGAATTTTGACGTTAAACGAGAGGTATTTATGACAGAGTCGACGATTTGAACGGTGCACTAGGAAATTTTTACGGTCATTTCCGAAACAAATGAAAGCTCTCGAGATACGGTTGCCATGGGTCACACAAGACTTTTGGATGCAGCAATTCACTTCGATTTGTTCTAATGTAAAACATATTTGGAGTTTATTCTGAACAAGGATGTTCATTCGCTTTCAATGTACCTTTTAGAAGGAATTTAAACTATAAAGATGGTGTGAATATTATATAACGGGAGTTAAGAATAAGTTTATACAGATAAACACGAAAGCCGGTTCGATTTTATAATTTTTTTTAATTAAACCAATTTACACATGGTGAAAAGTTGCTTTACACAGCTGGGTCGTCGCCCTTAGTGGTACGGGTGTAGATGAGCTGAGCGTGATGTTGAACAACTTGCTTAATGAGTCCTTTCTGTTGGAGTTCGATCAAAGCTCGCCTGGCCAGGGAGCCACGGATCTTTAGCCTTTCACTGACGATCGAAGGTGTGATCAGTTTGTACTGTGGGACTTCCTTGAGAAGTTTGTCATAAGTGCCCTTGTCGAACAATACTTGATTGTTCAACTTGTCACGGACTTTTCCTTTGGACCACTTCTGTATAGATTGAAAAAACAAAATTATGTTAGAAAAATGAACGATGGATACAAATTTTGCACAGTATAATTTTGAAGTTATCTTGTCAGTCTCATTAAATCAGTTTTGTGCCCTCATTGTAAATCAGGACACGATTTTAACATCACTCAAAGATTTTTAGGATTCAGGTGCGAAGATGTTTATTCGCAAATCATACTGACCTTCTTCTTGGCTTTGCCACCGGATCCACCCTCCTTCTTCTTCTGGGTCTTCTGGGGTTGCTTGGAGGACCCCTTTGTGTCCTTTTTGGGCGGCTGAAAGAAAAAAATTGTAATCAATTTTTGCTTCAATTGGTGGAGAACACATAGATTCGAAAAAGTACAATCAGACTCATTAAATCAGTGTTTTTGCAACCACGGATTTGTCTAGCAAGATAGTTGCATCATTTTTCTATAATTCGCGAATGAATTCGCAAGAGTTGGAGAATACCGAATAATTGCTATGGAGTGTGGAGGTTGCGAGGCTACAAAGCGCGAAAATATAGGTTAGGACGGCTCGTAACAATTATTCCGCAAATACGGCGACGCTAATGCACCGAGGAGCGTAGAATTTTTACATTGAGGAGAAATTTTATTTCACGCAATAGAAACAACACTTCATAATTGATGAATGAACAGAAATAATGCTTGAATTAGAAAGTTTGTTGTTAACACCATGTGGTCGTGCGAGGCGTACACATTGTCGATTGAATACTTCCAAAATTAGATCAAATATCGCAAGGTATCAATCGCGCATCAATTTATCGGATATTTCACTCGTTGTTTGACACATTTCCCGTTTCATTATCGTCACTTTTGCGGGCCTTTGCAATAGAAATATAACGGAGAATCACTTGAAACGTCCACTTACCATGATGGCTGACGACTTGGAAAGACAAGGGAAGTGCCGGAACGGCCATGGTGGATCTTTCCCCTTCCATGATTACTGTTGTCACCACTAAAGTCATGAGAGAGATCTTTCCTCAGTAAGAAATTCCCGTAATTATCATAAATACTTTTTCAAAGTAACTAACGCTACGTAATATAATTATTATTGATAACTTAATATTAGAAATTAAAATTTTGAAAAAATCTTACATCAGTTGTCAATTTGACAGGAGTGGCTTAAGCGTGTTCAACATGGCGCTTCGACAAGCATATTCGCAGCCGGGAAACGAAAATTTTTGATTATTATAGAACAAAATGAATTTAGTTTAGTGAAATAATAATTTTGCCGATCGGTGTGAGTTCTTCGTTTTTTTTACCGGTACCGAAACGTTGTTGGAACAGAAGAACAGTGAGTTTTTGACATACATCACATTCTTAACCTTTTATAATCGTAGACGTGTCATATTTCCTATTAACACTTGTGCCAGTTGAAAAAAAATTTATGGCACGGCAATTACAATATTGCATAGATCGTTTGCTCGGTTGAACGATCAGACATTCTACTTTTGCGACCTCGTTATAGATTTTTTCGTGAAACAAATGTGCACTAAACGATAAGAATATTCATGTCAACAGCACGTGAGTTTGTGTTCCATAAGGTGGCTAGAACACGTTACTTAACGCTTCGATAATTCGGCTGTCATTTTCTATATGATTATCTGTAATTTGATCGATAATAGTTGCCTAAAATCGTCACTGGCAAAGTGTAACGTCGTAGAGTTAGAAATAAATCATTGCGCCTTTAAACACTGGCTATTCCCTATATTGCGTAGCACTGAAACTCCCTGCGTCATGTTGTATTTCTTACTCAGCTTTGTCATACAATACCTATATACTTCTTACAAAGTTCTACAGCCACAATCTTTTATCTTTCTCATTGCAGGTTTTTATCCTCTATCAGCGATAATCATTAAAGTCTCATCATGCTACCTTTATCACACAAGGATTCTCGCAGCATGGTCCGGCGTTTGAAGGAGAGCATTCTCAATTGGAAGCTGTTGATATTTTCAGATCCAAACTCTCGCAATATGTTTTTGTTCCTACTGTTGAATCTGTCATTTGCATTCGTCGAGCTCACATATGGCATGTGGACGAACAGTCTTGGTCTGATATCCGACAGTTTTCATATGTTCTTCGATTGCACGGGTCTCGTTGCAGGTGTAGTGGCTTCGGTGATAACCCGATGGCGGGCAAACGAACGTTATTCGTACGGTTACGTGAGAGCCGAAGTACTGGCCGGATTCGTGAACGGTCTGTTTCTCCTCTTCATCGCATTTTTCATAATGTCCGAGGCGGTTGAACGAGCCATCGAACCACCAGAAGTCAAACATGAGAGACTCTTCGTCGTCTCCGTACTGGGTCTCCTGGTAAATTTGGTCGGAATTTACGCCTTTCAACACGGACACGCACATGGGCATAGTCACGGCGGAGGTGGTCATGGGCATTCCCACGGTGGTGGTGGTGCCACTGGTCATGGACATTCGCACAATCACAACCACGCTCACAGTCACGATCATCATGATATCGAGATTGACAACAGTCTCGCTACCGGCAATTCGCAGATCATCATGAAAGGTGTATTCCTTCACATACTTGCCGATACCCTCGGTTCCGTTGGCGTTATAATATCTGCGGTACTGATGCAAATGTTCGGCTGGATGATCGCCGATCCCATATGCTCGATGTTCATCGCTATTCTCATAGTCATAAGCGTACTCTCGCTTATCAAAGATTCCGGGGTTGTCCTTATGCAGAGACAGCCCATGGCATTGGACCACGTATTGCCACAGTGCTACAACAAAGTCACGCAATTAGCCGGTGTTTACACCGTCCAGGAACCGCATTTTTGGACTCTCTGCTCCGACGTTTACGTCGGTTGTTTAAAACTCGAAGTCGCGAGAACAGTCGATCCCAAGTACGTCGTTGCTCACACGCAAATGATATTTCAAGCAGCCGGAGTTCGACAACTCACTGTACAGTTGGATTATGCACCTGTGTGATCCAAGAAATTCAAGAACTCTACGACAATTTTGTACGCGATGAGATTCGGTCCGATACCGAGCAAAGACGTTATTCGATGTTCGCGAATTCTTTTTCGTACGTATGGATCTTGTTGGAATTAAATATTTCATTATTGTCGTTAAATTTGTGAAACGATAATAATGATAATATTCGTTTCCTTGTGCCAGAGAAAAATTTGTCAATGTTAAATAATGGGAATCATCCTCGGTGTTGTCGGATAACGATTACCGGTGCTATCGAGCATACGAAGAAAAACGACTTAGTTACGATACACAATTCATTGGCTGTTCTTAAAATCTGCGGTTTCTTCGGACTGAACGATTGTACAAAAAAACTGTATGTCTCCTTCGTTTTCGTATTGATGATCGGGGTCATCTTCGTTGAGGACAAAGTTAACCGCGAAGAGAACTTATCACGATAACATTGTGCGATATTCTAACTACTTTTCCGTTTTCTCTTAGCCCATAGTATTTATTGGCATAATTTAAAGAATTTTTCTCTCATACCGTTCGTCGATGCGCCTAATGAAAAAAATCTATCTACTGCCAAATTATAATCGGCTGCAAGACCATGCTGAAGCTTTGTTTTCCAGTTTATCTCGAAGAGAATACGTTCTTGTTCTTATCTCGTAAATAGAAACAGTGCGATTGAAGCGATGGAAATGTTAGCGATTAGTTTAAAATCTTTCTATTGTATTCTTCGAGTTTTTTCATCGGAAGATTAATTTCGAAAGTTACTGGAAAACCTTTCAGCTAGATTTTTTTCCATCTCTCAATAATTCGAAGAAAATATAGCGTTTTCGTAATTAAAGAAAGAACATAGTCTACCATGTAGCAGCGGAATTATGTTGAATATTTTTACTTTTTTACTGGTGTATCTCTTGGCGGAGACACAGATGCAATGAATATATATATATATATATACATTTGTTTGTATGCTACTTCGGTGTATCTCGTCCCTAATAAGTTCACTTCCGTCTCCATCAGAGTAAACTGATGTAAATATCATTAATAACTTTATCATGATTTGCAATCTTCGTCTACCGCTCTAACACATCTTCGATGGATGAAAGAAAAATAAAAATGGACGTTTTTCACACAATCATTCGTTGAATTCACCTTGTAAATTAATTCAGCGTTCCATATGTCGAAAACAAAACTAGTAAGATTAAAATAGAATATCAGTAAATACATTGCAGCAAATGTTCTCGGTTGCAACCGTTAAAAAGTTATCGAGTCGATGATAAGAAAGAACTCGTGAGGGCTAGAAGTCGATTGTTCTTTCTCCCAAGAATAACGAGTGTCGTGAATTCTCGATGATAAAACTACAATAATAGTCCCTATTACTGATATAACATTTCAACGACACAGGCCGTAATCTATCGCCTTACGAGAACAGAAAACAGCTGTACCAATAGTTTAATGATATAAAACATTTTCTACGCGAGCGTACGAGGAATGAATTTTTCGAATTTTGTTAAACATTTGTACCACGATATTGGAAAAGTGCTAATAGCTAAGAGAATGAGAGTTTCTTTATGTTTCTTCCACTTTGATTCTTGGCTTCGTGTATTGGAGGAGAGCATCGGCCATAAATAGATGTGTAGCAATTGTAAACATTCCATGTAAAACTCGGTGACTCGTCGATCACTGTGATAAGATTCTCGATGAAAAAAAATGAAAAATCATTAATTACGATCACAGTTATAAAGGCCAAAGTTGCATCGTCGATAGTCATTGTTAAACGGGAATGAAGAAATAGAGAAAAAGAATGAATTAACCGTGACCGATCGAGGGACTAGGACGAAATACAATTTGAAGGGCGTATCTGACTTATCTACAAGAGAAAAAAAAAATAGAAAAAGACATTGAATAAAATTATACAATTGCAATTATTACAGCGACACTAGACGCGTTATATACCTATATATATATATATATATATAGCTTAAATACTGGATATGTCTGGGTCAAAATGTAATAGTTGGGGGATAAGTTTATAGCGTGCGTGGCGAATTGTACGACAATGTTACGTTTTATGAAGAATTCTTACTATATTTGATGAAATATGTATATGGAAGAAAGCAAAATGAACGAATGTGCGATCACTATCGATAATACCAATTGTGTACATAATAATGATAACGATAATAATAACGATAATAAAAACAGGCATAACGATAAATAGAAGAACTTACAATTGTGTTTCAAGTTTTAATTTTTTAAAAAAGAAACCTAACACGTTCTTAAACCTTTTAACCCTTTGAGACCTGAGTACTTTCAAGCTTATGTGGCCCACAGACGCATAGGCTGACGCATATATGCGTCCTCAAAGGGTTAAGATGATGAAAAAAAGCAAAAAAAAAATTGTAATTAATTATCGTTTTTACAGTACCTACGCGTTATTAGGGCGGGTAAGGAAAGTGAAACGAAGAACGAACGTGAGCATATTCGCGTTGAATTCAAACACATATTACATTTATTTCGAGGATATGTGCACACATATAAATACATAAATATTTTATGATAAAAGCACTCGAGGCGACACACAACGCTCCTAAAACTGTTTAATTATCTCGAGTCACCTCATTGAGTGTAGATTGGCTGGCGCGATATTTTTATATCATTGTTTTTTTTTTCCTAAATATTTCTATTTTTTCCTTTTTTTTCATTTTTAATCTTCGCAAACATTGATTTCTTGTCTCATCGTACATTGAACTTCCGTAACAGATCGCACTTTCTCGTTTACCTTTTCTTCTTCTTTCTTCGGCTTCTCCAAATTCTCTTTTCTTTCACGCGTGTGCGATCCTCGGCATACGCGACAACGATTTATATTTTCGATCGACACTGTACTTATTTACATAGCAAACTATCAAATATAAAAAAATTTGACGAACACACACGATCGTAAATTGGGAAACTTTTTTTTTTGTTTCTTTTCTCGTACCTAAAACTCTTTCAATTCGCTCGAATTAATTTTCGATACAGGATTGTGCTCCTTAGTTTTCATCAATCTTTTACTCGAGGCTCCTTTATGCATAGCCAATCGTGTTGGACGCTATTATATATATATATATATATATATCTGTATATTTATTTATTTAATTATTTATTTATTTATTTATTTAATTATTTAATTATTTATTTATTTATATATTTATATATATATATCTATATATATATCTATATCATCGCAGACGTAATACAATTCCGATAGACAGATCGCGAAATTTCTCACGACAAAACTTCCTCGATCCACGGAAGATATGCAGAGATCGCAATTTTCTTTTTTCCTCGATTCTTATCGAGCTTGTACGAAAAAAACACGTACGAAAAAAAAACGAAAAAAAAGAAATCTTTTTTTTTTATGGACAAACGCGCGACATCTCGATCGTGGCTCGTGTTTTTTTTTTATTATCGTCAAGCTTGGTTACGGGTTCGATAGAAACATTGTTGATTCATCTTAAACTACGCTTAGTAATGATGCGAATTTGCGATATCAACGAATCTTTCTGGTTTTTTTTGTTTTTTTTTTTTTCAAATTCTTTTTTCCTTTTGCGATAATATTTCGACGAGAAACAAAAATCCTATCGTCTAATGCATTTTCGTTTGGCAGTCGATTTTATGAGGTACTCTTCATAACATTTTTTTTTACTCTCGTTTTTTTTAGTTTTTTTCAGTTTTTTCGTTTTTTTTTGTTTTTTCATTTTCTTTCAATATTGTACAATAAAATCTCACGTTGCGGTTCATAGCGAAATGACTACTTTCTGTTTATTCTCATTTTCAGTTTTTTTTTGTTTTTTTTTGTATTTTTTTTTGTGTTTTTTTTTTCATTTCGATTCTAACGTTTACGATCGCTCGTGTCTCTCTGTCTAGCAGAGTCGAGTAAAATTGTGCTGAAAAAATTGATGGGATAGAAATATTTTGGATGAAACTTTCTCGAAACTGATGTTTGCGATGGAATATTATTGAATTATTGTTTTTAATTCTTCGTTTCGTTGGTTTAAGTCGAGTTTCGCTCGTTATTGCGAAAAGAAAGGAAATTTTCACGTCTTCTCGCGCGTATAATTTTGTTTTCCAGCGTACTATAAAATCTTTTCATCCTCTTAACAACTTCACGGGCAAAGCCATTTTTCATTTAAATTTGAATTTTTTCAATTATTCCTGTTAATCTCGATATAATAATAATATTCATATATTAATCTCTCTCTCTTTCTCTCTCTCTCTCTTTCTCTTCAATTCTTCGTTTCCGGTTTACTTTTTTTTTCGCCATTCGCCTTAATTTCAATCGTACTTTACAATTCGATCTAACAACAATACGTACCTATATTTGCAACAGCCTCTTCGAGTATTATTCGGTTATGTGTCTTGGTCACATTTTTCACGAGATAAAATTGCGTTTCGCTTATCTCTGCCTACACTCGATATCAACGATAATCTCGAGTTACAAATCCGAAGTTTAAAGAAAATGGAGACAAGTCCATGTCCAATCGCCTTTTTTTTTATATAAACAATTAAATCTCGAAATTTTCATCAAATTTTAGAAAATTACAATTTTAACGATGACAAATTGAATAATTCGCGAAAAATAATTGAAACAATAATTAATACGATGCTCCGTCGATCGGACGAAAACGAATATAAAAATTGACGATTCGAATAAACGTAAATTTATTATTATTGTTTCTTTATTTATGCGATTGGAAAATTAGACTCAGTTCCCAATTCGATAAAAATCGTATTCTTCTTGAGAGTCGCTCTTCGAGCAGAACGCTCCCCAACTCTACGGTAAAGACGAAATCCTTACCGACGGAGCCCTCGTAGGACTTTCAAATCCTCGTTTTTCTTTCCATCGAAATCGTTTCGAGGTCGTCATGACCATTTCTTTGTTTCTGTTATCTTCAATTTCTCATTCTTCTCTTTTCTAAAAATTCACGATTTTCTTGTTCATCGAGGCGACGATTCATTTTTTCTTACCTTTGCCATTTTTTTGTATCTTCGTTATCTTCAGTCGGCAACTCGAGCCACCGGTGTAAACGACTTCCGCTCTGCCGGCTTCCTCGACCGCCGAGACGAGAGATTTGATCGATTTAACGTGTATATCCTTGGCGCTTATCTCGAGACCGGTACCGGGATAACGATCTCTTATACATTTACCGACGCTCGTTGCTTGACTCTCCGTTATCTTGATACCATCGAGACATAGCCAAGTGAGATTTTGCAAATTAGCCAGCACCGTTTGTAAGAAGACATGTTCCATTTGTATCTTCTTCGCGCTATCGGTAACGATCAGACCGTTCGCTTTGAGAAAGCTCAAATTACAAAGTTTCAAATTCTTCGATATCTGACGCATCGTACGTTCGCTATCCTCGAGACTAACTCGCCAATAATTAATTCTCAACGATTGCAAATTACGGAAATTAGTCGAGAAACAGGCGAAGAAATTTTGTAGTATTTTGTCATCGATGAAGAGAAGAGAACTGCTGCTGCCGCCGATTTCCGATTTGTCGAGGGAAAGATCGAGCTCGCTGAGGGACGTGAAACCAGCGAGGAAAGGTAATAACAGAGGTCCTCTCAATGCTGGTCTGTCGTTCACGGTCACCTGAGGAAGAAAACGAGGCGATTAATCGAATCTTCGTTTTGATTGTTTTCTGATACAAAAAAATTGAGAAAAAAATTTGTAAAAATGGAAATAAAAAAATATTACCGAGGATCGTCTTGCGCGAATCTCGAGACTTTAAGGGATTTATGGAAATATCGAGGGTGTTTTATTCCTGTTCGAATATGTCAGGGGAGAGATACGTGGATACCGTGAGATAACGCGATGGAAACACGAACCGAGAACGTCGGACCTGTTTATATCCGTTTGATTTCCCACGAGGGGATCAGCGTTCTACGCGATCCTCGGGTTATTCTCTCGTCCCACCGAGACACACGTCCGGTGTCTACAAATTTATCGTTTCTACTGGATCAAATTTAAAGAAAAAAAATAAATGTTCAAACTGGAATTATTGATTTGATTTTAATATCGAAAATGAGAATTTATGTCTTTGATAAAAGACGAAAGGACGAAGGATAATTATGTTTTTTTGAAAAGAAATAATTGTTAACGAGTGAAACAATTTTTATTTGCAAATTCCCAGTGTTTCGAGCTAGAATTATTCATGAAAAATATCGAAATTTGATTTTACGCCTCTGGATACATTTTTTGTGATCGAATTTTTATTTTTCAGCAAGGAAGGAAAAATAATTTGAATTTTTATTGGAAACTGGGATAGCTCGGAGTGGACTGATTAAAAATTCCAGAAAAAGAATTGTCACAGAGGGATACTCGTTTTACGTATTAATTTCAACGGAGATATAATAAGGGCCTTGGGTAAACCCGAAGCTTAACGGTGAGCAGGCACATCGTTGAATGGCCTTTTCGCGAGCTCGTGGAACGCGATATCCATGGCTTGTTAAATATACGAGACGCGAGAAACGTTCCAACGCGAATATTATACCGCGAGCGCGTAAACGAGAAGAGAAAATATATGGATATTCGCGAATACGCTTACGAGCTAATAGATAATAAACGAGGTTCTCGAACGTGCGTTAAGGATGTCGCGCGTCGTATCGAGCATAAACTGTAGCTAGGTAGTTCGCTGCCTTCGAGGATTAGTCGTGTTTTGTCCTGAAATTCTTCGAAATCCACGTACACGATCGTTTAATTAAGTTGCTTTTGTATCCTTCCCCTGAATACCATCCTGTTTCCGTCGTTATCACGGAAATAGCGAGATACATAACGCCGTGGCACTAAGCCAAAGTAGGCCAAACAGGAGCCAGATCTTGTTTCGAAATTGTCGGATAAGCAATAATTGTTCAACTGAATTTACAATTCTTTCGTAGATTGATTTTTTTCTTTAAATTATTGTCATTTTTGGAGGATTTTTGAGATTTTAGATTGCAATTTTTGGAGTAGTAATTTTTAGAGGATTTTTGGGTTTTTAGTTTGCAATTTTTGGAGGATTTTTGGGATTTTAGTTTGCAATTTTTGGAGTAGTAATTTTTGGAGGATTTTAGTTTGTAATTTTTGGAGGCTATTTGGGATTTTAGTTGGTAATTTTTGGAGGATGTTTGGGATTTTAGTTTGCTGGGAAAATTAGATTGACATTTTTATATAATGAGAATTTTTACTATTAGTCAGATTAAAAAATGAGAAATTGCTTATGATTGTAAAATATCTTTGAAAGTATTCCCTAAAAATTCTTAAAAGAAAGAATCAACGAATTAATTAACAATTTTTCCTAAATCGTCGAATTTAAAGCAATTTATCCGTCTTAATTTTCTTTTTTTCAAACGTTTCAAATATTGATCCTTTTTTTACTGGACTAATTTTATTAAAGTCTCGAAGAAACGAGGTTTTCCGTCGTTATCTCGAAGTGTAGGTACTTGTAGCGCCACTTTAAATAGCGTCTAGTTGTCACTCAGCGAAGGGTGAAGGGAAGGAGGATGGAAGGGGATTGTATTCAGATAACGCGTTTCTCGGTAGCTGCGGATGCTTACTTGAAAACCTGCCAGCCTGAGAAAGACGATTGTGGGACACGCCGGGGGTGGTGCAGCTCTCAGTAGCTCGGCACCGGCGTCGTCTCGTCGTCCCAATCGCGAGAGTGGACCCTCGTGGACCGCGAGATGTAGACGAGCATTGCACAAACTCAATTCACGTACGCTCGTGCACATAAGCAATTCCGAGAACACTGCCAAGCTGTCGGACTCCTGAAAATGATCGAGAAAAAACTTCGTTAATTATTGAAACTTTTTATTTCTCTACTTAACTTTCCACTTCGCAAATTTCCTGCAAAACTTTTATTTATTTAAAAAAATTACTGTTTTTCATTGTTCACAGATTGTTGTCTTCGCAATAATAAATAATAATAATAATTGTACTAATTATTTTCCTTAATTAAAGCAATTACAATATAGTATTTAAAAAAAATAAAAAAATAAAATAATAATTGTGGTCCTTGGCCAGGATTAAAAATAAAGAATCGTTACTAACTTTAATTACTAACAAATTTTTTAATTATCCCTTTTATTCCAGTATTTATTTGAGAAAAAACTTCGTTAATTATTGAAACTTTTTATTTCTCCACTTAACTTTACACTTCGCATAATTTCCTGCAAAACCTTTATTTATTTAAAAAAATTACTGTTTTTCATTGTTCACAGAGAAATAATTGTCGTCTTCGCAATAATAAATAATAATAATAATTCTATTAATTATTTTCCTTAATTAAAGCAATTGCAATTTTGCATTTAAAAAAAAATAAAAAAATAAAATAATAATTGTGGTCCTTGGCCAGGAATAAAAATAAAGAATCGTTACTAACTTTAATCATTAACAAATTTGTTAATTCTCCCTTTTATTCCAGTATTTATTTTTAATCCATCCCAATCAAGACAAGAATTATTTCAAAATAAAGATATACAAACATTCTTGGGTAAATTTCGTTTCCTACAAACAGGAGCAAAGTTAAGGTTTGATTTTCCACGAAAATTGTATTCGCGTGTGTTTACACGAAATAAACGAGCCACGTACGATTAGACAGAGAAGGTATCTCGTGTAGAGAGCACGCTTTTGCATCCTCGCCCACACACCCACCCACCCACGTGTCCTACTTTGGCAGGAAAACGTTAGGAGGAAGAGGACGCGTACAAAATCTCGTATATGGCTTGCAATAACGTAGGGCTTATCCTCACGGTAGTTGCGCCTTCGCGAAAAGTAAACTGCGCGAGCATCGTCGTGAACGCTTCGACGACACCGAAGCTTTAATGGAAAACTAAGCTTTCGCATACGAGACAGCCAAAAGCGCGAGCGTTGAAGCGCATCTCGATTCGAAACATCTGTATGCATTTCTCCGTACGTATAGTTATAGGATTTCTTCTTTTTCGTCACGTATAAATGGAGAATTCGTATCGGTGTAAGAGAGCTTCGGTATAACGCTAACGACAGGACGAGGTATAAAGCAGCTTCCGCGGTGAGAACACGACGAGGAGCCAATCCTCTCTGCCAGAGCCGATTATTCCTCGCTACGTATACCTCGTATACTCCGTTGCACCACGATTTTTTATCGATCGATCGAGTTCGAGAAGTTCTGTGTCGTTGTTAATTAGGATGGAATTATTATTTCGTTCATTATGAGAATAATTATGAAAATGTCTTTAAAAATGAAAAGTCTCGTTGTTAATTACGATAAAATTGTTATTTTGGTTATTATGATAGTAATTATAGAAATGAAAATCGGAAAAAGATTAAATAGAGAATTGATATTTAATTTCATTAGTAATATTTTTGTTTGTTAATTACTCTGCTTAATTAAAGCAATTTTGTATTTGAAAAATTATTATTGTCGTACTTGGTTAGAAATAAAAATAGAAAATAGTTACTAAATTATTTAACTGAGAATTATTTGAAAAATGTTGTCGAAAGATTTGATCGATTATCTATGATTTTATCGATTTTCGACAAAAATTGTTTATTTTCAGGCGAATTGGGAACGACATCGAATACGCACCACGACTTTTTATCGATCGATTGAGTTCGAAAAATTCTGTCTCGTTGTTAATTACGACAGAATTATTATTTCGTTCATTATGAGAATAATTATAAAAATGTCTGTAAAAATGAAAAGTCTCTTTGTTAATTACGATAAAATTGTTATTTTGGTCATTATGAGAGTAATTATAGAAATGAAAATCTGAGAAAGTTAAAATAGAAAAATGATACTTAATTTAATTAGTAATAATTTTTTTTAATTACGCTGCTTAATTAAACCAACTTCAATTTTGTATTTGAATTTTCTATTTGTTTATACGAAAAATGTTTAAAAACATTCAAAAAAAAAATCTGACACTCCGCGAGTCGTGGCAAAAATCGTTAAAAAAGGCTAAATAGGTTAGAAAATATTTCTTCCCTTCTCCCAATGAGAATGGATCCAAGGGAGTGAAGGGATAACGGGATAAAGGGGGCAAATAATCCCGCTGGGAATATAATCGCGACCGCGGAACTTTGCTCAACCTCGCGCGCTACTCGAACGCTCGATAATAAAGTTTGCCGAGGGGTGAATGGATTTTTCCTGCTTCTTTTCTTGTTTTTTTTTTTTTTTTTATTTTTTTATTTCCTCCGACGTCATAGCGTCTGAAAGAAATGCTCGGCGATTTAAAATGATATAGCAGGTAGGGTGGAAACGGACGCTAAGGTTCGTAGCTGCACGGGGATTTGGTCGACAATGGGGAGGTTTTATCGAGAGCAGCGAAAGAGACATAGCCGGGACGAAAGTAGAGGGCGCACCGTCGAGTGGCGATTATTTTATATCCAGAGGGCAAACAAGGAAAAGCTGGCCAACCCCCGATTCGTTCAACGAACTTCGTTTGACCCGATTATGTTGATTATTAACAAAAAAAAAATAAAAACAAGAAAAAAGAATGGAAATTAATGATTTCTTTTATTCGCACAAAACTTTTTTTTTTATTCGAACAAAATTCGAGAATAAATAACGATAGAATTAGCTGAGTTTATTTATTCGTTCTCTTTCAATTCGATGAACGAGGGAACGAGAAGCTTTTCTATTATACGACGTAATTTACGAAGTCGAGTGCGGCTGCCCTGGGCTGTACACCCAGTGAGGAAAATTGTTTGTCTTAGCGAGACGTGATGCGTGGTGCTATATAGACGAGTGTTTCTTTTTCTTTCTCCTCACCCTTGGGGATCATTTTTCTTTTCGCGTGTGCAAAGCTCTCACGTCCCGACGACAACGACCTTTGGCAGGACAATTTTTCAAGCCCGAGCTGTTGGGTTGTTTCAGGTTGAGACGCGTAGACGCACGAGACGCGAAGATAAGGAACGTTGTACGGGTTAAAATGGAAATGCCCCGTTTACCACGCCGTCTCAGGACACCTCGCACTTCATTTTTGGAGACAATTTTTGGAAAAAGGTCTCCGGTCACGACGATGGGTCAAAAGGTGAAAAAACGTGAATATTTTTAGTTTTTTTTTTCAACTTTTGGGTAGGAATTTAACGAAAAACAAGAGGGTGATGGATATTTTTGTTTTGTAAGGGACAATTTAGCTTGTGCAAGCTGGTGATGAAGCTTTTTTGGACGAATACAAGTTTTCAAGAAATTTGGTTTTTGTCCAAAAAGACTTTTTTTTTAGAAAGTTGCGAAATTCGAAATTTTCTGTACATTCCAATCAAAATATTGATGACAATTTAATGCAAAATTTCCAACCACTGTCGAATTCGTAAAATACTTTGTCCAAGTGGTTACCAGCCACAATCCAACTTGGAATGTAACATTCCAAAAAGACAAAAAACAAATTTTCTCAAATCCGTGACCTACTGCTTACAGCTCGCAATTTGCACATCTCCATCTCGGTGTTATGCAAATCCATATAATTTTCTCTCAGCCTAGCCGAGGCGACTGTAATGGCTCTAATATATTTCGTCCGGACGTGACATTCTCGCGCCGAATACGTATAGAGACCGGGGCCAAGCGTGGTTTGTTTATCGAGACAAAAAGATTACCGACGATGCGATCCTAGCTCGAGATGAAAGCTTCTAAAATAGATTCGCGAGTAGCTTCGTATTCGTGGTGGTAGATCCAACGTAGATATACGTTCCTTGCGCTCGGTCTATTCGTGTAACTGACCAAGAAACGAATTCCAAGAGAGTCGTAAAACATCTATCTCCGTTCGCGAAGTTGCCTTCGCTATCTTTCCTATTCCTCCCAGTTCTCCGAATCCTCTTTCTCTCTCGCCTAGGTAAAATTGATCTCGCGAAGATCGTCCGGTTGGATTTGAATAATTTTCGAAATAGGTTCGCGCTCACGTACGGTAAGCCACCGTTTCGAATCGTTCCGGCTCTCTGTCTATCTTCACGTTCGATCGATTCGAGAAAGGTCGATAGGCCCCACGATTCTATCCTTTCCCATCGTACTCTTCGTACTTCCGGTTCTGCATTCACCGGTATTAGATAAAGGACGAAGAATCGCATCGACGTAGTTTCTGAAACGATGTTTCACGATCCAATCCAACGGATAAACGTACGAAATTCTAGCTGATAGACAATTCTCCTCTCGACATTGGATTAAAAACAAGAATATAAAGTCTATTCTACCGTCCTAGATAAAACAAGATCAATAAAAATCGGAGGTAAAAATCCAGTGATAGTTAATATTATTTTATTCGAATTATTTTTCGAACGATATTCGTGATAATATTTTTATTATCAGGCCTCTATCTCGGTTTCTTCTCGGATATTTCGTACTATGAATTTCAAAACAGCAACTTGCTCCTATCCTTTATGGAAAATTTTCAACTATCTGCACTCTAGATAATATTTACCTTCGTTGTTATTCCTTTTTTTCATGATAACACGGTCTATCGAAAATCTAGGTCGCGAGTTCCTAATTGTTATCCCTTCGTATCGTCGTAATAATCGTATTTGTATGCCAAGCCCGGACAATACAATACAATTAAAATTCTATTGTTGAAAATAAAAATAAAAATAAAATAAAATAACTAGAACGACCGTACGTACAGAGCGTACAGGCTGCCACTCATTTCCTCACTCCGACAATTCCTCCTTTTTTGTTATCCCGTCCGTTCCGTGTCCGGGCGTGCTTTATCCCCGTGCGCTAATTTACTATGCGTATCGCGAGATGATAATGGCTCGCTGCCAAGCCTGACGATGGTGAGAAGGGAACCGAGAGGAAACCGAGGGAAGAAAGCGAGAACGTAGATTGCAGTAATGGGAGAACTTGGACGATGTGAAAATAAAAAAAAGAAAGCCTCTCAATGTCCCCAACCACCTCCCTTTCTCTTATCTCCTTTCATATCTTTCGCAAACACGCTCGTACGTTAGACCCAGAGAGATTTTCCTTCCGCACGAGCTACTAGTATAATCGCGAGTCCTAGGGCTGGTCCGGAGAGTTTTGTGGCCGTTAAGACCTTTACGGCAAATTCAGCATTCCGTCGTCCTTGCCATGCCATCATCCGTCTCGACGGACAACATTTGTAACTAAACTCCCATCGTGTCTAATACAAGTCGGGAATCCGAGCTTCGTGCATCGGAAAGTTCCGTTCCGAGCTTTTGGCTCTTCGCTACTACATACCTATGTACGGTATGGTTACATACGTATACGTGTATAGGAAGAGAAGAACCGGAACCCCACGTTGGTTCGACCAGGCACTCCGCGAAATTGAGTGCTGGTACAGTGGGCGCTGTGGTTGTTCATTTGAACGCTTCGTCTCGAGGGGGTTACCAAACTCCGCTTGGTTTACTATACAGTAATACAATAACTATGGGCGAAAATCCTCTGTCGACGTGCTAATGAGAGCGAGAGAGAGTATACTCGAGGTAGAGTCTCTCCCGTAGACTTTATCTCCCTTTCTCTTAGGTAGGTACATAGGTATACACTCAACTGGGCTATCCATACCGGGTTGAATACAGTAAGGACTGTTACCAGAGTCCAAAACTCCATCGTACCATCACCCTCGCTTGTCCAGCTTCGAGCCACTCCACACTCCTACCGTTATAACTCTCATAATCCTGTCTCTATCTAGCTCTTTCTCTTTCTCTTTTCCCAAGTGACGTCAACACTACACTGGTTAGGGGTTAATATCCTTGGACATTGAGTAACTAGCCAGTGGATGGAAAAGCTTCTGGAGCGAAGTTTACACGATGATGGACGTTAACGTCAGGAAAGTAAGTTACTTGGAGAATTAGAGAAATTCTAGAATAAAGACGACTTTGTTGGACCGATTTTTTCCAACATTTGACAATTTGCTTAAGTCGAAGAGATTACTAGAATGTTCCTTGAGATCGTTGGACGTAATTTTGAGTTGATGTGGAACGTAAACATTGGATCGAATTAAAATAGAAATTAGGAGCTGTTTGGTTCCATGCCTTTGTCTCTTTAATGGAACAAACTGTACCGGTGATGGACCAATAGCATCGCTGACATTTGGATAGCCTAACCGTAACCGGAATACCGACGGTTGGTAGGAAAAGGACAACTGGTTGCAACCGAGAGATCGAAATGGACAAACTCCCAAACTTTCATCCTCTTCAACCAACTCCCACCATGGTTAGCTCGCGTGCCTCGTTTCCAGCATTGTTATCGAGACGGTTAGTTGGAATTCAGTTCGCTACTGGCTCTCTGAAACTAAACCGAAGCCTCCCTCTGTGTCTCAATTTCTCTGCTACTCCCTTCCTCTCTCTCTCTCTTTCTCTCTCCGTCTCTCGACTACATTGCTCGATACACGATCGCGTTATCTATACCAGCCGTACGTGTACATAGAGCTGGTAACGGCCACAGGCTGGTACCCACGTATGGCGACCGACTACGCGCAACAGCCATGCTGGAAAACAAAGTTACTCGGTACTCGACAATATTGCTCGAATTTGCATACGCCGTATCTAATTCCGTATATAGAACGAGCATCCGGCATTCGCGCTGGGATTTTGTACATCCTTCCGAGGTGTGGCTTGAAAACGCGTTTGAAAGTCACCAGCTACGACGAATATTCGACGATTTCAACTTTCGCTCGAACTTTGCTCACGGTCTTGGTAATTTTGAGTTTTATTTTTGCTGATAAGTGATAAGGAAATATCGACTTACCTCTATTCTAAAAGTCCATCCCTCGAGGCTGAGCAGGCGCAGGGTACCGTTTCTCGCGAGTGCGTGACACAGAAGTCTAGACGGGTGATCGTCCAGGGCCAATCGTGGACTCGCCAGATCGAGAAGTTGAAGACACGGTGCCTCGGTAAGTGCCAATACGAGGGGCATCACGTCGGCTGGCCTCGAGGCACCCGACGCTCTCAACGCGTCCAAGTAACGGGCACGTCTGATCGTCTCACCGAGACAACCAGCGTCCAGACCACCCTGAAGACACTTCGAGACGTTCAACGATCTTAGCTTGCAGTTCGGCTCCCTGTGGCAAGGAATGTACGAAGTTATTCGATTGCATTAATTTCGCTTAGAATTGGAAAACAAAATTTTTTATTGACAAATGGGGATAAATTTTTTTTTTTTGATAGAAAATCGATATTTAGTAAAATTGCGAGAATACTCGATATATTTTGATCAGAAAAGAGGTTGAGAATGTTCGGGGGGAATTTTCTTTTTCTTTTTTTCTTTTTAAGTAAAAATGGATTTTACGAGCAGTTTGGTTCCCTGTGGGAAGGAATGTATTATACAAAGTTATTGAATTGAATTAATTTCGCTTAGAATAGAAAAATAAAATTTTTTATTGACAAAAAGAAATATAAATTTTCTTTTTGTAATAAAAAATTGTTATTTAGTAAGATTGCGAGAATATTCGATATATCTCGATCAGAAAAGTTTAAAAAAATTGAAAATGTTCCAGCAAACTTTCTTTTTATTTTCATTTTTTTTTAAGTAAAAAATGGATTTTACGAGTTGTTGGTAAAACTGTGACAACTTTTCTTTGCACCACGAATACGTGTTTTTTTTTTACGAAGATCCTCGAGATTCGCTCGTTTATCGTGCTATCTCGAGCGTGATTAAAATAAAAAAATGTAAATAAAGTAAAAACATTGCAGAAAAATAGAAAATATAAATTTTTTTTTAAAGGACAGGAGTGTGAGAAGCAGGACGAGGGTGGGAGAGAAAAAGCTCGGAACGCGACGGAATAGTTCAGAGGGGAGAAAAATCGTTGCCATCCGGCACAAAGGGATCGACGTCGAGCATTAAAAGCGAGGCTCTTGTTTGAGAACTTCTTTCTCGCGGACGATGACGAACTCGGGTCGCGATTCCGGGCAAACTCCAACGGTTTCGTTTGCAAGAAAATAAATAAAAAGAAGAAAATTGGAAAAGAATAGCCCTGAGGCTTGTTGCGATAGAAGTTTATTGGAAACGCTTCGATATTTCACTTTTTCCAAGCGAAATAAGACAAATAAAAAAACGTTGATAAATTCGGTGAGTAATCAAGGACTAAAGGTATTGACATTTTTTATTTTTTGCCTTTCGATTCGTAACACTATACAGAATCGTGCATTGGGGACAGATCAAATAGAACGGCAATGGGACGAGTACGAAAATTGTAAAAAAAATTGAAAGAAAAATTGAAAAATCGATTTTACAACTTTAAAAATTTGTAAAAATCATTTAAAAATTGTAGAGCAATGAGCTTGTATAATTGCAAATAAAATGTGAGTAGAGCCGTTGCGCCAGACCATTTTTCAAAAAAGTTATACACATTTTAGTACTGCAGTTTTTTTTTGACAAAACCAAAAAAAAAAATTTTTTTTTTAATAAACTTTAATCCAACGTGCATCGACGTATTTCGACCCTTTGACCACTAAACTTTAATTAATTCCTCAACTAATTTAAAAACCCCAAAAATAAAATTTTTTTATTTTTTTTCCATCGTAGCGTTTCGAAGACGCTTTTTTTTGACAAAATAAAAAAAAATTTGTTTTAAATAAACTTTAATCCAACCTGCATCAACGTATTACGATGCTTTGACCACTAAACTTTACTTAATTCCTCAACAAATTAAAAAACGCTAAAAATACAATTTTTTTATTTTTTTTCCATCGTAGCGTTTCGAAAACATCAAAAAGACATTCTCTCGTCGATACCTTATCTCCATCCAGAGCCAATCGATTCAAGCCCATCTAGATGAGACATCAGACCCTTTGCTTAATTTTCTGCCCGGAAAATATTCGTCGACGATGGAAAAGTCAGACGCGATATTTTAACACGAATATTGTCGAGCTACATAATAACGTTCGACAATATTTGCATCGGCGACCAGTATCGTTGCGTTGTAACACGGTAGGAAAATTGCGAGGCCAGAAGTTTCACGATATTAAACTTAGAATAGTTAAAATGAGAGAGAGAGAGAGAGAGAGAAAGGCGAAAGGGACCGGACGAAACGCTCGAGAAATCTTCTCGAGAGGTCGTTTGCATGGATAGGGCAATAGCGCCGAGGATCGCTTTCCATGATTTGAATAAAATCGGGATTAACATGCGAGAGGAGTTTGGTATAAGGGAAGCGTCGAGAGGGTCGAGCCTCGGCCGTTGGACGATCAACAGGGAGGAAGAGAGAGAGAGATACGTGCCTCGAGGTAACAAGTTCAAGTTGACCGAACTTGCTCTATCGTCTTTAATGATCTTTCCGGTCGTTTTCCCTATGCCCCCTCCCTCACTTCACGACACTTTAATTTCTCAACTCTCGATGTCGTATCTATTAATCGAATTTTATCGCAAGAAACTCCATTTCCAACCTCGTGAAGGAAAAAAATGCATCTTTTCACTGGAACAATTTTCCGTTCGATCGAATAACAATTCTTCATAATTTAACAATTTTTTTTTATTATTTATTAGTTCTTCGTTCTCTCTTCGAACACTCGTGTTAGTTTGTGTCTATCGTTTAAATTACGATTCATTCAACGTTAATTAATCGAGGGGAGAGAGAGCGAGCGAAGGATACGAGAAAAAATTGCAAGCCTCTCGTTTTTTTACCTTTTTCAAATAAAAAAAAATGTTTATATGTATAAAAAAATAAAAAATATAGGAACAACATGAAAAGATAAAATGTATATACGTGTCTATTTTTTCCAACGTGCTTCAATTTTCTCGCGAACCGTGCCACGAATGAAATACGGCGATTCTCGCGCTGTAGGAAAAAAGCTTGTTTTTAATTAAAAAATTCTCGCCGGAGGTGTAGCGTTCGTTTATCCGTGTACATGCATCGTGGATAGGCAAAAGTCCGCGAGGCTCGAGTCAGTTACGTAGGATGGAAAACCATAGGGGAAAAGAACGAGAATATTTTCACCGCAAGCCCCGTGGACGTGCCAAGAACCGCATGACGTCCGACATTTCAAACGAGAATTTCATATATTTATTCACCGTTATAACGCGAAATGCGCTCTTGTTAAAACATAAAATAACATCGTTTTTTGGTCTTTCCATTCTCTCCAACCGAGCCTCGGTCCCTTTGAACTTGACTATTCTATTTTCCACTTCGAGCTCGTAATTCATTCGAACCGCTCGAAATGAGAACTTTTTTTTTTTGATGGAAAAGGAGTCGAGCGTAATTTCCGGGAGGTTCGAGTCGGATATTAATTAATTTGATCACTGGCTAGCTCAGTAATTAAGAAAATGTGAGAATGATCGAGCCCTTGGTCGATTTTTCTTAAAAAAAATTGATGGATTTCCCTGGCGAATTTTTACGAGACGAAATTGTTTTGTTGATAATCGAGAAAAAAAGACTTTTCGGTACATTGCTGGGATTTTGACGAGAATTATATTAATTAGTTGTGGAAAGAAAAAAAATTAAGTGAAAAGGAAATTAAAAATTGGCAAGATCGAGGAATAATTAGAATTATCGTTTTCTTTTTTTCATCGAACCTTATAGCGTTGAAAATCTCGTGAAATCCTGTGCCCTGATGGCTCGTCACGTCACAAGTCGGCAGAGGATGCATCAGAGGCAAACGATGACAGAGTACGCTGTCACTGTTTCTCTTGCTGCTGCTGTTGCTGTCACGATCACGATCGTTCGTTGGCAGTGCGTTGCCAGGACCGGGACCAAGACCAAGACCAAGCGGCAATCTAGGTAACGTCGCTGGTCTCGTCATGCTGCCATAAGCCGCTAGGGCACCTCGCGGAAGGGACGAGTAACAACGATTCAAGGGCAGCGTACCAAGATTGCTCGACGCGCATCCGCTGCTTCCAGAACCCGAACCCGAGCCTGTAAAAAATGTACAAACAAGGTCAAATAATATATTGCAACCCGAAAATGAAATTTTTGAAAAAAATAGTTTTTTTATCAAAATTTTTTTATAAAAAATTATAAAAATATTTTTATGAAATTTTTTTATGAAAACAGAATTCGTCAAGACGAAATATTCGATATTTTTGTTATTGCCTCGGGAAATTGAATTAATTGTCACAAATAAAAAATCAAAATTTTGAAAATAAATTCTTATTTTATTACAAATTTTTTATCATTCTTATGAAATAAAATTCGTCAAGAAGAAATATTCAATATTTTTGTTGTTGTCCCGGGAAATTGAACGAATTGTAACAAATAACTTCGATATTTCTCGATCGTGTCTCGACCGTGTCACTCTTCGTCGAGCGACGCGACAGCTGGAAATAATTTACGAAGGAGAACGGTGAATTGGGAGTGAGAGGATGGAAGGGTTGTTGGAGGGTTTGCGTGGAAAATGTGCGAAAGGGTAGTGGAGAAAACCACCCTCGTGTACTCGATGCTCGTACTGGCGGAACCGGAAGATAATAACTTCGCTGGGCGGTGGTGCGAGATAGGGGTAGTGGAAAATCGGGGGTTGGGGTTAAAGAAGAACGAAGGAGTTCTCTCCGGTAGGGGATGGCGTTCTGAGTCAACCGACGTATTACGTGGTTGAGCATCCGCGGGATCGACCGACCTGAAGAGATCCCCGACTTTATTCGACGTCCTCTCTCCTTCTCCCTCTTTCTTTCTTCCTATTCCTTTCGAGCTCGATATGCGTTTACGAGACTAGACGAAATGCTCTCAACTCGACGATAAAATACTTCGCAGCTTCGTGTATTCATCCTTGAATTCCCACTCCCTCCTTCCCCTTCTTTCTCGTTCGGTTTCCGCAACTTTTACGACTCTTTTTACCCACCATTGCTCCCTAATCAAGATACAAGTTTTGGCTACGCTCAAGAACTACCGGATGGATCGCACGGTACGAAAATTGATCGAGGAACGTTGTAAAATATAAACTTTTTTTTATGTCACAAAGTGCACTTTTATTATTATCATCGAATTTTTCCGACAATTTTCAATTTTCCATAGAGTTCTCTTCTACGAATTCATATCGCGTGAAATAAATTCACGAATATCCTTATAAAATATTCAATATTGAAATTTGAGAATTTTGCGATCCCCCGGGAGAAAAATAACGATAATTTATTTCTGTTATATATAAACAAAAATATCGAAAACAAAACAAACCTGATAATAGAATTAAATTCTACTCCAAACGATCGAAATATTTCACCCCTAGCTTGTTAATTCCTGGGGTCGATGTCGCGAATTGGGGTGAACGACGCTTTCGAGAGAGGGGGATGGTTGAAAGACCGAGAGAAACGAGGGATAAGGACGATAGGGCGAGAGCTAAGGAGGAAAAGCGCGGAAAGACGCGAGAGGTACAAGGTCGTTTGAATTCCTGCACGAAGAAAGGTCGAAGGAGAGAACGTTTCCGGCTCGTTCGAACGTTCGGGTCGAATCGCTCGTGCATTCGCGTACGTACTACACCCCTATCTTCTACCCCGATGCTCCTTTCTCGCGCTCGAACATCGAGATAGAAACGTAATACACGCGACGTTCGACCCTCGAGACGAGACGAAGATGTGCGAAATCCGACAGCGACGACGACGACTCTCAACTCGCTTTCTACCCGTTGCGAATACGAACTTGCGTATACACACGAGCGAAAATGTCTACTTAGAAACGCCAACGTTGCGCGTGCCTCGCATAATTCACGCGTATTTACGTTACGTTTGCTTTTGGAATTTGAAACCCTCGACTATCGCGCCATATTTTAACTTCGTCCTTTGATAACAAAATTTGGGACAGGGTTGAATTAATAGTTGGGAAAATATTCTGTTTAATTATTGCGAATATATGAGAAATTCTCGACGTTGGTACGGTTATAATAAATGGTAATATTGCGATATAGAAATTATTATGAAAATTGGAAAATGAAAGTAACGTTTTCATATTTAATACAAATTTCATATTTATCGAATTAAATGTATTTAATTATCAACGAATACGAAGATTGGACCGGAAATAAAATATTTGAAATTAAACCTTTTTAATTACTTTTGGGAATTTGAATAATATTCCTGGATAAGTTTTTGGAATTTCGTTAAAACGAAAAGAAAAACAAGGAAATATTCATTTCCGTAACGGAAGTAAAATTTGCTTCTCGTGTTAAAAAAAAGATTCGCTTAATTTCCGAGATATTTTACAGACTAGATTGTAATTTTTCAAAGTCCGTTGGAGCGTAATAAAACAGAAAAATTTCTCGATATATTTACCGACGATATTTTTACTTCAATTTAAAAATTAAAATTTTTTGTTTTATTGTCAAATCGCGAGGAGTTCATTATTATCGAAGCCACAGCGCGGAGTACGATCGATTCAGCCTGGATCGATCCAATAATTTTCACGGGATGCTCGCTCTCCCTCGCGAGTCAACCAGGGGATGGAACGGAGTGAATTTATTATATTCAACGATGGTTCAGGCCGTATAGAGAACGAACGAATCCCGCGAATATGGTTCGAGCGCGAACCCTGGATGGGAGTTGGAGGTAATACGAACTGGGATACGAGCCGCATCGTGGTATTGAATCATGGAAGAGCGAGTGCCCAATGAGATTGGTGCGTTTGACGTGAAAGCCACGATCTCGCCCAAGGACTGGAGAAATATCATATACCTGCATTTAAAAAAAATATATGTTATATATATATATATAATATTATATAAATATATAATATTATATTATTATAATATATTATATTGTATATATAATATAATATAATATAATATAATATATAATATATAATATAATATAATATAATATAATATAATATAATATAATATAATATAATATAATATAATATGATATAATATAATATAATATAATATAATATAATATAATATAATATAATATAATATAATATAATATAATATAATATAATATAATATAATATAATATAATATAATATAATATAATATAATATAATATAATATAATATAATATAATATAATATAATATAATATAATATAATATAATATAATATAATATAATATAATATAATATAATATAATATAATATAATATAATATAATATAATATAATATAATATAATATAATATAATATAATATAATATAATATACTATAGTATAATATAATATAATATATTATAATATAATATATTATATATTATACCATATTATAATATATAATATAATATAATATAATATATATCATTATATTATATATTATATAGTATATTATATATTATATATTATATATTATATATTATATATTATATATTATATACAATATAGCTGTGGGTATATGATATCGCACGGAGAAACCGTATTTCCCGTGATATCGATCCAATTGCGGCGCATCGAGAAATAGTTTTCCGATTCGTAATTTTTTTTTCTCTTTCCGCATATAAGCGATACGGCCCGATGAAAAGAAACGGTGGTGCAAAAAACAATGGAGGACGTATTTTTAATTAAAATCCAAAGCGTTCGGAGTCGACGAATGGAAGAAAGCAGAAAAAAATAAAGTACAACAAAAATGCTGGAAACGATATTTCAGACATTGCATGCGATCGTAGCTTTTGATTGATATAAACGAGCATTTTTAATTACGAGGCAGTTGCAACGAATTCCCGTTAATAAAATAACGTTCGATAAGAAATCGAAATTTTCTCGCTTCGATATAATTTCCGATGTCGTTTCACTTAGTTCTCTTCCAGTCTCGAGAGTTGGATAACAGAATTTGTGTACGGGATCAAAGGAACAATGTGAAAAAGGTTTCTCGTGGAGAGAGGGGAAGGAGGAAGAGTAATGCTGGTGCGTGGAACGAGCCAAGGTAAGTCTAATACGTCCTACGCCAGTTTGGAGTTTTCCTCGTCGACGACGTCGTCCTTGCAGTCTTCTATTTGGTCTTCGGCTTTGTCTCTTCCGTGTCTTGGAAGAACGTGCTTTTAAGGTCATAGACGAGAGAGAGAGAGGGAAAGAAAGAACGGAGAGACGTAAAAGCGAACGAAAAGGGCTTTTTCGTCAAAGGATATTTCAATTGTGCGCATAAAGGGATTGGTAGACGTTGCTCTCGAGTCACCCGGACTCGAATCAATTTCTTCATCCACTACAACGTACACGTAGACAACGATGAAAGCTCGTAGTCGATGGGATCGTGTTCGAGATCTTAGCGAATGGACGAAGAACGAAACGACGAAAAGCTGCTCGAAGCACATTCACGAATCTCTCATTTCCCCTCGATTTATACGACGAGGATTCGTGGAAAAGAGCTCGTCCAGATCGTCATTTGAGCCTAGATAAATTGCATTCTCAATTTTTGATCGGGTAATTAATCAAATCACTGGATTAATCGCTGGAGACAAATAATTACAAAATTAAAAAAAATGTTTTAATTAATTTTCAAACGAAATCAAATTTCTTAGGAAGATTGAGAGAAACTGATAGACAATCGTCGAATAATTTTGGCTAGAGCAACGTTCGATCTCATCTTCGTTTAAAAAGTTCCAAAAAAAGTTTCACGATAAGTTGGCAAAATGTGGGCGTCGATGTTTCTTCCATTTCGTCGAAATAATTCAAGAGTCAGCATTCTCTTTTTTTTGTACGAAGCGAGAATCGAGTGGCTGAGGTACATTGGAGACCGGAAACTGGGAAAGTGTCTGTGGAGGACCGTTCGATCCGGGCCAATCGATTCAATCTCGATCGTCTCGTGAGTGGCTCTCGGATTCTGTGGCGAGCGTGAAAGTTGTGGCTTGGAAGCGACGGTTCGAACGAGACAGCGAGTAGTTCACTGTCTACGGGGCTTCACGGCGGATGGATAAAGATGGAGTTTCCGGTTGGTGTCCGTACGAAGGTAAGGGGTTCGAGATCGAAATGGGGGACCGGTGTATTTTGTGGGACACGGCTGGAGGCCTCGTAGATACGAATTGGTACGTGGATGCGAGTTCGAGGTAGAGGTTGTCTACGACACCCAGGTGTCCATAATTGAGCCCTTTACTCGCTCGAGTTCACCCGAAGTAAATGACATTAGACAACAACAACAACGATAACGGAACAACAATTGGCAACGTTCAATGCGTTTCGAGTATTGCTCGCTACATCTCTCGAAATTCCTCGGTAACTTGGCCCAAGGAAGGTGCTTCCATTTTCTCTCGACGAGGATATCGACCTAGTGATGGAAACTTTCGAGATTTAGCGTTCGTTCGATGTGATCGAATTTGTGAGAAAAGAAATATCAAAACAAATATCGTTTGGAGAGGAAAAATGGTTGGAAGGAAAAGCGAGGAATTATTGGAGACACTTAGCCAGCATTAATATTCCATTTCGCAGATGGAAAGTCTGTTTGTACGTCATCAGGTTGGACGTTGCAAACTTTTCAGTGAATTATTTCAATTCTGGGAAGCTTTTTGAAGAATTCATGCTCTCTCTTTCTATCTTCTTTCTCGTGACGTTTCTTTTCGCATCTCTTAACCGTTCCCTCTTCTTCCATTCCGGAAATGGAAGTAGCTATGGACATTCTTGGCTAGCTCTTCGTCGGAAGTAAAAGACGATGGGAGGGAAAGTGAGAGTAGGAACTGCGAGAAGGAGAGAGAGAGAGAGACTCGAGTTTGTTAGTTCTAAGCGACTATAAGAGGAAGATATTTTCTCCTCGTCGTGTTTTCTTTATTTCACTCTTCCTGGATGCGACTCGAGCGTCGTTTCTTTTCCACCCTTCCATCATTCTCGAATACCGTCTCTTACTTTCGTCTCGTGCTCCTTGTACCCGAGGGAAAAAGCCAACTAAGACGACGTTCCACCAAGGAAGTACCGGAAACTCCCGGAGAATCTGGGACTTTTCTCGAAGACTCAACCACGAACGGGAGTAGCGCGCGATTAATCCAAACTACAATGTCTGCTTTCGAAACGACGCTACGGAGTTCGTTCTGTATTTCTTCTTCTTCCACGCTCCTTATTTCAACTCTCCTCTAAATCTTTCAAAGTCGAAACGAGCCAACGATTTTTCTCCAAAGTGCATTTTCCTGTTTTATATCGAACGTATCGTTGACGCTTAGACGTTTACTCGCAAGATTCTCGAGTTACTTTTCATCATTGACAATTTTTTCAAGATGGAAAAAACAAGCTGTAGTCTCGACCTTGCCCAAAAAAACGAATTTAAACGGAGAGATTAAGATTATACCTCGTAATCCCTGTAACAAAATCCTCTTTCGTCCCTCTAGCGGCGTTCACTGATGTTACGAAACTTTCACTCTGCGAAATTCGAGCTTCTAGAATTTCCTACGGTTTTGCAAATTAGTTGATTTTATCCAACGCCTACCGTCGTTCCGATATCGTATAATCGCGATCGAATACCGATAATCGGATACGAGAAGAATAAAAAAATTAAGTTTGAGAATATCGAAGCGTCGAGATGGACGACAGCGATAAAAAAAAAATTGGAAAATAAAGCGCGTGTCTGAGTTAGAAAAGGTTTACCCATACTGATTCCGGAGCTCGAAGGATCCTCGTTCTTGGCGCCCCAGCTTCCGGCG
Organism: Netelia fuscicornis; assembly: GCA_946811545.1. Classification (NCBI taxonomy): domain Eukaryota; kingdom Metazoa; phylum Arthropoda; class Insecta; order Hymenoptera; family Ichneumonidae; genus Netelia; species Netelia fuscicornis. The sequence goes on along the minus strand of OX328012.1, from coordinate 6,258,346 downwards.
AGATTCAGAGCGAGAAGCGGTCTCTCCTTCAATAATTCGGCGACCGAAGCGAGACCCTCGCAGCCGCAGCTGAGATGCGGCAGATGCAACGCCTGTACTTGGACGCAATTGCGTAGCGCCTCGCAGACTCTCGACACTTGATCACCCGAGAGATTCATGTCGAGTACGAGACGGGCGAGATTGTTGGAGGCATGAGCGAGTCCACGACAGAGGGCGCTCACCACGCATTCCAGTCTGTAAACAAAAATATTCAAACATTAAGAAAGAAACTCAGGATTGAAAATTTCGACGAAAAAGTAAACCATGATGGTTCGTTCACGTTGGTCTCGGGTGCGAAGAGACTTGTTTTTGCGTCGGTAAGGCGAACCAAAGTTTTCCAGCGGACATGGGCAACTTGGTTCGCGAAAACTTTTTCAACGGTTTGTAAATGTTTACTCGTCGAGAGAGATGTTCGTTTGGCTGGAAAAAGGGAAAGGTATAGGTAGGGTGGAAACAAAAAGTTATATCGCAAGTTTTCACCCCCCGAGTCTGTAACGATCTTGGAGGTAACTGCGTTTGTCTCGGTATACGTTGGAAAAAAGTCGTATCGTTGATGAAAATTGACTAAATTTATTCACAATTTTCTTTAACAAATCGTTCGATCACTTATCTTTCTACTTGGCTCGTGACTTAAGAAATTGTTAACAACGAAAATGTTAGTAAAGAATTTTCCCATTTGCTGGATACGCATTATCGTTTACGTGGATAAGTTTAAAGAGGGTCGAACAGTTCGTACTTATCGTAGCGTACAAAAATAAGGGAGGGTTTATCAATAGCCGGATTATATTTCGGAGGTTGAGTATAGTTAACTTCATTATTATTTCGAGGAGAGAGGCTGAAAGAAGGAGAAGGGGATTTTGCGCCAGGTGGTGTAAACGACGAAACGAGGATGTTGGCAGATCGAGAGTAAAGCAGCTGCGTTGGCAAAAAATAAACCACACGTACAGAATTGTATGAATTCTTGTGATTTTTTTTTTGTAATTCAGGAGATCTCTCGATTTTAAAAACGCGACGTGAGCAAAAATCGGTCAAACGAGAAAATTCTCGTTGGGGATGATCGTTGGAAAGGGAGAGGGAAGAATTTTTCTATGAGAAGTCCATAATGGAGCTTTTGTCGTCATAACTGGCGAACGATGGACCATTGAGTAACGCGAAATATCACGAGGTACGAGGGAATCTCAAGGATATCTGGGCTCTTGGCAAAAGACAAAGGTATCGATGACGACCGAAGGCTCGATAGGTGCGTTGGCTTCCAGGGAAAGCTCGTGAAAGCTTGCGGAGCCTGAAAGGAACGAGGACCTTGACTGGAGAAGAAAAGCAAGAAGAGATATGTAGGAGACAAGAGAGAGAGAGAGAGAGAGAGAGAGAGAGAGAGAGAGAGAGAGAGACGAGTTAAAGTGTAGTGTCCGCGTCACGATTCTTCTTCTTCTTTTTTTTGTTTTTGACGAAGAGTCAGGAGAGAAAATGGACCAATGAGAGCTAATATACGATCCCTTCTGTCTCTTTTCCCTTACAACCATCTCGACACGCTTTTATTTTCTTTCTCTCGCTTTTATTTTCATCTCTTTATTTCTTTCTTGCGAATTTTTCCACGAGACTTTTTGATATCCATTTTCGTCAGTCGTGGCCCAAGTTTCATCCCTCGCCCTGAGGCAAATGCTCGCTTCGTCCTGTTTTTCTTTTACTTTGTGTATTTTCTTAACGTCTCTCCTTTCTCTCTCTCTCTTCGAGAACTTTTTTTACGTACATTGACGAAAAATGGATAAAATTGATAGGAAAACGTACGTTTTTCACTCAATGTTTATTCGTCTCGAGAGAATATCCATTCGTGATTGATTTTAGAAGAAAATCATCGAATGCTTATATTCCATGGATCGAGATTCGATCCAATAATCGTGTACTTTACGTCCTAATGGAAATTTGAAGATTTTCGAACGTTTCGATATTTTTTGGTTTAAAAAGCTTTCGTTTCTCTCTCTCTCTCTCTCGCGAGATAAATTCTTGCTCGCGATGTTATAGAAATTGGAGTTGGATATAGCGGGTAACGGGTGCGTTATACCGAGCGGGAGTATTCTCGCGCAGCTGCGAGAGCATTCTTTCGTCAACCACTTCCTCTTTTCACTCTCTCCTCTTTCTCGTTCTATTATATACTTTTTTTTTCATTTTTTTTTCTTCCTTTCGCTCTCTTTGTCGTCTTTCCACATCGGCGAATTCGAAACCTCCCCCTCCTCCCCAACGACGACGTACCTCTTTACCACTGTGTACGAACCAACGACTCTCGACCATTGTCACCCTTCCTCCCCATCCCCCCTTCCCAAGGGTTGGAAATATCCCACCGATGGGAGTTTACATACATGGCTTGTATACTACGGGTACCACGGGGAAAATAACGCGGGGACCATTTCTTGCCACCGCTGAATATCAACGCCACGCTACGATCTTCTTGCAACTTTTTATCGGAAGATATATATACGCGTTTTCTTCGTAGATACGTTGTGAAATATTTCCGAACTGGAAAGGACGCTTCTAGAAACGATCTTACATCGGTAACGAACAAATCTGTCGCTGCAAAGTTTCAAAATTTACAAAAATTTACAAAAAATTGGCAAAAAATGTTTTTTCTTAAATTTTGGATCTCAAAATATTTTTTGTTTAGAATTTTCTGCAGGAAAGTATTAAAAGATATAAATCGATTATTGCTAAATATTAACAAATTCAATATTTTGCAAAAAACAAAAAGAATTTGAACGATTTGTCAAAAAAAAAATTCAATTATTCGTCGCGTTTTCGTTCACAAATTTGGTTCGTTGTCTGGAATAAAGAAACGTTCATTGATGTACGAACAAATTATTAAAAAAAAAACAAGAAAAGAAGAGAAGCTCGAGATGTCGCATTAGTAATGAAAACAGACAAAACCGCAATCGAGGAACAAAAGCATTATTCTTTTTTGTTTTTTTGTTTTTTGTTTTTCAGATTCTTTCACGTCGGTGGGCCAATGTAGCAGGTGCGGGTGACATATGTACCAGAGATTGTTCGACTATTCTGTCTCCCTCTCTCGTTATACATATATATATATATATATTTTTTTTTAAAAGAGAGACCGAGAACGACTCGCAGCCTCGGTAATTGTATTGCTCGCTCGCAGTAGGACGCGGACCTCGTTTCTGTGTGGTAAAAGACACCCCGTGTACCAAACCACCCTCGGATCGCTCACTCTCCCTCTCCCACTCTTTCTCTGTCTCCTCTCTTTCGTTCCATTATAAGCTCGTGTATATATCACAGTGAGTGTGGAAACGCCCCACGGCGAGTGTGACGGGGTCGGGGGGAGGGGGAGGGGGAGGGGGCTTGGCTTTTATTTCGCACGAGCCCGAGACGAGAACGAAAACTTTTTAATTTACTTTTCACCGCTGATACTCGCGCAGGGTGGTTTACTCGCAGGGGTAGCCGACAATTTTTTGTTTCTTCCGCGGTTTGCTCGTGAATTATACCGGAATCCTCCGAGCAAAAGTATCCTGGAAAACAAGGTGAGAAATTTCGATCGAAATTAAAAATCGTAAGTACTTTTATTCTCGCGTAAAATTGTCCCGGACCGCGATGTTTCCGTTTACGTTGTATTTGTTACTTTTTTATTTTTTAAATTTCCCGCGCTTGATAACGTTTTAATTATTCGAGCGTACGACCGTAACCTTTTTTTCCCCCCCTACCATCGTACGAATATATCGTTCTCTCGCTTTTTATCTGTTTTGTTTCGTTGTTTCTCTTTTGCGAAAAGCTCTTCAACGTTTTTCCCCGGAGAACAAAAAAACTACAACATTTATGAACACGTTATTCGGTGAGAATAGAACAAAAACGAACGTACTATCGACGCCCCTCGAGCTAGGTTCAACCCCTTCCCGGGATAACGGTGTCGTTTCGACCGTTATCGAACAATGATAAAACACCACGAGAGGGTAGTTTTCGCCAACGAGAAAAAAAAAACAGAAAAAAAAGACGGACATGAGTACTATGTACGAAACAGAAAATATGCCCCGATGCATTCGAATTCGAACGATCGACAATGGAGGAAGAGAGTAGAAAAAAAAACAACATAAACAACTATGTCGTATTTTCATTATTCGACGATCGTAAAGCTCGGTCGTAAAATGAGGAAAATCTGATTTTGCTCGTCTTTTATAGATCGCCCGGAAGCCCTCCCCTCTTTCCTCGAGTAGTAGTTTTCTTTCGTTTGTACGTACGTCGGGGAAGGGGGAGGGGATAGTCGGAAAAATATGAGTTTCTACGAG